>OY997593.1:72190355-72625055 GCA_963921825.1 Erodium maritimum
GAGGTAAGTACTCTATTTTCCAAGGAACACCTCATGGATTAGCGCAGGAAAAAGGTCGATGGGGGGTATGGTCCTCTTTTCTAACGTCCTGCTTCCCCGTTGATCCTCATTTGATCTGACGAAGTTGTGTAACAGACCTTACCTGAAATTCGAGATCATATCCTGCATAGAAGTGTCAAACCTTAGCCTCTATAAATAAAAGGGTAGAGAAACCTTAGACACTATCGAAGAGAGAGTCAGATGATATGTATTGAATACAGAAGTGTCAACGGTGTGATGAAGAGGACAAAACTCATAACAGAGTATCTGATGATGTTTCTAATCTTAATACTCGCGACCTCCTTCTTGGTGATGAAGATCTTAAACCGACGACATAAGCTAACATCTATAAAATGACTTTATCATTTCAAATGTGATTAATAAAAATAATAAGATATGAAAGTTAAGTTAATGATAATTTTGAATTTAAATTGTTAAGAGTAAAACTATTATTTTAAACAGACTTACAAAAATAAAATTAAACGAAAAAATTATGTTTTTATAATTACAAAAAATAACTATAATCACAAACAATTAATATTTGAACATATTTTTATGTAATTATCTTTAATATATATTTATTTACTTTAAAAAAAAGTTTTCGTCGGTGCGTGCGTGACAGTGGTGGGCCATCTTATCCAGCGAAGGCGCAATCATCACATAAAGATATGTAGGGAATTAAAAAATAATCAGAAACAAAACAAAAATAGAATATTTTGAAATTATAAATATGAAAACAAATAAAAAGGAAAAAGAAAAAGTTCATAGTACGAAATCACTTCCTGGATTCGTACTCATCCCAAAAATCCAGAGCGCGAAGAAAATGGCTGCGAATCGGGACGAAGAAGCTCACGATTCGCTATAGAGATCTCAGATTCTGACGACCGGAGAGAGCTGAAATCACGGCGCCGGAGTTGTTCAGTTCAGAGCTCCGACCTGGACCTGAATCGGAATCGGAATCTGAATCTGGTTCAGGAGGTACCGTAGTTTGTTTTGTTGGATTCGATTTCTAGGGCTTGGAGAAGGAGGAAGATGACGGAGGTGAGACTGCACGTATACGATGTGACTAACAGTGGATCGGACAAGACGAACAACACCATTGTCAACATCAACAAGATCTTCAAGGACGCCATAGGGCTCGGCGGCATCTTCCACAGCGCCGTTCAGGTCTACTACTTCTTCTCTTTGTGTGGTTTTCTGGTTGTGTTTATGTGGCTGGATGATGCTTGTGTGCGGGATCTAGGGTTTTCGGCGCTCAGTGGTGAATTTTGTGCGGTGGATTATGGAATTTTGAATTTCTGTTGTGCTAGGTGAATTGTGTTTGAGATTTTAGCTGAGATGTTGTGGTTTAAGCTTTAATTTAGAAATGCTTGAAAGAGAAAGATAATAGTGTTTTAGTTTTTTGAATGGTGTTAGAGATGTTGGCTGAGATTTAGTAGTTTTAGCTTTAATTTAGAGATGATTGAATGATAAGACAATAGTGTTTATTGTTTTCGATTGTGAATGAATTCGGGTGAATTTGTATATACAAGGTATAGTTGTGCTTTGTCGGTGATAAGTACTAGTTTCAGCATAGGCAAAGAGTGTGTAGTTCAGTGACTTATAGGAAATACATGCTCCTTGATGCTGTGCATACTATTCGATTTCAGCAATAATCTAGAATGGCCATTATACTATTTATGTAGATAGAAGTTTGATTAGCTTGCAACTTCATAAATTATTCTGTTTTTTGCTTGTTATCTTGTTTTTAGATTTGCACGGTATGTTCTGTAGTTTTTTATTTTATTTTATTTTAATCAACTACTATGCTATCTACCTTCATTTAATGTATTATAATTGATTATCCACAGCTGTGCTTAGTTGGTGATAGGTGATAGTTTCAGCATAGGTAAAGAGTGTGTAGTTCAATAGGAAAGAGATGCTCTTTGATGTTAGTATGTTACTACATGTATATGTGTGGGCATACTATTTGATTGCTACAATAATATGGATTGGCCTTACGCAACTTATGTAGCTAGAAAGTTGACTAGCTTGCAACTTCTTCATAAAATATCTCCTCTCTTTTTTGCTTGTTATATAGTTTGAGGTTTGCACGGTATGCTATCTACCTTCATTTAACGTGTTATAATTGACAGGTTTATGGAGAGGATGAATGGTCTTTCGGGTTTTGTGACCAAGGAACTGGAGTTTTCAGTTGCCCCTATGGAAAGAATCCCATGTATACATACCGTGAATGCATCATACTTGGGAATACCAATTTTTCAATTTTTAAGGTGAATCAGATTTTGAGGGAGCTTAGTAGGGAGTGGCCTGGAAGTTCGTATGACTTGTTGTCTAGAAACTGTAATCACTTCTGCGATGAGTTATGTGCTAGGCTTGGTGTGCCAAAACTCCCAGGTAACTGTTGTTTTTAAGTCTTCTTAAAGCATGAATACTAGTTTTGATGTTATACAAAGAGTGGTTGAACTTGTTCAATGACTGTGACTATGAGTTCCAAATTCTAGGCAAAAGTATAATAAATTGAAGGGAAACGTTGTTTACACCCCCTTGACGACCTTTGGCTATAAAAAATACCTTTAAAAGTGAGGGGTTATCAGTAATACACTGTCACCTTTCGTTATTCATCAAAAAAACAGGATTTACGCAGAATCAGGGGCGGAACCAAAGGGGTATAGGGTGTTCCATGGAACACCCTAAATGTATAGAATTGTAGCCTGATGGTTAAAGGCTTCACTATATTTGCTTTGGAACTTGAGTTCGAATCCTGCTTGGAACACCCTATAGTTTTAGCTTTTTTCTTGTGCTTGGAACACCCAATAGCTACATATTTTCGCTTGGGCCTTGGGCTTAACTAAATTGTTTTCATGACATGACATATTAGCTTAGGCTCTATATTTTTGCTTGGGCCTTGGGCTATTAAATATTTTTTTCTTGACAACGCATATTAGCTTACATAATAGTTATATTGAGTGGACTTTTGCTTTTTTCCTGTGTTTGGAACACTCATTGCACCAGATGGTTTAATTAAATTTTTTTATTGACATGGCCTATTAGCTTATCATAATAGTTATATTGGGTAGATAGCTGGAAATTTTGTTTAATAGTTGAGCAGACACAATTCAAATGTTAAATGCTCATACTTAATTAACAAGAATATATACTACTGTTAGCCATTATATTTATACCCATGGATGTAGTCACAAAGCTAAATTTGTTCTTATTAGTAGGAACTCCAAAAATAAGTAGTAATACTAATACGGGAACAATTAAACTAATGTTTTTGTAGGCCTTCTTATAAGTTTAAGGATTCATGTCTATATGCCATTAAATTAACGGTTAGTCTTAAAATATTTGTAGTTACCAAATTTTTCCGTGACGACATGATATAAAGGATTAAAAAATTTCTACTTCTCAAAAGTAATGAATTAAACCGTTGCATGAGTGAACAGATCTGAAGTCAGATACGTTTAAAATCAGTTTTTATATTAAAAAACGGCGTTTTTTCGTCATCACGAATCGATCACTAAATATTTTTATCTTATCATGTCATGAGATACCATAATATATACATTTGTGGGTCGTATGAATAAAATTTTACAAAATAAAAAGAAAAAATAGCGATCTATGGACTATGGACGAAACCAGAATGGTATATGGTGTTCTACGAAATAATCGGCGGCTACCCCTAAAATAAATTCCTGGTTCCGCCCCTGCGCAGAATAGGTGATGGTTTTATCATGAACACACCACCACCTTTCTCATTTATCAGTGTTTTTTTGGAACAAAATGACCCAAATCCGGGTGTTTTTATGATAAACGAAAGGTGACGGTGTGTTACTGATAACCCCCACCTTTAGGCTGTGTATATGAGAAACATAGGTCGCCGGAGGTGTGTTAATATAGGGAAACCCTAAATTGTATAAATTAACCTGTCCTGCCTTATGAACTTGAAATGAAGTGCTACTTGTGAAACGGTGATTCATAGAGACATGATTATATTAGTAATATAGTTAAGCAAGTTCTGGATTTATGAGAGAGAAATGTGCATTTCATGCCTACATGTATAATTTAAAAGATTATGCTGCTTGATGAGGAAGCATGCATCTGCAAATTATTATATTTTTTACTCTTATAACTTCTCTTACAGGTTGGGTTAATCGATTTGCCAATGCTGGTGACACTGCCCTCGAAGTAGCAGGAAACACTGCAGTACGGGTAAGCGTCTCTTAACTGTATGCAAGAATGGTTTCTTCTTGAATAACACCTTTTTGTTTGTATTAATGATTGTAAAATATAAACTGTTCTTTGTAAGACTGTTCTAGTGAAGGATGCAAATTTATGTTGTGCACGTAATGTACATTTCTGCGCCCACACTTTTGCCTTTATAGGAATATATGTCCACTAGTGGCTTGTGAATATAAAATAGGGATAATTGCAGAAAAAGTACCGTGTGATATTCACTTTTTGCAAATCATAGCCGTCAGATTTAATAATGGTAAAAAATAATGCCCTGCATTTTCCTTGGTATCAATTTGTTTCAAAATGATAATCTTACTCTTGAAATATTAAATTTTAAAAATAATAAAAAAAACAAAAAATCTACAATTTTCATCTCACTTAATTTTCTTCCTCTTTTGTACCTAAGAGTGCGCGTTCGAATATTGGCGATTTTTATAACCTAATCTCTTAATTATTTGTAACATATGAATACACTAAGAGCGTATGTAATGCAATTAGGCCAGGCAGGGCAATTATCCCCGATTCCTCCAGCCTCTTCCTATAGTGGTATTAGCCCCATGTTTGGGAAAATACGGGTGAAAGGTAAGTGGTCACAAGGTGGGTAAATTGAGTGGGGCAATTCGCCAAAAAGACCCCTTTTCGCCGATTCGGCAGTTAAATTCACCCTGCGTGTATGAAATCGGTTCAATCAGTATCACTCTTGATGGTACTCTTACTCTATATTTTTCTATTGTATCGAATGTTAGCTTGAATGATTTTATTCATGCTTTTTGGGCACTTATAGTTAATTGTGAATTTTACCAATCAAATGGGAAATTTTGTTCAATTTCATTATCTGGTGTTTTTTTAGTGCTTATAGTTGTTTTATCTTTTTATGCATTGCAGTTCAGACAAGCCAAAACCGAGATTGTATCAGCTAGTAAAGTAGCATATCGTTTCCTTGCTGGTGTTGCTTCCAACACAAACGCCCCAGATTCTACTGGCAATTCAAACAGAGGCCCGCCCAGGTTCCAAGGCGCGTGGTTCAAAAACCTCATCACCAACGGCGCAAAACCATCGAGTAGTTCAGAGATCGAGAGAGATAACGAGAACGCCCATCAGATTCAACGACAACAAGAAGCAGCACCGAGGTATTAGCAAAGTTTGTTATCTCATGATCCGTAGATACGATGTGTGTACTGGTTGCATCAATGCAGAACCTGGTATCTGTTTGTATCAAAATGTAAAATTTACTGTTCTTGTATGTACAATTGAAACTTGCACATTGGTGTACGTATTTGTTTTGTTTAAATTGCATACTTGAAATGTTTTTCGTACCTATGATCGGGTTTACCATTGGATTTAAGCTGTTCACATTTCGATACTACTTTCGAACGAAATGGGATTTTGAGCAGGATTTGTGAACGTTGCCTTATGTGGTAATAGAAACTCACAACACTGATGTCATTCATGTGAAATGACTATTAATGGAAAAAATTTGTGGCAATGGGATATTTTTTGTCATCTATTACCGAGAGTGTGGGAAAACTTGAAACTATGATATATAACGAAAATTTAAATGAAATGGGAATAAATATACTAAGAATTCGAATAATTGCATGTATACTAAACGATAATTACAAGTAGAATACACAAATTCATATTATGAATCATCATTTCGAATTTCATCTCGTTACAATGTATTTATGGGATTCTAAAATTACTATCTTAAGTTTTTTTTCCATCTCACTATCTTGGAGTTTCAAAATTTTTAAGTTAGTACTTTTTGTCCATATTTAGACAGAAAATGGTCGTGTGCAGTGCATATGAACCCTAATTTATTTTTAAATGTTCAATTCGTGTTTAGAGGTTCAAACCCTGATACCCATCTTTCTTCTTCTTCAATGGCATGATTTTAACCCATCTTTCTTCTTCTTTAATGACATGATTTTAAAATTTTGACTGTTAATGAATGGGTATCATGAAGTTTTCAAGTGTTTTTGACGAAAAAATTAACATCAAGTATTAAATTGAGTCAAACAAAATTCTAAGACAACGATTATGCATTTACATTCCGAGGGACTCGTATTAGGACTTATACCTAGTTAGTTTACTTTCAAAATCATCTCAGGATTCAACATATCATCATTCATGTGAAATGACCATTATATCCACAAACGTACATAAGCTCAAGAATTAAATGATTATGCCTCGAAAGAGAATTCAAAACACGATGACGATATAAGTTATAACATGTAACAATACAGATTTGTTGATGAAGAAAGGCACAAGTACCTCAACATCATCATGTTAAGGAACAGTATATACAAACCCGTTATTCCAAAACTACGAAATAACCGATCAACTGACAAAACGATAAAAACTGCAACTTCCTTAACTAGCCTCGAAGCATACCATTATCATCAGCAATATGAAGGGCCGAAACAGCCTGCGCCGCCAGAACACCATATGACCCAGCAGAGAAACATGACCAGTCTCCATTTCCCCAATCACATCCAGACCCACAACCCTCAGAAACCCAACTGATACCATCAACGAGATCAACCTTGTTGGCACAGTCCCAACCGTTGAAGTTGAAGTCGATCTTGCAACAATCATCCGAGTCTTCTTCTTCACCAAGCAAGACTCTCAGAGCAACAGCTTCAGCAATGGCAGCACCTTCTTCATCAAGCCTCTGTTGTTCTTCCTTCTTCATCTGCTTCTTCTTCTCCAGTTCAGAACAGATGGCTGCAGAAGTTGCCAAGGCTTTCTCCAAACGCCTCTTCTTCTTCTCTGCCTGCTTGAGCCTGTTCAGCTCGTCCTTCACTTGCTTCTTCGCTTTTCTCACCGCAGTTGGCATCATTCTATTACTCGATATACTATCCATCAGCACTTCGCCTCTTCAAAAGAAAGTTACTCTAATTCGAATTATAAGGAACGTGTGTAACGCTACGATCAAGAAGACTACACCCACTCAGGTCTGTATGAATACCTCATCTTGCGAACAATGCAATCCCAAAAAGAAACGACCGGAGATAACAAAAGGGCAAAATGGTAAAAACGTGCAGATCCTTCCCTCGCTACCATTCTTTTGATATTTCAACAACCCTTGGATTTGCCCGTTTCAACAACAAACACGATAAAAGCCGATCAAAACTGTTTCACTTCGATCCCGGTTTTGTTCAAAGATCTCACATGGCCTCTCCTACTGCAGTGATGGTGAACAAATAAAACGAGTAAGCCCGTGGAAGTTAAACTTCTTTATGAACAACATATAGATGCAAATTCACCAAAAATGATGTATTTCATAGTATCATTTAGGGATAGTCTCAAAAAAGTATACTAAATTTATCACGTTTCTCATTTAACCACACAGCCTTTAAAACTTTCTAGCTCAACTGAACAAAACTTTCAATTTTTCCCACTTGCTCTAATTTTGGTAGTAAATGACAGCAATACCCTTGCAACAATTTAGCGAACCTCTTAGTAGAGTGGAAAACCAAGCCAAAATTCTTTGTTGCAACTTGCAAGTGTATTTTTGTCATTTATTAACAAAATTAGATCAGTGAGAAAACTTAGAAGTTTAGTACAGTTGGGTGAGAAAAATTGCTAGTCGGTGAAGTTAGACGAGAAAAGTCAATGTATTTAACATCGGGGATTACAATACAAAACTAGAGAATCACCTAAATGCAGCCTAACATGCCAATTACTCATAGACTAGTCAATTAGTCTTGAAGATCAACTATTGCAGACATAAACTCAGCATTACAGATGCGAACATTCTTAACCTTGCAACATATCCAACATGGACAAATTCGATTTTCAAATACCAACATCAAAAGAGTCCAAACAATTGCATCAACATTGATCATTCAATGAACAATCATTTGCCACAAATGGGACTCCATGTCCCAAATCAACTAATAAAACGATTCAACATACAAGAACGAAACAAATCTATACTGATCCATTCGAATTATGAGCAACCAAACAATTGAATTGAGGTAAGCTTGAAACCCTTTTGAGCCTAGTCAACTAATTGAACAGTGCTAAGCTTGAAATCGAATTTTACAGCACAAAGCACCAAAACAATTCCTTGTTTTGCAAAATCAATATGCTAAATTAAAACAAAAATACCCAATTCAATTCTTCGAACAAAACGAAATTACAAAGATCAATCTAGTTCAGATCAGCAAAACCAAAGATACCTTGTCACCTACTCAATTCAGATACATAAAAATATCTTCTAATACAACAAACAGCATCAGATCCAATTACCCATCAATCCAAACAAACCAGAATTGACCCAGAAATCGAAAATTGCAGACAAATCAGAGTTACAGCGAAATTCAACGAAAAATTGATAAACAAATATGCAAAATTCATCGATAGCTGACCTTTTTTTGTGACGAGTCGCGGAGAGATGAGGCACCAGATTTCAGATGAAGAATTCCAGGGAAGAAAAGTAAAAGTAGGGCTCTTAAACAGAGTGTTTGGATCTAGAGAAAATTTTGGAGAGAAAGGAAAGAGCGAAGGAGAGGAACTTTAAGGGATGGGAGAGATAAAATAACTGATCGCACGAGAAGGGTGACGTGGCGGGAAAGGGTAATATAGTAATTTGAGTACTAACACTACAAGTGGACATTAGTGTTAATTCCTGAACTTCATAGATTGAAATGGTAAATTACTTTTCATTTTCATTCTAAATTAATTAAAAAATATATGAAGATATAAAATTTGTAAAAGATAAAGACAATAGTCTTTATTTTAATTTTTATTAAGATTTTTTTTTCAAGTTTTTTTTTTTAATTTTGGATATGAAGGATTCTTATCGAGGATAATTGTAAACAATTTTTTTAAAGAATAAACGATAATTTTATTAAAGTTATAAAAGAGTCATTACAACGGTCAAGGCCATTGATTCAAAAACTTTGAGGCAAGAAAATCGGTCTGACCAAAAAAGGAGATGATTGTGGTAAATATGACTTAAAACTAAAACAAGAATGAAAATCAAAATTAGAACAGAAATAAAAACCAACAAGGTTAAACTGCCAAGAACCGTTCAAAGTAGTGTCTAAACGCTGCTTGATCCCTACTTTTCAAGGACTCTTTTCGTCGTGATGTGGGCGACCAAACTTGAACTTGACAGTTTGTAGGAGATTATAGGTATGATTCAGAAATCCCTCCCGGTAAAAATCTCTTAATACTTTCTTACTCATTGAACTTGGCGAGACTACATAGCATTCCTCGCCTGATTCGTTTGATATTTCCCGACTATATCTTCGGTCGTGTCTCCGCTCGAGACGTGGGAGGCTAACACGGAGAATGCGAACATCACTGCAACAAGGAGTCGCGGAACGTCATTGATGCACTATCCTTCCGATACAACAACGCTGAATTGTGGATGCGCAGAGGAGAACACCACCGCAACAGAGGATCGTGTTCCGTCACCGATACACCATCCTTCTGATATAGCATGGTTGACTTGTGGATGCGCAGAGAAAAGCACTATCAAAAATAGAGAGAAGAAGAGACTCACGATCGACTTTGTAGTGGTTGGAGACGTATACAAATACGATGACAATTCCATGATAACGAATACGACGGTCGGGTTGAGAGCTCTCAACCCTATCACATGTTTTTTTTATTACTAAAACATAAAAAAAGATAAATTACAATAAAATAAAATTTAATAGTACTCTATGGTGCACTGTAATTTTCTCTTTGATTAACTAAGTAACAAGCTTAAATCCTAAATCAGCTGGTTTTGTCAGCTAAAGAAGAAGAAGATATGAGTCTCTTCCCCTAAAATTCCCCAGAAAGATCCAATTTTCCCTCACTTTCTGGCGAGGAAAACAAAAAATCTGCAATGCTCTCTATCCAATCCCTCTCCTGCTCCAACCCCAAACCCTCCTTCCTCCTCCACAAACCCTCCCCAACCCCAATTCGATTCCCGACCCCTAGAACCCTAAAACCCCCAAATCCCAACCTCGCCCCCGTCCGTGCCGTGCTGCAATGGAACCGAAAGCCCCAATTCGCCGGCGAAACCCCCCGAGTCGTCGTCATCACCTCCGGAAAGGGCGGCGTCGGGAAGACCACGACCACCGCCAATGTGGGTCTCTCCCTCGCCCGCCTCGGCTTCTCCGTCGTCGCCATCGACGCCGACGTCGGTCTCCGCAACCTCGACCTGCTCCTCGGCCTCGAGAACCGCGTCAACTACACCGTCGTCGAGGTCCTCAACGGCGACTGCCGGCTCGACCAGGCCCTGGTCCGGGACAAGCGCTGGTCCAACTTCGAGCTCCTCTGCATCTCAAAGCCCAGATCGAAGATCCCTCTAGGGTTCGGCGGCAAGGCCCTGACCTGGCTCGTCGATGCTCTCAAGGGTAGAGAAGAAGGGTGTCCTGACTTCATAATCATTGACTGTCCCGCCGGAATCGACGCCGGGTTCATCACCGCCATCACTCCGGCCAATGAGGCGGTTCTGGTCACTACACCGGACATCACCAGCCTCCGGGACGCTGATAGGGTCATAGGCTTACTTGAATGTGATGGAATTAGAGATATTAAGATGATTGTGAATCGGGTTCGGACTGATATGATCAAAGGCGAAGATATGATGTCTGTGCTCGATGTTCAGGAAATGCTGGGACTGTCCTTGCTCGGGGTCATACCGGAGGACACTGAGGTGATCAGGAGCACCAACAGAGGGTACCCTCTGGTGCTCAACAAGCCTCCCACATTGGCTGGCTTGGCCTTCGAGCAGGCTGCTTGGAGGCTTGTCGAGCAGGACAGCATGAAGGCTGTGATGATCGAGGAGGAGCCTAAGAAACGCGGGTTCTTCTCGTTTTTCGGGGTTTAGAGGCTGAACCCATTTCGGAGTAGTGATCAAGACTCGAACTTGCTCGAGTTTTGGTGAATTATCAATCAAGGAAGAGAGCTAGCTGTGTACAGTGATTTGGTAAAGTTTTCGTTTTGTTATTTCGATGATTCTATGCTTTTTCTAGCTAGATTGTTAGTGTTTGTCTCATATTTGGTTCTGTAATTGTTGGTTCGTGCTTTTGGTTGAGATTATGTCGAACAATTTTGATTAATTCGAAGTTGAAGTTGGGTCTATGTAGATTTTGGTTTGTGGATATGTTTTGGTCTTGCATTATTATGAATATGTTTAGTCTTGCATTGTAGTGTTCTTTAATCTGGCATTAAACTAAAATGACTGGAGGTCATTCAAGCAATTCCCGATTATCAAGAGGATTAATCATCTGTTGAAGGGACATTTTGGACAGGTTTGGAGTTCGTAGCTGTAAGACATACATAAATGTCAAATGTTTAAAAGATAGAATAATCCGTTACCGTTGTTTAATTTTGGTAAAACATAGTTGGGATATGACGTATAAACCGTTGTTTTCTAAAATACCATATTTACCCCTTCAAAAATTAAAGAGTTGCAGGGTGATATCTAGGAAGGTCAAAAACATAAGAGGGGTATTTTAGTCATTTCAGGACATTTCGGAGCTTAAAATCTACTGTTGGTACATACAACTTATATATTTTTGACCATTGTGAAGTGTAATTTCTCCAAGAAAAAATAGTAGCTATTCAAATTCATTGTCTGCACAATCATTTTACATTATTGCACAGCGTAAACATAGTTACAAGTACACATGAACGACAGACACCTTCTCTAGGAGGCTAGGACAGCAAAACCTTTACAGACTCGAGCTCGAGGAACTAAATCAAAACTTGTGCTGCAATTCGTGGAGCAACTTTCGACCCACCACAGTAACATCACCTGAACATTGAAGCAATATAACCTTATCCAAGAGTTCAAATATTGTCTCCTACAAATGCTACAAGGCTGAGATTGATTGTTTTTACCTGATCCTAGTGTTAAGACAACAATCTGACGATGAGGGCTCTTCAGTACCTCAAGCACTATCGTATCAACCACCTCTTCCTGAAAAATCACCAAGCCAACAGAAATGAATTTGGTTTTGCTTCGGTGCCAATTATAACATGCCAAGTCGTGTCATTACCAAAGTAGAAACGAATTCAGATGGCGGGCCAATGATAGACGAAGCCAAGTCTCTTCCATTTACATTCCAAATATTCGTTTCTCGGGCAGCATAAACCTGGCATCGTTAATCATATTATCATAGGCACTATGCTATTCAAAAGGGATAGTTGCAAAAATAGTATCATTCATTATCGACTTTTTGCGAGTTGATGTCCTTGATCTTCTATTTTGTTGCACTCTGTGTCAAAATGATGATTCCACCCTTTAAATTTTAAAAGTAATAAAAACAAAGTCACAACCTGCAATGATTGATAGTAAAATTTGAAAATCTAAACAAATAATTTTTTGTTTTTTCACCTTTTTAATTTAAAATCTCAAAGGCAAAAAATGTCCTTTTGGAATCAATTGACACAAAGTGCTACAAAATTTAAGTTCAGAATCACAACATGCAACAATTTGTAAAGGGCACCGACCTGCAAAAAGTCAATAGTAGATGGTACTTTTTTACAATTATCCATATTCAAAACTGCACGGTGAATGAGCTGAGAATCGATCCTTGTACCTCAGTAACCAAAACTTGATCAGCATAACTGAGTGCTTCAGCAAAGTCGTCCTTCAACACTGCTAAACGACTGCAAGTGCCAGTTTCACGATAAACAATCATCATCATGACGGGTTATGATCCAGAAAGTGTGTGCGCGAACCTGTATGTATGAGGCTGAAACACAACCAAAAGAGTCTTCGAGGGGAATCTTTGACGCGCTGCTTGAAGAACAGCACGCACTTCTGTGGGATGGTGTGCATAATCATCATAAATATGGCAACCGTAGTATGAACCGATCCTCTCAAATCGTCTGGATATGCCTGTGAAGTCATGTAAGCTTAACCTCACATGATGTATAGAGTCATGAGATTGTCTGTTTTGATTGCCAACAAGCGCCATCACTGTGGCAATGACCTGCACATGAAGACCGGGAAACAATTTACTGCAATTGAACCGAACCATGTGAAAAATATATATATGAACTTTAAACTACCCTTTGTCTTTAAATGCTAGAACGTTATGTTAAAATGGACTGTCTTTTTTGCAAAATGACATAATTGTCCTTTGAATAAATTTTACTATTTTAATTAACTAAAACAAAATTGTTGTTACTTTTTTAATCAGCAACAAAGCAGGAAATCCTAATCTAGCCTAGTCTAAGTTAGCCCCTAACCTAACCCAACCAAGCAAGTGTTTACCCACTGGGGTTTTAACCTCTGGCCTTAAGGAGGTGAGAGAGCTCCACCATGCCAACCCCAATGGACTTACACAAAATTGTTGTTCCCAAAAAGTCTACAGGAAAATAGTTATTTTGTTTTAAAACTAAATGAAATTCAACTGTGTACAATTCTGCAAACAAAAGGTAGTTTAAAGTCCATTTGTTTTCAAAGGGTAGATTCTGTTTGGGGACAATTCATAAAAGTAAATTTAAGGAATTCTCCCAATAAAAAATTTAACATTCCAAGTAATTCAAACCTCCAGTAACTATAATTTTAAGTTGGAAATGAAAATATGGTGTGAAAGCTACTTTGTTGAATCTATAAACTTCAAAAAGTCGATAATTACTCACTGCTAATGAATTCAGAACATTATAAGCTCCTGGAATCTGTAGACTGATATCTGCTACTGGACACCCTTTAAAACACTGCATGCGATCATCGTTAATGTTAATGAAACTCGTTATGCCATAGTATTGAAGCATCCGAAACCCAAAACAATTGAAACAACACAGTTCATATGAAGTTTTGTGCTTTTGGAGGAAGAAACGGTGCAAGTTTTCAGAAGGGTACAAACGATTCAATCTAAGCTATCACTTTATTGTACTAACCAGTTTATAATCACTACCACCCAGGGAGTTTGGCTGAATAGACGATGCATGCCAGTCGTTAGAGCTTGCAATTCCATAGGTTGTTATTCTGAAGCCATCCCTTAATCTTGAATGATCTGATGCATCCATATCATCCATCAATGCACGTGCATCTACACTGGCATGCCCCTTCCGCATAAATTCTTAGGTTCGAAGAAAGATAAATAAATGATGTCTTATATTTCTATTATGATTTCATAGATACTAGATAAATGGTAAATAAATGCATTTTGACCGCATCATGACTCAAAAAGAAAATTATTTAATTCAATGCATTAGCTTCGTGCCAAAGAAAGTATGCATAAGAGATGCATCATGGACAGGAGTGTGAGCCAAAGAAGCATATTGCTACCTTTATGCAAAAGGAACCAAAATGCTTTCATGGCCAGTAATAGAGAATGAGATTTATGTTACTAGTACGGAAATGAGCACTGCATACATCAATCTTGAACTTCACAAATACTTATCTGATTCATAAGAAACGTACTAGCAATATGCCAGGGAGAAAAGAAAACCAGAGATATGTATACCTGTCACCACATACGATAAGATGTCCACCACCCCTCAGTCGCTTCAGGAACCTCTTGAAAGTTTTGAACACCGCATCCTAATTGACAGGACAAGATTATGCATATCAGTACAAACTAGGTTCATGGTTGATAGTTCAGGTGTTGGGTTTCGAGCATGAACAGTTTATCGTTTGCCATACCTTGTTTTCGAAGATATCAACATGCTCCCAATCCATGTTTGTCACCACAGCTATGTATGGTGATAACCCCAGGAAGCAACAATCGTATTCATCAGCCTAAATCAAACATGGCATATGCATATAAAGATGCTTTCATGAGAAGTTTAAGTAAGTATCAAGTGATTTTCAAGTTTGATTAATGTAAACATAATATGGTCAAATAAGGTACTTGTTTACTCATGACGAGTTATTTGAAATGAAGCACAATTTAAATCAAGTTTAAACATCTTCAAGAGGTTAATCATCCTTTTGGTTCCTTGTGTCTATCCCCTTAATTACTCTAAGCATTTCCATCACACACAAACACACACAGAGAGAGTACCTCCAGCACAAAGTTCTGACCATTGCCTGCGATGATATTTCCATCAGGAAACTGCAATATGATAATTTTGATTATTTCTGAGAAAATTGATAGAAGTACAAGGAATAATTCACGCAAATTAAAATTTCCAATTGCATAACACATTTCTCAGATATTTCTTTCGGGTGGAGCTTTCTCTCAGGGGAAAATAATACCTGAGGCACATTGGCTCCAACTACTGCCGTTAGATCATCTCCCATTGCCTTCAAAACATAAGCCAGCATAGCTGTTGTTGTGCTCTTCCCTGGAGGTATTCATCACAATAGCATCAATATCTCCTACAATCTTAGCCACAAAACTCTTCAATCCTAATGTTCTTGCAACTTAATGAAGCATAAATATTTGTCACAATTGCATCGATCATTTCGCAATCCAGAAGTGAAGTTAAGTGTTCTTCAAACTTTGATCTAGCACCCTACTTGTTTCATGCCTTAATCAATATTTGAAATGGTCTATATGGTATACATATATAGTATACGTTTCAGGTACGTATACCTTAATCAATATTTGAAATGGGCTTAATGAAGCAGCTATTCATGGTGAATTAAACTGAGAGAGTAGAGGTAATGAACATCTTTATATAAGTACATGCAAGGGAAAATTAGGGTTAATGGATATATTACCATGACTGCCAGATATAGCAATGAGATTGTAACCCTCAGTTAGCTTCCCCAACAAAGAATCCCGCTTGTACCTGCAATGATTATAACATAAATCTATTATAGTCTTATGCAGCAAAAACAATATTTGAATATCTACTTGAAAATACCGAACAAAGCACAAAACATTGCATATCGGTTTACTCACACAGGTACTCCAACGGACTTGGCATGCAAAATCTCTATATTATCTTGGGGTATTGCACTCGACATGACAATGGCACTTGGAAATCTTGGCCCATTCTTTCTCTGAATGTATGAGGCCGAATGGCCAATATACAGGCATGCCCCGGCTTCCTTTAACCGGTCCATGTAGCTGCTCCATATAATGTCTGAGCCACTGACCTCAAATCCCTACTAAGGTACTAAACAATCAAAATGACTTCTTTTTTATCAGCAAGAAAGCGGAAAAATTCTACTCTAGCTTCACCTAACCTCCACTCACACTTAGGGTGGGCCGGTTAACCGGACCAGAGCCTATCACTAACCCTGGACCGGAGCCTTCGGTTATCCAGGATTAATAACCGGACCCTACCTCAAAACTCTTATTTTTTCGGTATTTTATACTTCCAGGTTCGGTTTGATTACGGATTTTCCCCGGACCGGACCAAATCATACTAAACTAATGTTTATTTTCGGGCATATCGACATATTTGATATTTTATTAGCCTCATATTTGATTTTTTTAACAGTAAATACGTTTATTCTTTACTGACTTGAGTCATCAGAATTGATAAGTTCATAGCTCTATGACTGGTCTACCCAAGTGGGCAACAATCAAAATGACTTAACATGCTTCCTAATTAAATAATCAACTCTTATTATCCTTCCTAATTAAATAATCAACTCTAGTTTGTCATAACAAGTTCAATTTAGCAAGACTCCATCATCTTAAAATGCAGTAACCAAACAAGGAACAAAAACATCAAACATTTTGTTTCTCTCCTCCATTTCCTCGAAACCCATACTCATTATTCAGCATGAGAATCATACCATAGCTGTAATAGCCAGCATAAAAGCTCTTGGGTCAGTTGGGTTCACTCTATTTAACTTAAAACAAAGGAAAAAAAGTACGAAATTCTAATTTCCTTTCACCGTCCCTCATTTTCTTCCCATTTTCTCGGTAACCAAACAGCGGGTCAATTTGGGGTTTTCCGGAAACTTACTTGTCTGAGAGCGAGCATGGCCAGAGCCGACAACCCAGAGCCTCCGACACCAACAAAATGAATCCAATCTTTCCGATCGTCGAGATTGAATGAAGTTTCCCGATCGACTTTGTCGGCGCAATTTGTCGAGACTGAGACAGCACTGTTCTGCACGGGTGTTTCTGAGGAAAGTGCTTCAATGTGACCGTTTCCGAGCATGCAACACATCTTGCTCTGATTTTCCGGGAAACGGGCTCGGATTTTCCCGAGAAAATTCGCAGGAAAGTGAAGAGATTTGGATACCTGTAGAAATTGGAGCTCCATTGTGTGGTTTCCCGCTACGAAACTGTTTGGAGTTCGGTGGCATAGATAAAGATATTTTGAATTGTGGTTAGATATTGGGCCAACGTATTGGGCTCTGATATGCGCCTCTAATCGGGCTCTTGTGGGCCCATCTATGTAGGCCCCAATCTTCATCCTACGATCCAATACTTTATTTTCATTGCCCATGAACACCCCTACTTATAATCTTGACGCCCGTGTCGAAAACTGAGTTGAAATGAAAGTTGAAGTAGTACGATTGGGGACCGACCTTTCTTATGAAGAACGGACGGGTTCTTCCTATTCTTTTCCATGTTCCAACTATGCAGGACTTATTTGTAGTTTAGCAGATCTCGCCTGATAACCGACGATGTTACGTAAAATATAGACCGAGTTTGATGGGACCAGGAACGTACTAAATAGGTTTTTGGAAAAGGACATCTTTTTCTAGACCCAAAATAGTAGAGCTCTGTAATTCCCCCTATCACTGTGGATACGAAGCGGCATAATGTTTCGAGCGACCCAATAATGATTGGTTCTGCATAATGAGTTATAAAAGCATTTTGAGACTATACTCACTCAAAAACAATAAACCGCATGAAATGGTCATTTCTGACAAATTTTGATAAAAAGATTATATAAATTGAAAATCGTGAAAACTTAATATCATGTATCTTTTTATAACATAATATTGTATTTTATCTCTCCTACAACAATTCTTTAAACAAAACAAATAACCACATCTTGCCATGACTTTTAATTAAAATTTCATGCGACCAGATAAAAATAATAATTTGGTCTCCTCCACTAAAGATTGGTCCATCACCATGGTTTTGGGGTCTGTCCCAAAGAAAAATTAACAAATAAAATAAAATAAATTTTAATATAACACTCTATCAAACATTTATTCGTAAGATAATACCCTGTTATATTTATTTTTAATATAACATCATGTTAAACATTTATTTGCAAGATAATACTCTGACATAATTTTGTTACAATTTAATACCCTATTTAACATTTAACCACAACTACCTTGGTACCTAATCGTTAACTTTATGTTATTTTTTCATCCAAAAAATGTAAACAAAAATCCAAAATACCATCACCATGAAATGACAAAAGTGTCATTCCTTAATTTTGAAATTTTGGAAGGTAAATGAATGACAAATTTTACATTTTATGATGAAGGGTATTTTACATTTTTAATATTTTTGGATGAAAAGTAACATAAAATAAACGGTTAAATACCAAATTTGTGGTTAAATATTTAACATAATATTATATTATAAAAAATCTATACCAAATTATTATTTTACAAATAAATATTTAACAGATATTATATTAAAAAATTCCCTTAAAAGTTAAAACAATACACGTAAACTAATTCAAAACCACATTAATTGATTGGAAAACAGCCAACGAACCTATAATCCGACAAAGAAAATCAAGTCGTTATGGGTCTTTGTTTTTTCACGTAAGTACCAAATAGTTGGTATGTTTGTGTCGAGTCACGACACGTGTAAATTACGATAATAATATTTACTAATATTTATATATATTATTGGACCAACGTTACAGATATAGTAGTGCACGGGACACTCTTTAAATTAGTGGGTCGTCCACACGTAACATGCGGTGGGTTCACACGTAGCCAACCATATCGGTTTATCGAGTTGGTACGTGTTGTTGGAGCCATGTCATTGGACAAACACAATCCACGTCAGATTATATTTTTTTTATTAAAACACTTGTGTTCAAAGAGAACAAATCAAACTCGTTAACTATTAATTTCACTATTTGATTGACTAATTTGTCTAGAAAAAGCACGTTAAGTTATCACCTTTTGATCTCTGTATTATTATTCACGTGGATAAAATATTATTATAGAATAATTACAAAAAAAAACTTACAATAAATTATACTTTTGTAAAAACTCATCATAAATTATTATTTTTCCATGCAATTTAGTCATGTGATTGTCATTAATATTAAATTAATTGAAAATAATAGTCTTACCTTTTTACATTATATGTGTTTTGTTATTTTTATTAAGGTATTTTCAATTGTTCGCAAAAAGATCTATAGGCCTATCTAAACTATTTTTAATGATACGAAATCTAAATCTTCCTAAATATGAATCTTATTTAAAACAGGAAATTATTAAAAAAAAATTGTTATATATATGCAATAATTTATCAAATAAAAAAATACAAATCTAATTAAGAAGAACATATCTGTTTGATTAACTCTTATCGTTTTTTACAACTTCAACTATTGTTTTATAACAAAACCCGTTCTTGAACCTCGTAAGTAATAAAATAGAGTACAATTTATCGATCAATAGAAAAAATTGTCGATAATTGAATTTATCTCATAGCCAATCCAATGTGATCCTTGGATTTATGGTGGATTCGTTATGGGTTTTGAACGAGTGACGTGGCAAGTTTTGAGGCAGTAGCCGAATCAGCTACGTGCTTCTTTCATCTTGAAGATAACATAGAAATATTAACTTCAAATAGCCTTTCAAAATTTACCTAATTAAGATTGTAATCAATGGTAGAATCCCAATCCACATGAACTTTAGCAATTAAAAAAATGGTAATTAATAAATTTGAATCCTCTATTCACACGAGCTTTGATAGAAAAGTACAAGAATGGTTGACTTTAGCATTGATTGAGGTATACAGTTTCAAAAGGTGACAAAAACACTGTATTAATTGACTTTTAATACAGTATACAAGGTTTTAAGGTTCAACCCAATTTTCATTCCCATAATACCCTTCTCTCCCCACCATTTTACATGACTCATATAACCTTGATCAACTCAAAATAATCACATTTTTAACTGTGTCAATCTTCTTTTTTGGGGTTCTCTAAAACTAGCCAATCATCCAAAAAATTAGGTGCCCATTTTCTATGAGTTTTTGTACATTTTGATCCTCTTATTGATCTCCTTCTCCAACTCTTCATCACCTCCTACTTCTTCAAGCTCCTACACAAACAAAACCCACAAAAATTAAATAAAAATTAAAGTCCATAGTTAAATAGTTTTAATTGATTCCCAATAAGAACAACTGCAAACGAGTTAATTGCTAAAACTATATTACTTATTGTCCGTGTTTTTAAATTACGCTATTCTTTGATCATAGTCGTTTATTTAGAGAATTTGAAATATTTTGTTCATAGTTTGAAATATTCCGTTATAATTAAGGACATCTTTTGCAAGTGGACAATACGTACTATAGTTATGGCGATTAACCCTTTATGTTTATTATATGTATTCTTTTTCTTTTTAATTATTACAAAAAATATCATCAACGTGTCGTTTCGTTGTAAATTATATAAAATGATTATTTAACCCCAACAATTAAGATAAAAATAATGAATGCTCATAAGTTTCATATTCCTTATATTAAAATAATATGAAAATGTGGATTTTCAATCATTATTTCTTAAATATCAATTTCCAAGGATTTTATTGCATCGAATTTATTCAAAGTACAAGAGAAAGGCAGGTAAATTTAAAACTTATAATAAACTATTTGGATATGTAAAAACTTACAAATATTTTTTGGTTATGAAACTCAAAATTGCTTAGGAACAAAAAATATATTAATATGAATTAAATTAAAAATTATGATGACAAATAGCAAAAATATATGTATAGACTCACCTTTGGTCCCATGAACAAGCCATAAGGCACACCCTCGAATTTGTCTGTGTGGTGGAGCTACAAGATAAGACACAAAATCCTGACCGTTAGATTTTCCAATTCATTAACAGCCACTTGATTAAGAAACCACAACAGGGCCACGTGACTCACCTGATGAGCGGCTGCTACTTTTCTAAGATACGGCACGTTGGCGATGGGTCCCACCGGGAACCGCTTGTGCACAAGACCATCGTGGACGAACATGTAGGCAATCCCGAACACCGTGATGCCCAGACCCTGATGGCACAACCGTTAGCATGTACAATGCTGACCCGACAAAATAATGGGCCTTGGGACTCAAAATAATAGGTGTTTTACGATGGGGCTTGGATATAAGGCTAGTATCGTAAGTGGACAAATCATATTTAGTTAAATATGATTTTTCGTATTTTAAAAAAGGACGCGTGACACACGACCATAGGTTGGCCGAAGGACGCGGGACGCGAGCCTCGGCCCGTCCCATAATAGTGGGACGTGTGACTCGGCCCGGCCCATAATAGTGGGACGTGGAACTCGGCCCGGCCCACGTTTTTGCGGGACGCGGGACGCTCCCACAACGGACGGCCCGCGTCCCGCAGCCCGCAAAAAACGCAAGCCGAGGTTGAGGGCCGACCCGTCATACATGCTTCCACATCGAGGGCAATACTATCACAAGTGGTAATTATAGTTTATTTACGTTGACTAATTGTGATTAGAGGATTGACTTACGGCGCCGAAACAGAGGCCAGGGACGATGCCTTTGTGGAAGAAGCCATAGTTGAGCAGAGCAATGGCTGGGACCGCGTTGATGATGGCGAAGACGTCGTTGAGCTCGAACGGACCTTCTCTGGGTTTATGGTGCGACTGCAACGAAACCCAGAATCGAAAATTTTAATTGGAGTTTTTTTTTTCAGATTTGCACGTGTTTGGTTGCCGAGAAAGTGAAAGGAAACGGTGAGAAAATTACAGACCTCGTGCATGTGCCATAAGGAGGCATGCCATAGAGCTTTATGAGCCCATCTCGCCCAAAACTCCATACCCACCTGTGAATCGAAGAACACCCATTTCGATTTCAGTTATAAAAACAAATAAAAAAACTACGAAATCGAGATTCAAAGTGCAAGAGATGTGAAACTCACAGCAGCACCAACAGAGAGAGCAAATGTGCTGAACATTTCAACCAGAGGAACCTCTCCGCCCTAAACCCACAAATCCAGATTCATCAATTTCAATTTTCGCGCCCAAATCAACGCATCAATTTCATTATACATAGAGAGAGGGACGATTTGGGTACCTCCATTTGCCAGGCGAATCGGTAGTAAACGGCCATGACGGCCATGGAGGTGATGCCGAGGCTGGACATTACGGCGGCGATGAGGTAAGTGAGGCGCTCCGATTTCTTCCTGGCCCTCCTCTCCTCCCCTCTCGCCGCCGCGATCTGCCTCTCCAGCTCGTCGGAGCCGGACACGATTAGCGCCTCGATCCGGGTCTCGGCGCTCCGTTTCTTCTCGTCCAGCACGAAACAGACCGTGAAGGTCGGTCTCCGCCGGAGACGCGGCGAGGAGTCGAGTCCGGCGGGTCTGAGGAGGAGAGGGCGGAGGGGGAGGGTCGGGGATAAGGTGGCGGAGAGTCCGGCCGCCATGGAATGGGAAATGGGTCGGTGGAGAGGAGAGGGATGGGTGTGTTTGGCTGGCGAGAAAGTGAGGAAGAAAAAGGAAGAAGGAGCGAGAAAGGGTCTCTGTGGTCGACGGAGTGACAAGCTTTTAAATCCACCAACACCACATCTTTCTGTTTCGTGGGCATTTTTGTCATTTTCGTAACATTTTGGTGGACTCGTCACCCTCGTGATTCGTCCAATTAAATGTCCTGATTCTTCTATTAATTTACGATAATGCCACTACAAGCGTCATGGTGGAAGTCGAAGACGATTCTCTAGGGTCGAGTACAAGATGATTTGGAGTCGTTTCGAGGTTGATTTGAAGTGGGAATCATATCCGCAGGGCGGAATTGAAACCGAATCACCGAGCATCATCAGAGAGAATTAAATATTCAGAATCTTCTGTTTCATGGCCCTTTCCGTCATTTTCGAAATATGTTAGTGACTCGATTAAATATCTCGATTCTTCTATCAATTTATGATATTGCCACCGAGAACATCCACAATGGGAATCCATAGATCGATTTGGAATATGGTTGAGATTGATTTGTAATGGGATTTAAGTATGTAGGATCGAATTGGAACCAAATCACCAAGTATCTTGCTGATAGGCAGTGGCGGAGCCACATGGTGGTGGGGGACGTGCCCCCCTCAATTTTTTTTTATGTTTTCGATGTTTTTTCAGAAATGCTCATTAATTCTTTCTAATTTCGTAGTTGTGCCCCCCCCCCCCCTCAATTTTTTTTACAATCAATTATTGACACTAAAAAATTTCGGTGCCCAACTAGTTCCTCTACTGTTGATAGGAATTAAGGAGAGAAGAGAATGTTCTAAAACATAAAGTCGATGGATTTTTCAACACACTAAGAGAATCAGATAAGAAAAACAAATTTTGAAACCGATACGACATTATTTATGGATCAACAAAATTATCTCGAAATGGCAATATTGTAAATTTGTGGGAAATGGAGGGTAAAGGAGGAAACACACACTAACACTGTCCGATTGTGAATGAGCAACGAGAGGCTGACGTGAAATTGCGCTACTTGCTAAAGTGACAGCCCCAACTACATTTTGGATTTTACCCGCGACATTTCTCGTATCGCAATAGTGCCACGTAGCTGTTATGTATGGTTGGTCTGTCACCGCTCGGTACCTTTTCAAGGTTGGGCACAGAGCCTCTCTCGCACCGGATTGGTCCTTTTGGGGTGCCAGAGTTCGCCACGTGATTACTGCTGTGCCACGTAGGACGCCACGTTTCATTATTATTCTCGAAAACTTGTCCAATCAAATGTGGAGTTCAATAACGTCAGGTTTATTTGCAAGAGTATGTTTGAATGATATATGGGCCTAAAATGGGCCCACCACTGTGTTCTGGAGATATTTTACTTTCTTTTTTATAGGCCCAATGTTGATAACTTATCAATAGAATATTTTTGTTTTCCTAATTCCACATCTTGTGTGATTGGAGTTATTGTTTGATATGTATCTTCTATGATTAGAGGGGTTCGATAATGAATGTGATCCGTTATGTCAGTTTATCCGTCCGCTATTCATTTGTATACGAGTGGATAGATAATGAAACAGATTTTATTGATCCGTAATAATATGGTTGAATTGTGAATTAGGCAAGATGGATTTGTGGATGATCCATCCGCCCGCAAATGATATCTAACTCAGTTTAATACATGCAGTACAATCAATCGTATTATAAAGCTTGTCAACTCAACTGCATGTGTGAAATTAATGTTTTTGTAATGATATCATCGGTACTTTTCTGGTGGCGAGGGGTTTACCAATCTCGGTGGACTTGTGGTTGTGTCTTATATGTGGCAAACATATCGAGGACACGTCTCACCTTCTCATCACTTGTGGATGAGTTTGGCAGGTTTGTTCCTCGGCTATCCAGTGGTGGGGTGTTGCCTTAGTTCTCCCTTCGTCTCATGCCTTAGTCATCTATTTGTGGGGTGCGTCGACTGCATAAATTTTGGTCCCGCATCGGTCTTTTGGATTTATTGTTCTTTTGGTTAGCTCGAAACGTCGGGATCTTCCAGGGAGCTCCGATCCTTCACCTTTTATAATTATGCGAAGAATCCAGTTTGAGGGGCTTACATTGATTCAAACAGAAGGAAAAGCTTTGTCTCTTAATTGTTGGTTGGTGTCGCCAACTGAGACTCTTTTTCAGCATGCTTTAGCTCTTCCTTCTCTCTCTTAGTTTCGGGGTGTGTGTCCCTTTCCGAGGAACCGAGGGTACATTGGAACATATAACTAAGAAACCAAACTAATCTATTTGAAATATACCGTCTCATAAGTGACATAATAGTTTTAAACTGTGCTTCAACTAATCTAATTAACATTCCGCGGTTACTACCAAATGTCTACTATTTTTTTTTTTGACGAAAATGAGGGATTCATTAAAGAGAATTAGCAACCAGTAATCCAGAAATGGGTTCCGACCAAAAATAATAATCTCACACCGTAGATGCCCACTCACGGGCATTCCTAGCTAGCTCATGAGCTACCCTATTTACAGTCCTTTTAACATGGACAACAGTTACATCAATCAAACCAGACAATATCTGCTTACAATCCTCAACAATAGCTCCTAATGGAGTAATTAAAATCGAAGTGCTATTAACGGCCAAGACTAAACCCAAGCAATCTGATTCTACTATTCCATTACCCATACCTTTGCCTGCAAGCTCCAGTAAGGCTTCTTTCAGTGTCATTGCCTCCAAAACTTCCGGATCCTGAATCGCCTCAAACACCTTACACGTCACAAACCGTGTGGAACCGTCCTCCTCTCTGCATACCCAACCTCCTCCACCCCCGGATCCGTGGAACACTGCAGCATTCGTGTTAACTTTCCACTTACCGGGGGCCGGTTTCCTTCATCTCCCATTAACAACCTCACTGTTACCCGCCTCCATACCTAACGGTAACTGAGCTTCTTTCTACCCATTCAGGAGTTGTTCTGCAAGTCCACTAATTAATAACATCATGTCCTTAACATGCATAACAAATTAACAACATTAATAAAGCTTTTCCTAATCTTTTAATTTTTATTACCAAATATCTTATAATTAATATCTATCACGCCCTTAACATGCATAACGAATTAACAACATTAATAAAGCTTTTCCTAATCTTTTAATTTTTACTACCAAATATCTTATAATTAATATCTATCATGCCCTTGACATGCAAAACAATCTTAATAAACTACTTTTTCAACATATTACCCAAAAATATTTTCTAATTAATAGCAACATGCTATTGACATGCATAACTACTTTAATTAAGTGTCATGACCTTTACCTGCATCTGCATAGCAATATACTTTTAAATTACATTAATGTAACAAAATATGTCGCTATATAATAGTTCAAACTGTTCATCCAGTTGACACACAACACCTGAATACATTGAAGGTTGAACTTATGATAGGCAAGCCGGCTAAGGTATTCCGTCTGATCAGATCGAGTAGCATCTTCCGTGGATTTTCCATTCGTGCTTCCGGAACCTCTAATGAGGTTCAGTTGATAACGGAGGCCAGTATTTGTTGATTTGTACGAGTTGATGTTCCGATTGTAAAATACATAACGAAGTAGAGATGAATTTTACAATCGAAACTGAAACATTGGCAAATACAGGCTTTCAATGTCATCGGAGCCCGATAGGTTGTTGTGGAAAACTCGATGGAGAGTACACGGAACATGTTACTCGATCTGATTTGAAGGACTATTTTAGGGAAGGCTTGGTTGGTTTTCATGACATTCTTCTTCACCGAGAATTGGTGGGAGAGAAAAAGAGTTGTTTCCGAAGTTACCATGTACATCACAATCTTTTGGATTTTTTTTTATTGAGCCTATTTCTAATGGGATCCGTACGTTGGAAACTGATCTTCAACTCGTCAATCGATTCAACTTATTCTTACGATATTGGAGGCGATTAGTCCGGTGAACGGATGAATAACTACATGTCATGTGGCAAGTGGTTGGAAAGTGGGTGATCTGACGATTTTAGTTCGTCAGCGAGTTGAATTGTGTGATAGTTGTGCCCCATGGTGAACTATTTGCCGGAGAAAGTCCTCCTTTCACCGATTTGTTGGTTGAATTCCTTCCCAAATTGTCTCCCACTAGAGATACTCTTAACGTCCTTCGTCACCTGCAATGGTCATCGAATCATTTGGCTCGATGATTAGGGGACTATGTCGGATTAACACGAAATAGCTGGGCTGCTCGCCAAATGCATTGTGGGAAACTCGACGATTTGGGGGCGAATCAAGGCTGATCACCGACCTTGGGCTAATATCTCGACGTCCATCACACCATTGTGATGGTTCTTTGAACTTAATTTTTCTTAGAACGGGTTGCGAAATTTATGTTATGGGAATATCTCAGCTCTGCAGTATAACCATAACCTTATCAAGGTTATCTACTACAAAGTTCAATCCAAGCTTGTTGGTTTCAGATTTTTTTAATGGGTTAATTACATAAAACTACCATGTGTTTTGCCCACTTGCTAAATATTATATTAAGTTTAAAAATAGACAAGAACATATAATAGGTTTTGTCCACTGACATCTGTTAAAATAAAGAACAAATTATGTTAACCCCTACAAAACATGTAGGCAATACATATTGTATTAAAAAGTATTGTGGTCAAAACATATAACATTAAAACGTATTGTGGTCAACATATATAACCTTAAAAAATAACGTGGACAAAACATATGGTCTAATACTCGACATAATAAAATATTTATTCATTGTTTTAGTTTTTGTCCACTTTTAAACTTATGAGAGGACAAAACATATTGTAGTTTTATGTAATTAACGCTTTTTAAAATTTAAAATTCCAACAGATGCACCCACTTGAATCTCTGACCTCGAATAGGTGAGAGAACCCTCTGGTTTTATGAAGATTTATTTACGTCTGATTGTATTCCTATATATATATACACACTTACAGGTGATATATTGGAAAGTTTATTCCATTGTGTTCATCTGACTCGGAATAACCCTCTTGATGATCTTGGAAAAGCACAGATAGAGTTCGATCCCGATCAGTCCTTTATGGCCTCTCAAGAATAGTACCGCTCTTGCAAACAAAGCTCCTTAACAACTCCATTGTCGAATTGCTTCATCGCTGGCTGCAATTCGATCTCATAAAGCTTTGGCCATAGCTTTCCCGTCACTGCAAACAAAATATGGCTTCTCAAGTATAACCCACATGAAAAGCTCAACAAGACAATGAAGATTAACAAAATATGGTTCCTCAAGTATTATCCATTCTTCGGAAGGGTTTACGATGATAAACACTACAAGTACTAACATGATATAGTTTAGGAATAATTGCCAAAAAAGGCCTTGAACTAGTCACTTTTTGCAAGCTGAAGTCCTCTTTTTGCAAGAGAGGTGAAAATTTTGGATTTTTTGCATATTATTTTACAAATTAAATTTTTTAAGGGTGAAATCGTTATTCTCAAACAAATTTACACAAAGTGCAACAAAGAGTAGTTCAAGACACATTCTTTAGTAGCGTCTACTTTTCTTATACCAAAGTTTATTATGCATGAAACATCGAGAATATCCTTCTAAATTTCGCATTATTTAATGAAAGCAAAAGTTCGCTCGATATTTAATTTTTTGCAGAAAAATCAATATGGTGCAACAAATTCTGGAACTTACCAAAAAGACGTTTTTTATCGCTATCCCATGCTATGCCGTTTAAAGCATCAATACCCTTGAAAGAAAACAAAAACTCTATTAAAAAAGTCAGAAAACCTATATTGATAGTTATTATTGCTTTTCCTTGTTTATTTTTCATAATTATTTAATATTCTTTGTTCAAATGCTTACTTTGTTCCCAGAAGCTAATAGTCCTTCCCTGTCATCAATAAATACGATAGAAGAGCTTGAGAATGGGAGAGGATAACTCGAACACCACAAACAAAGAATTTATTGATGTCATCATTTAGTTAAGAACACGTAGCAGTTGATGATAAACAGAGGAAGGATAATCAATAACCTTAGATTTTGAAGTAGAACCCATCCAAGCACAATACCGTCTTTAGGTGAGATTCTAGCAATGCAGTCAGTCTATACAGAGGATAAATTAATTTCAGAACGCAATCCAAGAAAAAACGAGTATTATGTTAATTGCATATTGTTTTATTAACAATTATTTAAAAGGATACTTGCAAAAAAGTACCTTGAGGTATTCACTTTTAGATTTTAAAATAAGTAAAAAACAAAAATAAATCTAAATTTTCATATCCCTTGATTTTTTTTTCCCTCTTTGTAAAGAGCAAGAAGTTTAAGGGATATGAAATTTTGGATTTTTTCATTTTTAAATTAATAAGGGTAAAATTGTTATTTTGAAATAAATCCATGCAAAGTACAACAACAAGACAAGCTCAGGGCACTTTTTTGCGATTAACCCTTATTTTAAATGTATTAAGATTTATATTTCAGGCCAGAGGCCCACACCCCATGTGCAGGCCTGATTTGCACTGTGAAGGCCCCACCTATCTATTCAAGATTTTAGGCGGGTTGGACTTTAAGAGACTTACCATCCAAACATTTGCCCACACTTCACCATTTATGAACTCAAGTTCGTTCAGGTCGTGCACTTCATGACCATTGAATTTGACAGTATGCTTTCCAAGAACTGCATTAAAAAACCAAGTTCAGAAGTGAAACCACTAAATGAAAAGGGTTGTGTGACTCTACCATATGAGTCTATTATTGCATGTCCAAGCTTGAGCTAGATTTAACCTTTAAATGTTTGAGGATCGATCTGATACAGTGTTGAAGATCCATCACTCCCGAACAAGACCTTCCCATCAGTTGCTAGTCCCCAACCGTCGTCCATCTCATGAGTAAACCTCTCAAACTGCACCGAGTAACAGCGCGAAAGTTATAGTACTAATATGTAAGATTTTGCACATAACGAATAAAGCGTGGTGCACGAACTTTGCTTAGATTGTATCGGTCATATATGAAACCAGTTTTCCCCAACCAAATTACTTGGAACAGCCTACAAAATAACATGAGAACTACTAGATCAGAGCCTCCCACTAGATTTCACTGAATATAAGATTTTAAATTGTTCAAGCAAATAATGATGTTCATATCCAGATGTCTCTTCACTTGTATCACCTTATAAGTGAAGAGACACATATGAAAGTTCTATTTTTATGCTATTGTTGTTGCCTTCATTCAAGGGTTAATTGCTTAAAACTACCTTATGTATTGTCTGTGTGAAAAACTATCCTATGTTTAAAAACCACAGGTAAGATATCGTTTACTGACGATTTTTGAAATATTCCTTTAAAATAGATCAAATTTTGGAATATTCCGTCAAAATGGATGGAAAATTAGGGACGTGGACAGTACACAAGGGTAGTAATTTCTTTGAAAAAACTAACAGTCAATCGTGGTCAAAAGATAGTGTATCTTATTGGTGACGTTCAAACATAGGGTAGTTTTTCGCACATGGACAATACATAAGGTAGCTTTAAGCAATGAACCTTTAAAAAAAAATCTACATACTATCCAATGTGGTTTTCTAAATGCCCGTCAATTTAGCAGCAATTATGTCTCATAGATATATCCCATACCGACTATATATACTTCCTTCACAAACCTTTCACCGAGAAGAGTTAAGCCTTCCCCAAAATCAGAGTAGTCCATCTCATGAAGAGCTTCAGCCTAGAAATTAAAATTAACATAAATAAGTTTTCTTTAGGTAAAAAGTATGGCTTGTGGCAGAAACAAAATGAAAGAACGAACTACAATGTGAGAGTAGTTGACTTAGTTAACATTGCTAATGTAACTCCATGCAAGAGGGTTGATCTTAAGATCCATACCTTCCCCGTCCAAAGAGCTACTTTCCGAACTGATGACTGAAATAACGAGCACAAATGTCAAAACCAAATTTAACAGAGATAGCATCCAAAACAAGCAACATTCTTCAACATGGACTAATACAATATAGAAGTGAACCGTGAAATACAAAGCAAGTAACAAAACCGAATTAAGTGGAATCCATAGGTAAAATGTAAATATGAGGAGTATTCATGGAAAAAGGGTGCCTAAATTACATTTTTCATTAAAAAAGGATAATTGCAAAAACTTGTGGTGAACTAAGTGCGTTTTGCAAAAACTTACAGTGACTTTTCCGTCTGCAAATCCACTAACAGGGCTATTTTTTTTTTTGCAAAAAGTACCCCTCTAGAAATGCATACATAAGGGTTCCAAATTGGAAAACATGTATACGTGAGAGTTACAAATAACGAAACACATATAACGCAAAGGGTAAAACTGTACTTTAAAAAAAAGAGTTGATGTCATGTGACCAGCACATGACTAAATTCCGTCAAAGATAAAGGATTTGCGGAAAATAGTTCACCGTAAGTTTTTGCAAAAAAAATGTTCACGTAAGTTTTTGCAAACACGCATAGTTCACAACAAGTTTTTGCAATTATCCCTGAAAACGAATAAAGTATCACAATTTGAAAAATAATGTGTAATGTTCAAATAGAATAGACTGACCTTTCCATTCAGACCGGTTGACTCAAACAAGGATTCATTTCCACCATAGAGAAGCCCCTAAAAACAAACACACATTCATAGATATATAAATGAGAATTTTCATTTCCTCCCGTAGCGACCATATGAATAGAACTAAGGAGCTTCCTGAGAAGGTTAAACCATAATCTTTTGTCCTCAACCTTCCATTACCAAAGTATTTGATGAAGATAGCAAAACAATAATGTAAAGAAAAGGTTACTAACACAGCAAGATTTGGTTCGGGTTTGAAATTTAAAGCACTCAAGACATTCCACCATAGATTACATCAACACATATCATATCTACATTGAAGTTCTTAACTTTTTGGAAATACAGAACCTCAGATCAACTGAAAACTGTTTCTCACAACTATTTCCTAAAGAAGTAATGTGTTCTAAATTAAATGAATCGCAACAAACCATGACAACAAAACCCAAAGTGAATAGTTTTTAAGGGATAATTGCAAAAAAGTACCTGAGGTAATTGTTTTTTGTAACTTGCAGTCCTCTAGTTTGATAATTATAAAAAGTACCCTCAACTTGTCTTTTAGTAGCAATTTTTATAAAAATGACTATTCTACTCTTACATTTTATATTTGAAAGTAAAAAAAAACAAACAAAAGAAAATCACAACTTCATATCCCTGTAAGGTAAAATCGTTATTTTTTATTAAGACTGCAAAAAACAGACAAGTTCAAAGTATATTTTTGCAATTATCAAATAAAAAGGCTACAAGAAAAAAGTGAATACTCAGAATAAATTTTTGCCATTATCCCTAAATTCAATAAACAATCCAATGCTATACTTTGGATCAAGACATTCCACTATGGATTACATCAACACATATCAATGCTCATGAAGTTCTAAACTTTATGGAAACCCCCAACCTTAGATAAGCTAAAAACTGAGGATTGTGTTCTAAATCAAATGAATCACAACAGCCCATGACAACACAAAACCCTGAATACTTTTTCAAAAACCGTCTTCAATGTTTTATTATGAAGAGAATAGCGAACACTTGTGTTCTTTGTCTGTTCTTCGTGGTCAGGGATTTATCCCTGATGCACTCAGATGTCGTGGAAATCTAAATTAATACAATGGCACCTTTTTTTCTCAAAAAAAAAATCAACAATCAAGTGCTTATACTATATCAATCAAAACACGGCATTGTAAACAAACTCAGCTCAATCTCAGTAATCAAAAACATGAATTAGCAAACAGGAACCAATCAAAATGGAAAAGTGAACAAACCCAACTCAGCTCAATCTCAGTAATCAAAAACATGAATCAGCAAACAATAACCAATCAAATTGAAAAAATTGAACAAACCCAACTCAGCTCAATCTCAGAAATCAAAAACATGAACCAACCAAATTGAACAAACCCAACTCAGCTCAATCTCAGTAATAAAAAAGCATGAATTAGCAAACAAGAACCAATCAAATTGAAAAAAATTGAACAAACCCATGTGGAAGATTACCTGAGTGAAGGCATTGGGGTCGTGAGGGAACTCACGGACCACTCGAATCGAATAAACCTCCACCGGCCGATCATCTTCTCCGACGCTGTACCATGAGTACGACGAAATGCCCAGAACAGCAAAAACGCAGAAACCGAAGAGACACGAAACGATCGTACAGAGTCCAGAGCGGCCGAGCGAGCTAGGAGGAGCCATGGAGGTGCTGCTGGTCTGATTCGGGCTCGATCGCTTTTTGGGTCTTCTGTTGTGGGATTTGGAGGCCATGGCCGAATCTGAGGAGCGGCTAAAAATGTGACCTTGTCGGAGAGAAACTGGTTGTTCATGGATAAGGTGCAGTCGCTGCGAACCAAAACGACACGGTCACCTGAGAGGGAACATTCGAGAGCTCGATTGTTCTGGAACCCAAAACGACGCCGATTCTTTATGAGTGGATAATCGTAAAAAACAAATTAGTTAAATATAGAAAATTACCCTCATGTATTAATTACGAACAATAAAACTAAAAAAACATTTATATTTCACATGTCATTTATATATTTTAAAAATTAATCATATATTATTTACATAACCTATGAATTTATATATATTTATGAATTAATCACAAAAAATTACATATCTTATGAATTAATCACAAATTATTTACATGTATCTAATAATAATTAATACTTTAAAATAATTTTATTTGTGACCAATACAAATTTTACATTTAACCAAAATATAAGTAAATACAATAAAACTATTTTATATAATTAGTGTTATGAAAACCCATTACCAAGGTTCAATTTCCACTCTATACAAAGTAAGTTAAAAGGATATGGTCATTTTATAACACTAAATGGATGGGTAATATGGTCGTTTTAAAAAGAGAGTAATATGGTCATTTAAAAATAATTGTGGTCATGTGCCAGGCACATAACCATTTTCCATCCAAATTCACGTGCTGCTCACAGTATGAATAAAAAATCACCCCTACATTTCTCCCGGATTTTTTCGAACATCCAATTATAAGACCAGTATTTCAATTGTCTTCGAAATTGCATCTTGTCTTTGTTGTTATGAGTTCTATATTTTTTATATTGTTCCATCACTTCAAAGTCATTATGATCTAATCTTATTATTTTAACAAAAGTTTTTGTTATGTTAAAAAAATGGATAAAAATATTATATTATTTTTTAAATCTAAATTATAAAGATAAAACCGTCTATCCAAAAATTATAACAAAAAGTATCAAAGTACAGAACTACAAGGTACTATTTTGCAATCATCCCCTTTTAAAAACAGGATACGACGTCGTGTGGTAGAATAGTCCAGAACCATTCCTCTCCTTCCTAATCAAACCGTGAAAAGAAGCCACCAGAAGCTCCTCTGCTACACCATATAAAGCTTCTCTCCTCCGCAGCTTCGCGTCACTCAAAACAAATCTCAATCCAGCTCTCTCAATTCGCAAATCTCTCTCGCGCGCTCGTTCAATTTCGATTCCGGTGGTTTTGGGGTTCAAGCTTCAATGGCTGACGCCGAGACATTCGCTTTCCAGGCCGAGATCAACCAGCTTCTTAGTTTGATCATCAACACGTTCTACAGTAACAAGGAGATCTTTCTCAGAGAGCTCATCAGCAATTCCTCTGATGTATGTTCCTGCTTTCCTTCCTCTCCCGCCTTTTTGTCTTCATTTCTGTTTGTTTCGCGAGAAAAAAAAAATTGCAATGTGGGTATGAGTTTGTCTTAGTTTGGTGGTGTTTTGTGCTTAAATCTGTTGGGTTTGAAGATTACTAGGGAAAGAACCTTACTTTCTGTCTGATTATTACTGGGTTTTTCTTATGTTGAAGATTAGTTTAGTTTGGCCATTTGTGGATATCTGGGGTTCGTGGTTATGGGGTTTGCTCTCAGTCTTGGTAGATTCTGGGTTTGATTTGATTTGAATTCTTTGTCCTGGGAGTGATGATTCATGGCTAATGTGTTTGATGAGGAATTCATTGTTGATTGTATATATGTTACTGCTCAGTTTCTAAGCTGATTCATAGTTGAATTAGCTTTGATTGCTTTAGCTGGAGACTTGAGAGTTATGATTTATGTTAAGCATGTTATGAAAATGTGGAACTGTAGTTACCAATTAGATTATCACATATATGTTCTTGCATGTTTTACTCAAAGATGTCAGATCTTAATTATTAGGATCTATGGCTGTTTCAGGGTTGGATTAGCTTTGATTGCTTTGGCCTGAGAGTGATGATTTAATTGTTAATCATTTTCATGATCTATGGTTGATTTGGGATTTTTCTGATTGCTTAGATGTGAGAGTTAATGATGATTTACTTTGATTTTCTGGGTTTAGGCATTGGACAAGATCAGGTTTGAGGGTCTCACAGACAAGAGCAAGCTTGATGCTCAGCCCGAGCTCTTCATCAGGCTTGTTCCTGATAAGGCCAATAAGACACTCTCCATCATTGACAGTGGTGTTGGAATGACCAAAGCTGGTAAGTTCTCAATCCCATGATGTCCTTTACTCAACCATGATGTTTAATACGAAGTTAGATTGATTTGTTTCTGAATACGTTGTTCATATGAACAGATTTGGTGAACAATTTGGGTACTATCGCAAGATCGGGCACCAAGGAGTTCATGGAGGCACTGCAAGCTGGAGCTGATGTTAGCATGATTGGCCAGTTTGGTGTTGGGTTCTATTCAGCTTACCTTGTAGCTGACAAGGTCATTGTGACTACAAAACACAATGACGATGAACAATATGTCTGGGAATCTCAGGCCGGTGGCTCCTTCACTGTCACCAGGGACATCAATGGTGAGCAGCTTGGCAGAGGAACCAAAATCACCCTGTTCCTTAAAGAAGACCAGGTAGATACAAGACCGTAAAATTTCGAACTAGGTACTAGGTTCTTGTATGTGTACATTAGTCTGATTAGGTTTTGGTAATGGGTTTTTGTGTAGTTGGAGTATTTGGAAGAAAGGAGGATCAAGGACCTGGTGAAGAAGCATTCAGAGTTCATCAGCTACCCAATCTATCTCTGGACTGAGAAGACAACAGAGAAGGAGATCAGTGACGATGAAGACGAGGAACAACCTAAGAAGGAAGAGGAAGGAGATGTTGAGGATGTTGATGACGACAAGGAGTCCAAGGAAAAGAAGAAGAAGAAGATTAAGGAAGTGTCACATGAATGGCAGCTCATCAACAAGCAAAAACCCATCTGGCTCCGCAAGCCCGAAGAGATCACGAAAGACGAATACGCAGCCTTCTACAAGAGCCTGACCAATGACTGGGAAGAACATCTTGCAGTCAAGCATTTCTCTGTCGAAGGGCAGCTTGAGTTCAAAGCAATCCTCTTTGTCCCCAAGAGAGCTCCTTTCGATTTGTTTGACACCAGGAAGAAGATGAACAACATCAAGCTCTACGTCCGGAGAGTGTTCATCATGGACAATTGTGAAGAGCTCATCCCTGAGTATCTCGGGTTTGTAAAAGGTGTGGTGGACTCTGATGACTTGCCTCTGAACATTTCTCGCGAGATGCTTCAGCAGAACAAGATCTTAAAGGTGATCAGGAAGAATCTTGTGAAGAAGTGTATCGAGATGTTCAACGAGATTGCTGAGAACAAAGATGATTACAACAAGTTCTATGAAGCTTTCTCAAAGAACCTGAAGCTGGGTATCCATGAAGACAGCCAGAACAGGTCGAAACTTGCTGATTTGCTTCGATACCACTCCACGAAGAGTGGTGAAGAGCTCACGAGCTTGAAGGACTATGTCACAAGAATGAAGGAAGGACAGAAGGACATCTACTACATAACAGGAGAAAGCAAGAAAGCTGTAGAGAACTCTCCCTTCTTAGAGAGGCTGAAGAAGAAAGGCTATGAAGTTCTCTTCATGGTCGATGCCATCGACGAGTATGCAGTCGGGCAATTGAAGGAGTACGATGGGAAGAAGCTGGTCTCTGCCACAAAAGAAGGGCTGAAGCTAGAAGAAGACACCGAGGAAGAGAAGAAGAAGAAAGAGGAGAAGAAGAAGTCTTTCGAAAACCTCTGCAAGACCGTGAAAGACATCCTTGGAGACAAGGTCGAGAAGGTTGTTGTTTCGGACAGGATCGTGGATTCGCCCTGCTGTTTAGTGACGGGTGAGTATGGCTGGAGCGCGAACATGGAGAGGATCATGAAGGCTCAGGCTCTGAGGGACAGTAGCATGTCTTCTTACATGTCGAGTAAGAAGACTATGGAGATCAACCCTGATAATGGGATCATGGAGGAGCTGAGGAAGAGGGCTGAGGCCGATAAGAACGATAAGTCTGTCAAGGACCTGGTGATGCTGCTCTTCGAGACCGCCCTTCTGACTTCAGGGTTCAGCCTCGAAGATCCCAACACTTTCGCGGCGAGGATTCATAGGATGTTGAAGCTGGGGCTGAGTATCGAGGAGGAGGGTGGTGATGAGGAGGCTGATGTGCCTGCTTTGGAGGAGGATGGTGGTGAGGAGAGCAAGATGGAGGAAGTGGACTAAGGATGTTCCTGAGTTGGTTTTGGTAATGTATAGTGTAGCTGAGTTACTTTGTGTCTGGAGCCTGTGTTAAGGTCTGGTTTGTCTTTTGTTGTTGCATTCATGGTGGCTCTCAGTGTCTTTAGTTTTTATAAATGAAGAATGTTCATATTGATGACTGTTTCTTTCAATTACAGTTCCCCTCTTATTGAAGACTCTTGCAAAGCATGAACTGGGATTATATGTTACATAGTACATGCGTAGATGGTCAATGTTGATATCACTTAATCTTGTCCAAATCTAGGCCTTAAAGCTTAGCCATTAGAGCATCTTCAATGGGGGGCAAACAGGCCAATTTCATTGATATACAAACACAAGAACTTTATTTATTTCAGCAAGTTTTACAAGCATATCATACAAAGGAAAACAAACTTCTTCTTATAGAGAAATTGCTCTGAATGATGACAAGTTTTCAATCTTGTCACTAGAAACACACTTTAAACACATTTATAAAAGTGGTGGAGTCCCCACCTCACATTGTCTTCCTTCCCAATATTATTGACACTTTAATAAAGCTAGTGGATTCTCATCACCTCCAATTTGTCTTTGTCTTCAATATTATTATATAGCTGGCAAGGATGGATGAGACTTGATATTCATCCCCTTATCTGAAAACTGTTTAGCTATTAGGTAGAATAGTTAAATTCCCCCTATATATATATGTGTGTGTGGATGGTATCCTATACAAACAATTCTTATTGTACAAATTAAGAACAAATTTTAGTCGTCGGATTCAAGAGATCAGAAGACCTAGATTTTGTCACGTGTGTGGTGGTAATTTCGTAAATAATGCGAACTTTAACTGCACCGTAACATGTGTTAACCACACCCGCAGCACAGAAGGCGCCAGCCCCCCGTATATGCTAGGTACCAGCACTTGTATATGTAAGGTATTAGTAATGTTACAGGTAAAGTACCAACACTCTGCATATAATATTAACACTCTGTTTGTAAGTACCAGTATTCTGTATATAGATACTAGTATTGTGTTAAGATAGGTACCACTACTTTGTAAAGCTTCTCTCTATGTTCAACTAAGTTTTCTCTCTACATTTATAATCTCTTACCATGTTTTATCATCTCCTTAATAATCCATCTCCATAACACGTAACAAGTGTCACCCAATTCACAATCCAAAATAGAACTTTGAAGGATCGCGTTCAACAATCACCTACCACTAGCATCATCTCACTTAGACAAGGAGTCGAAGAAGGGAAATCAAACCAATTAAGTGTATTCCGAAACTTTGAAATTCTATTAAGATATGTTGAAATGAGGTTGGCTCTTTTATGTTTTATGAAGATTAAAGCTATTGTTGAGGTATTAGAAATGGTATAGGTTAAAGATGTTTAATTTAAAATTAGGAATCTGCAATGTTGTGCTTGTGTTCATGTCTTCATGATGTTGTGAGTGTTCTTGATGTATTTTGTATTAAGTTGTCTTATCAGTATATCATTATAATCAGTATAAAAATTACCCTTTGAATCTTGTAATAACTTTCTCCTTCGATTTTTAAGGTTATAAAGAGTTTACAAGTGACTTGTAAAAATCTAATCTATCCTAGGTTAATACATTTACAACAAATATGTCTTAAACAGCTATAAGTGTTACCATGAAACCTAGCACAAGTTAACTTTTTAACTATCTCCATGTATGCACACCATTGCACAGATATACTCATGATCTTTTGAAAGGCAATACCAGAGTTTCAAAGTATAAAGACTCTTTAATAAAAGATTAACAAGAGTATTATTTTACGATATAGAAAAACTAACAATCACAAGCAGGTTTTAACAAAAGTAAATGACCAAGTTGAAAATAAAATATAGATTCTCAAAAGGTACTTATAGTGTACTAAGTCACTTGGCAAAAGGAAACTACAATGAAACTCTCCTGCAAAATCAGTTTATAGTTGCAGCCCTAAATAGAAGTGTAGAGGCTCCAAAAGAACACACATGTCCTTAAAATCCTCCTCCTGAGCTTGGTGCTCCACCTCCACGTCCAAACCCGGGCCTTCCACCGGAGCCAGAACCCTGAAAGATCAAAATATACATAAGCAGTCAATACATGGTCAATAGACAAGAGGAGCTATAAAGACAAACATGGTATAAACAGATCGAGGAAGCTTTTGAAAATCTACTAGAAGAAAGATGAAATTTTGGATAGAACCTTGATTTTAAGCATAGGTTCAGGTGTTTCATTATACAATTTGGGCATAAAGTTATTTACTTTGGCTTTTCGCTATCAAAGACACCCTCTATAGTTAATAAAATAGAGAGCACGGAGCAAAAATCAATGGTTGAAGAAAACATATTCAAGTAGAACTTTACCCTGAATGAAGGCTGGTAATCAGCAGGAGCTCCTCCCTTCTCACCACCAAACTCACCAGCAGGTCCACGGGGACCTCCACGGTAACCATCACGGTCACCAAATCTTGGCCTGTCTCCTTCAAAGCGAGGTGGGCCGCTACAAAACCAAAAAAAAGATATGATCAAAACAGAAAAATAATTATAGAATAATGAGCAAAACACAATGAATGTTCTAATTACCGTGGGCGATCAGGACCACCCAAGGGGCGACCGAGGGGCTTAGCTTGCTTCTTCAAGGTAGCAGGCACAATCTCTGATGGAAGATTGAGATAAGTCCTCAAGAACTCAATGCCATCATTGGTGAGAAACCAATAATAGTGCATCCAAGCAAATGTCTCCCGGACATACTCCTTGGACTTGAAGCTTTGCATCAGCTTAATCACCTGGAGATTCGGGACATCGATATCAGGGTGCTTCGCAAGGTTGTAGTCCTTCTTTGCCCAGCAAACTCCCTCTGTGGATTAACAGAAAATGTAAGACAATATTTTCACAATAAAAGGATTACATATGCTTTCTGAACAAATAAATAAGAACTAAATATCTAAAAGGGATCAATTCAGTGAACTATGTGCAGTATTCAAAAATGTACGATGATCTATTTTCTATTTTCCATTTGCAAGCAAACCCACTAACAGGGTTATTTTTTTTCAAAAAAGTCAAAAGTACTTCAACAAAAGTACATACACAAGGGTTCCAAAATGCAGCGCAGGTAAATATGAGGGTTACAAATAATGAAACATGTATAATGCAAAGGGTAAAACTGTCATTTTCAACAAAAAAAATAGTTGATTGCATGGGACTGCCACATGACTAAATTCATAGTTCACCACAAGTCTTTGCAATTATTCCCATCTAAAATGATAAGAGCTAATAAAGTTTGAAATTCCAGGTTCAATCATTCCTAATTAAATTTCAACCCCATTTTTTCAATATTCTACAAGATATATAATATCACCTCAAAAAAACAGAGAACCCCATCATAGATACCCAACAATAGTGGAGCAGCAAACACAATCAAATGCGGAAACACCTCACAGATGAACAGTAAAAAAATTAGTCCTCAAAAATCTGCTTAATTTTAATCTGAACTACCAATTTTGCAGTTTCAGAAATCAAAACAATACAAAAACCATAGAGATCCAAACTTTTTATCCATTTTACAAACTAAACAACTACCCAACAACAGATTAAACAACATGGAGACGACAGAATTAACATAAACACACAAGGGTGAAGAAAACGAACCTTGGAAGAGGTACTTGGAGATTTCTCTGCGGTTCTTCTCGGAAATAATCTACACACAGAATTGAGCAACACGAAGCATTCAGCACAGTAAAACAAACACAACTAATTGAACATTACAAGCAGCTAAGTTGCAGAGAGGAAGAAGAGAGCCTACCATGGTTGCAGATGGATGAAGAAGAAGAAGAAGAGCCCTTTTTCAGCTGAAGCTTTGGCTAACGCAGAGAGGGTAGGGATTTGAAACCCTAGAGAAATGTTTGGTTTTTATGTTGGGGATTTTGTGTGCTTCGGGTAATTGGGTACCCGAGATCTTCTCAAACGGGTCATGAATCGGCTGCTAGTGGGCTTTCTAGGCCCAGTCAAGTTTGGTCCCCTAAAGTGAAGTGGGCTTTGTTGGTGTGATTTGACTTTTTAAAACAATTTTTTTAGCATAAATACTATTCTTTTATTAAGTCTCATGTCATGGGCAATTACTTGCAATAAAAACAAAAGGGTTAAATGTTGAAACTTACATTTATGTATTGATCACGAACACTATGCTACACTTATTTTTAAAATCACATTTGCGGTACCTTATCTAATGGTCACGCGATTCCGTTAGAAAAAATAGACGGTAAAATACCGTTTTTCCATTACATTAGTCATATGACCTCAACTGTCATATAATGAATGGTAAAATGTCGTTTTTCCGTAATGATTTGACTTTTATACGTTTTATAAGGAACATTACCATTGAACCCTCGTTGTTGTTCCTTATAAAATATATATAGGTCAAATACGTAAGGGGGGAAACATCATTTTACCATCCATTATATGACACTTGAGATCATATGACTAACAGAATGAAAAAAACAACATTTACCGTCCATTTTTCCTAACGGAATCGCATGATCAATTGATAAGGTACCGCAAATATGATTTTGAAAAGGAGGGTAGTATATTGTTCGTGACCAATACATAAGGGTAAGTTTCAACATTTAACCCTAAAAACAAAATAGCCAGGTATAGTCCTGGACAAGTCCAAAACGACTCGGCTATTTTAAGCTCGAAAGTAGTGAGTACAGTCCTATTAACATCATAAATTTCATTTGTTATCTTCCACGTCTCGACTCGAATCATCCTAAGTTATGTAAAATATATCTTGGTCTTTTTATGGGGACTCTGTGGAAAAAGAGTAGAGGAGTTCGTGCGGCATCCAAAGAGTTGTTTGTGGGAAGGAGGAGGAGATGGGTCGATCCATACCGGACCCTAAATGAAGGGGACGTATCTCCTCATCATCATCCTGGTCTCCCAAAAGGTACTTATTATACTTGGCAAGTGGCAAGTTTACTTAGCAGACCTCGCTTCATCTTTGTGGATGTCATCCATCTATTTGGACAATTGAGAGATTTTTTGTGCTCATTTTTCAACTGAGTTGTATTTGTGGTGTTCTCTTTTTCGGTAGTTGGGGATTGAATTCGCCTCGCTTTAGTGTCTCTGATCCCGGTGGGGGTTACAAGTTCATTGATCAGAAATGGAGCAACCTGTTGGCAAGGGGTAGTTCCCCAGGTTCCACCAAGGTCTTCTCAACTCCTTGGTCCTGATTAGTAAGGAGGTCTTGTGATACATGCACGAGGTCTTGTTTTACTAGAGTCTCCCTCGAGTTTGGCCGAAGGTGAGGAGCCTCTGTGTTCTTCCCGCTCCAAAAACATATGTGTGGCTTAGTCATCAAATCTTACGTCAATACTGGTTGGGTATGTCAAACCAGTGCGAAGCCCTGTAGGTAATCCGATTATGGAGCCCGAGATGATGCTGACCGAACTCGAAGAGGGTCCGGCCACTCCCGTTGGGTGTAACCAAGGTTTTAAAAATGTTAGACGCTAATCGGGCGATGAAGACTCTTAAGCGATGGGTAGGGACTAGGCTATTTTATTATAATAATTATCAATAATAAATTTATATTATGTATATAACAAACAAACAAAAAATATCAATTATTTTAATTTACAACATATAAGTAAATCACAAATATATAAGAAAACAAACTCGAATTTAACATGAGTATTATTTTAATTTACTATGGGTTTTATTTTAATAGAGAAATACTCACATATGTGTAAGAACGAATGCTAATTTCCAATTATAGTCCTCTCAATACCAAGATATTGTGCTACTTAATTAATTCAATTAAAAAAATACTTTAAGAATACACAATAGGTAAACCATTGCATGAATTTTTTTCATGGGGGAACCATTTACTCATCAATGTGAAGTTGAAAACTAAAAATACATAGCACGGCTTAAAATAGGGGTTGTAAACTGTTGGGTCCTTCGAATGTGACATTTTTCTTCTGATGTAAAATCGAATATGTGGTCGTCAGTGGTGAGGGAAGGACATACTTGTCTCAGGGATCCCTTCCGGGCGTCCCTAAAGCCTGTAGGTGGGCAGTGTGGTGGTAGAGGCCATTGAGGAGGCGGTGTAGGAGCCAACGATGTCGATGACCAGGGAGGCGGACTCGTCGGTGGCAGCATCAACGAAAACCATCGAAGTTGGAGAGGTGCCAACGACTTTAGAGACGGCAACGGCCAGAGAGACGGACGCGCCGATGGCGGCATCAGCGAAAATCATCGGAGTTGGAGAATTGATGTCGAACAGAGCCGGGAGACAGGAAAAACCCTAAAAAAATCTTACAGAAAAAGCGCATGAGAGTAATTATCGAAAACAAATCATAGAATGCAAGTAGAAGAAGAGAAGCTATAACAGAAATCATGACAATAATTATGACTGCTATGACTTTAGACGGTTAGGTGAGAGAGGTTGCTCTCTCGGGTTTTTTTCCTTTCTACAAAATACATAGAATTCACGTCAATAAAGATCACAATTGATGTGTAATCAAAGCATAAAGTTCTTCATTGATTACTTTTAAATTCTAAGTATTTTGTCATTTATGACCAATAAATAAGGATAAGTTTCTGTATTAAATCCTTGTTCCTAACTAGAAAGGTTCAATTAATATTACTTTTTGAGTCCTATTACATTCGAAGAAGTTGCCATTGTCGTTCTCAACCCAAAAAAGGAGAGGAAAGTATTCCTTTAGTGATACTTTCTGGTTGATACTAAATAAGACAATAATTCAAAGGTGACTCTTACAAAAGGCTCTCTCAAGTTATTATTGTTAACAAGAGACTAATAGATTAAATGGTTCACAAATAATCAAATTACACGATATATTCTTCCGAATTTTTGTAATATAAATAATGTACCATCAAATAAAAATTATCATATTGTATTATTTCGAATATCATGATTATTCATAGTAAATTTATAGTAGTTAATAATTACCGTGATTAAGTACATCATTAGATATCTTATATATTCAACCAAAATACTCAGGCCTTTAGGGTTCCATCTCGTTTCTCATGTTATGTCGTCGTTGTCTTAGAACCTCTATCCAAGTCGTCCTCATGTTTTGCGCCATCATGTTCCCAACATCATGGTCGTATTGCTTTCCTACCACGTGGTGCTCATCGGAACCTTTGAGGTTCTAACCCACTACCTTCACTCCCCCCCCCCCCCCCCCGGTCGGACCAGAGGAGGAGGAAGTGACACCGCTCACCCCTACTCCCTCCTTGATCAGATCATATAATTATCATTTCTAATCACTCTCTCCCCACCCACCTGATCTCAACCGCAACCGAGCCAACGTACCACGATTTGGACTGAAGGGTCTGTAACCACACCCCCGCATAGTACACCAGATGGTGTACTGGATGCTTCTGCAACTAAGAAACTGATCGATCATGACTTGGTTCCCCTATTGCTCAAGCCCCAACCACCACCATCACTGAACTTTGAGGCCCCACTATATGGGCCACTAATGCCTCAAACCATTTCCACCGTGACTTGGCTGAAAGGGGTTAAACGCCTCCCTTTAGCCCCCCCTTAAAGCAACTTTTGGGAGGAGCACAACTATCCGACCTCGATGGGATCCCCCGATACGCTTTGTCCATCAACCCTCCCACTCACTATCAATTTGCCCCTCCCGAACCATCACCGAAACCAACATGCACGTATTGGATTATTCTTTCCGAAAAGGAGGAAGCAACTGATCATCCTTTCTAGCCCTCGGTGTGTTAGCAATGGAACCCACGGTGGGAATCTTGGCCTGGCCCCCATACACGATCCACCACCCGGACAGTCTGAGCTCCTTTCAGAAGTCCTATCCCAAGACCCTCCCACAGGATGGGAAACGGGGAATTCAAATCAAAGCAGTCGGGAACTGCACAGGAACGGGTTGACGAAGATCACCCCAAAAGATGTTGCTCACCATGAATCGATGGGGAACATTGAAGAATTTGAGAATTCCCCTTGGACCAACCGATACATGGCTCCCCATCTCCTTGCGACGAAACGATGAAACCATGATACAATACCTCATGTCTACCCCCGAGAGCACATCCTCGGTGTTAGAAGCACGTGTGCCTCTACTCGATACCATGACCTCGTCTACTAGAGTTCGAAGGACCAAACGAGGCGGCGACAATACAAGACCTTCATCTTAATCAAGAGATCTCCCGTGTGCGTTCCAGACACTTGGATGGGCCACAGATTAAGGATGTAGCTTAGTCGGACACAATCCAAGCAAGGACTACCGATCATCCTCGCTCGAGACTATGATTAGGTCAAATACAATCGATCCGTGTACTCGCCCTGCCACCATATGTGCAAGCCTAACCTCCCCTCCCCCCCCCCCCCCCCCCCCCCCCCCCCAATTATCTGGTGCTCTCCTTGGCTGTCTGTTGTCCCCTCAAATAGTCCTGATCCTTGGACGCGAGAAGCTTCAGGTCGATTCAGATAACGAGACCTTTGTGCTACAACTAAGTAGCCATCCACGTGTTTACGGTTTACTAATCAATTGTCCTTGGTTCGTCGAGTTTATTGTTATAGGGTCAGCGTATTTTACCCATGGGTCACGACTCCAGTATCTCCCTTTTATTCCATTTCATTTCAATGTCTCTCATCGTAGTCCAATTGTTGCTTTTAATTTAGTGTTTGGACTTCGATCATTTTATCAATAGAGTATCGTCATATGCTAAAAAAAGTACATCATTAGATTTGTTTTTTTTTTGAAACGCAGTGAAGATTTGATTAAAGTGCTTTTGAAATATAATTAAGTGTTAAGGGTCAGCGACCTTAAGTTTCAGATTATAGTCTGGAACCCCCACAACAACATAGGTGTACCGACGGTCTAGACATGCAAATTAATATACTTTGTAACCGTAAACAATAAATAAAAAACAAACAAATACAAGAGCGAACACAAGAAACTAGAGATCATGCGATGTTAGTTCTTCTGAAAACCATAATTTGCATAGTGGGGTGTTCTGGTATTATCGATCTATCGTCTTGAGTTGTCGGGATCATCTGAGATGGCCCTCCATGTGTTGGAACTTGGTCTTGATGTGGTAAGGAGAACGGAGCATGCTCCGTGAGATATGGTTTCGTCGATGCTTCTAGCTGAACCACATTGCTTTGACATCCGGACATCATCGGCGGATCAATCCCAAACAATACTATCAAAAATAGTTGTCCAGACGCGACACGTAAAGGCCACCAAAACACGACTCGGTCCTAGATCGATAGACATAACAAGTAGCCTCCTATGGAACATCATAATAAAAATGGAGAGAGTGTAAAGAGAGAATTGCCGCAACCAACAACGACTAGTAAGATTTCGGGAGGTGTTTTCACCGGAAGAGCAATAGAGAATCCATGTGTTACAACTAATTCATCCATCATTAGATTTGCTAATCACAAGTATAAGATAGAATTGAAAACACGTATCATTTACACGATTGTTGTGACAAAATAAGAGGAAATTACACCTAACTATCCATGATTTTCACCTAATTATTTTTTCTTCTGACCTTAACTTTCAAAAAATCTCATTTTACCACCTTCTTGTTAGTTTTTTTACTAGAAAAAAGGTCACGTGCCATATACACGCTCTTATTTCCCCCAAATAACATAAATGTCCATATACACATTTTTTTAGCGGCCCTATACACATTTTTATTCCTCTCTCATTTTCACTCTTTATCATTATCGAGGAAATAATGATAACGAGTTATTGGGAAAATTACAAAATATAGAAAGACATTTATGTTATTTTGGGGAAAACAAGGTCATGTACAAAGATCCTCGTCAACAAACCATCGGAAAGGTTAGTAAAGTATATTTTTTGAAAAGTTATGATATTTATTTATCAAACGAAAAAAATAGTTAAATATAGGTAGGTAAAAATCATAAATAATTAGTTAGAGCTAGATATAATTTTCCCCATAAATAATAAATTACAATATTTCGAAGTACTGAACCATAACAGAGCCATATCGGGCCCACAAGCACGTGTTCGCGCTAACAATACAACCACTAAAAATCGGACACGTGGAAAAGTAAAAAAGTGGGTCCGCAAACATTGCAATGTCGTGACATGGCGATACACTATTGGCTACTTTAATATATACGTGGCAAATGGATTCGTCTGTTTTTTGAGCGCCTATATATAACGGATCACCCTTTCTCCAGGCAGGTCTTGAAGCGCACCCTCACATTTTCCTTGCACGCATCGTGCATTTTCTCTCGCTTTCCGAGCTGCCAAACACATTTCTTCATGCTAAACCCTCATGATTTTCCCGAGAAAACGAAGCCTCGGAGATAGATTCGAGTGCTCCGCTGCTGGTTACTCGCGATTCTCGTCTCGTTTTCATTTTTTCGCTGTTCTATTCGCTAAATCGTTGATGTGAATCACAGTGTAGAGAACTGAGGTTGATGATGATGAGAACAGCTCCGGAAATGGATTGTGAGTGTCGAGGTCTAGATCCCTAAGAGTTTCGTAACGCAGAGTGTAGACACATATAGGTGATCGGAGACTCGGAGCAGATCTGTTTGTGTAACGAGCTTTTCAATTTAGGAATTTCTGGAAAAATCGTTAGCGGAAGGTGACGTTGATACGGAGATTTCCTTCGAGTGGTGTGTAATTTTCGCTGTGAAGATGAGATCAGAAAATCGATTTGAGGAATTGCTTGCTCCGCCGGAACTGGATGGAGCTTCAACACAATCTGACAAGTAATCTGATTATTTTCTTTTATGATCTTTTTTGTTTTGAGCTTGTGTGATGTGATCGAGTTGTGTTTTTGCATGATATTTTCTGTGGCTTGAGAGATTGAGGCATTGTTGAGAATGTAGAGGAAAAGAGAAATGAAATTCTGAGTTTTAGTGGAAGGGATCTTTTATGAATCAGTGAAAAGGTCTCACCTTTTTCTTGGATCAATAATTAGTCACAGAATATGGATATGATCGGTTGAGGCTTTTTATGTTCATTTGTTAGAATAAGAACTAAGAAGTGCATCATTTTTTTATTCAGTAGATTTGATTTTTTTTCTTCTTCTTCTAGTTCTTGGTGTTTCAGGTGCTCGAAAATTTCCTATTCAAGAGATTTCCTCTTGTCTGTAGGCATGGAAGAGAGGTGCAAAAATTTGCCAAGAGACTTTGATCCTTCAATGCTACAGTAAGATATCATCGTACCCGCTAATTTTATTTTGTTGCTATGTTAGCGAATATGTGAAGGACCTTTTTTGTGTCCTTGAGCGAGTATTCATGTTTATGTAATTTGTGTTATGTTTGGATAGTGAATTTGAGGATGCATCTATTGGTTTGCTGGTGACTCCTTTCGATTCAGGTGCGTGTTTCAATTCCAATAGCCTGTTAAGAAATATACTGTTGTATTATCATCCTGTTCAAGAGGGGCTGTAGCCTTTCATTTGGCTGATACTCATAAGAGCGGTTTAGATTTCATGTTCCTGATGTTGGTTAATTGTGAGTCATGCCATTACCGTGTTCCATAACTAGGGATATATGAGGAATGTTTGTACACAATGTATAGGGGTATTTGTGAAGCAAAGGTTCTCATATACATTTGCAAGGCAAATGTGCAGCCACGTTAACCAGCAGTTAGGATTGTGTTAGATATAATAAGCTTATTTTTTGTAGAATGTCAGCATATGAGGCTAATCTAATTGTGTGTGAATATGCAATGGGTGTGCTGTAGCATGCTAAATAATCCAGCGAAGAAGTTTAATATCACTTTTAAAAGGAAGACCATAAAACACTAGTTTCGTATATAGAACTGATTACAGTCAGGATCATAGTTCCTGTAAGATATGTTGAAGATTTTAATTACCCGTAACCATTGAGACGGAGTAGAGCTCATCCTGAGATTGTTTAGTCCATCTACTATTTCACTTGTTTTGTATAAATGATGTATACATTCACATTGCTGGGCATGGCCCTTGCATGCTACGTCAATAGATAATGGAAATGTACCAGGGATTTTAAGTTAGACTTAGTTTCCTACCAAAATATAGCATTTAATATTCATCTGGAGGTTGGAAACAAAGTTTTGGCTTGATCCGTGGTACTTTATTCAAGGAAACATGAATATTGGATCGTTTGAAGTCTATCACTGGTGGGTCTCCCGTCCCATGAGTTGATCACACAATTTCTGTCTGATATGTTTTCCCATTCTACTTGATTTTTCTCCTTACTTATCCAGGTATCCTTCATGGCCCTTATTGAATCAGAATAAACTCTAGGGACCTATAGATGTGGCACATATATATGTATCGGTCATGACAGAAACTAAATGCCTTACTCTTGAACTTCCCATGCTTCTCCAATCAATCTATGTGCTTCTTTATGTAGCTTGAGAGCCTGCTATTTATTATGGGACTTGCTTGCATCTCTATTCACTTTAGCGTTGTGGATGTCAATGAGTTGAAAGCCTTGGTTGCATCTTGATGGTTGTGGAACCAATTATCTTATGGTGCAGATTCTAAACATTCCGAAAGCCTATCTCGAGGTTTGATGCAAAACCCTTTCAACGATGGGATTTTGGGAAGTGGTGGATGTATGGAAGCAGCATCTTCTTCAAAGATTCAATGCAGTAATGGTTGCGATTTACTCAGCAAGTGTGAAAAACCATACCGTCCTCCACATTTTTACAAGGTCTGGCAAAAAACCACCTTATATTACAAAGTCTAGAAGAATAAAATGTTTGACAATCACAATTTGGTATTTTCTCAGGTAATGTCTCATTCAGGAAGAGAAAATACTGATTCATGTAATGAGGAAACTTCATGTTCTAAGGAGGAAAGAGGTAGAAAAGGTAAGAATCTCAATCTCCTGCCTGTTGTTGCTTTCGAAGTTTTAGCTGGTATAGGTTTATCATTAAACAGAACTGTCTTGTCCCAACTATAACATTAAGCCACCTCTATCCAGATTCTTTCCAGATGACGAGGAAAGATCAGCATCAAGCCATACAGGAGAAGCATAACAAACTTTTAGATGGGCCTAAATCAGAGGATTGTGTGGTTCCCCCAGCTTCATATGGTGGCTCCTACAAGGGTTTGTTAGCCACACCAATTATTTCATTCAGACAATCATCTGGAACAAAACCGTCAACCAATTCTTCCTTAGCAGAGGTAAATAGTCTGGATGTTTATGAACACATCATTCTTCACAACCGGCCTTGGTCTGATGGTCACTGAACTCTCTCACCTTCTTGAGGTCAGAGGTTCAGATCCCATAAAAAAACCGAATAAAAAAACACATCATTCTTCACGTGACCCTTTTGGTTCTTCTTATCTGGAGTCTCTTGGCTTATAACTCATTTAGGCCGCACTTGTTGATTTTAACAATGACAGGTTGCTAACACTGATGGTAAGGAAATACAGCCAGAGAGATCTTCTGAATTCGATGCGCAGCTGCATGAAACTAGCAATGGAAACCCCGAGGAACTGAATCAAATTGGTAAACCAGCTATGATCCATGAAGTTTATACGTGCAAAGACCCTGAACAAACCAATTTGCCAGTGATTAATGAAAAGCATCCAAATGAGCATTACCATGGGCAGTTCAAGTCTTCCGATGATCACACCACAAGCTCTCTCAAACTGTCGTCAGAGCAGAGCAAAGCTTCTTCAGACAAGCTCCACAACATTTCAGGGAACAGAAACACTTCGAGATTCGATAGTTGTCTTCCTCACAACCTCATCTTTGGAACAGGTCTGACAGAGCGCAAGGTTGACTTGAACACGAACAAGGAGCATCACTCAGTATCATCAGATGATACTCAACCCGATGAGTTCACAGACGAATATCATCTCCCTGATGAAGATAGCTTGTTCACCTTCGACTACTCCATAGTCCCACAAGACTCACCCCCCGAACCTGATTTGCTCGCCTCAAGTACTATACAAGCTGACCTTACCTGTAATCTCTCAGCCCTCAGCTTCCAACCTACCCAATTAGGTATAGAGACTTACAACATATATGCTCACCAGTGGTTCCCACAAGTGCCTTACCTCTATCCTCAGGGTCCTCCACAAAGTCATACAAGCTCCAAAATGAAGAAGATGAACTCAAGGCCCAAACCTAACAACTGGTACCCCGGAAATGTGCCTCCCTATCCTCTCCAGCAACCTCCGTTCCCTGCATTGTCTGTCTCTCCCGTTAACTATCCACAGTATGATCACATGCCTCTTCCATTCATCTTCCCGCCAGGTTACTATGGAATGCCAAATCCAGGTAAAAACATTCACTTTTTCTCCATAATAAGCAAATTCGTAGTCTCTTCTTGTACTCCTATGCTGATTTTTAAAGGTCTAGAAATAATTTTTGAAAACCAAATGGCCTGTGTTTGAAATTTTGATTGTTAGTGAGGGGTAATTTGGTCTTCTTACATTTTTTAGATGGAAAGTTTACACCGTAAACTGAAGTGAATTTTTTTTATAGTGAAAATCGGTATAGTTAAGGGTATTAAACTGATTGTTTCCCTTAACCAAATTCATAGTCTCTTCATGTACTCTTACACTGTTTCAGCTCTCTCTCTAGACCCGGGTTTTTGTGCATACAACAATCAAGTTCCCTTCAATCAGCTCTACAAGAACGAAAACCCGAGAGCTCTTGCTAAGAGGGCGTCTTTTCGGTAAGCAATGGTGAGAGAGGTTTATGATTTCATCTACCGTCTTTTTGTTGTTGTGTTTTGGTTCAGTGTTTCATAGATGTTGACGGTCGCTATATAGTCCCCTCAAGTGTTTGTAGTTTGTAATCTGAATATATGGTTTAGAGAGGGTGATATATGTAATACTAGGAGAAACTTAGGTAATAGAAACCAAAGAATGTTGTTGAAAAACCTTTATGCTTTTGCAATCTCATTCAAGTTTGGATGCAAATAGTTCAGATCTACTCATGACTATTATACTTGGTTATAGATTTTATTTTGGCTTAATTAGCTGTAGTACCCCTTATGTATTCGTAACGTATTGGACAAAATTTTGGTCAATGTGACCAATTTATAAGGCATGTAATTGTTTTGTTACCAAAACATAAAGGGTATTAAATGATATGTCACAAATTCATAAGGGGTACTAAAGCTGTGTTACTAATTCAAAAGAGGAACAAAAGGTAATTATTAAGCATTTTGTTTTTTATCATGTCGATTTGGGTATCGAGATTGGAGAACCAAATATTAACGCTCATGAGTGTGAACGAGTTGTATGGAGGATAAATTTGTTAAGGATCGACTCGATTTTTTTTTTTATTGGTGCTCGGACAAACTTATATACTCAAAATGAATATTCAAACTTGCAATCTTGCTCGGTTTGGACTTGAAAGAACTTATATGATTAAGCTTGAATTCATCTTGAAACGATTCTTTTCGTTTTCACTATAAACACTAGATAAAAACTGGAATATATTCTGATCATATTAAATAATGTATGTGTATATACCATTAAAGACATACAATCCATTATAACCCATGTTTAAAATGAAAATTGTAAACAATTATGGACCATTAAATCAAGTATAGACAATCCAAAATTTTAAGAATATCATTATTTCTGTTATTAAACTTCTTTGCATGACCTAATGTAATGGTTTTTTTTATCACCAAATTTTTGTAGACTTAGTCAAAACAGAAACCCTCAAAAATAGGATTACAAACAAAGGCAACCTAAAAAGGTCCCTAGAAGGCTAGAACCATGACTTACAATCAAGAACAAGAGTACACCCACGAGAGTGTCTCAAAACAGTTATATGTCTCATGCTGACATTTTCTATACATAAAGTAAACAAAAGAAGAGCATTTTTATAGAAGGAACCTCGGCATCCTAACATGAGAGCAAACCTGACAACAAAGTTCTAAATAACCAAATTTTACAACTATAAAGAACAAAACAAGTAAAAGTAAAAGGTTTACAGTAGATTTTAAATAGTAAACAAACTTCTTATATTGAAAGTTAGGGTCAATTGACTACCTAGATCATGAATTGTTGGTCCAAAGAAACTCTTACAATGCAGCTATGGAACTTCTTATATTGCAAAGTCTTCAATTACACAATGGTTTTGATTTTTGAACAGAGATTTCGAATTCTACACAAACACTAGCATATACTAAGCCAAATAGAGCCAAAACTTGAATAATAATAATAACAATACATAAGAGCCCAGAACAGCACAACATTCAGAAGCAGCTTGAGCCGATGCTATACATTCCCGAATCACAATTCTTCTCCTCCTTTCTCCAGTATGTACATTGAGGTCACGGTAATGGAGGATTATTAGCAAACCTCTCAAAACTCATGGCCTCGTAGCAGGTACTAGTCAGAAATTGGTACTTGGGGTTTCCAATCGAAGTTCTTGCTTCCCAATCAACAATCTCGGGTTTATGCAGCATTGAGGTTAGTAACATCTGAATCGATCTCATAGGACGAAAGCAACTTTCTCTGGAGGGATAATGTGTAACGGTATAAAAGTATTAGACTCGATAAGATGAAAAGAAAAAAAAAACTAACAGTCATAGAGAAAGAGGTTAGTTTTACTTACATGATCCTCAAAATCAGGACTACTGAGGTTCATGGATAAGTTTCTCATCAATAACAGCACCTGTTTGTGAACCAAATATACAAGTACAAGTTGAGATACACGTGAATGACTCAATGTGATCTGCATTTGGTTCATGGAGCCTGCCCCAATTGATTGGGAAAATGGCTACGTTGTTGTTGTTTAAAGGGTTAATTGCTAAAAAGTACATTATGTATTGTCCACGCTTTAAACTACATTATGTATTGTCCACGTGCAAAAAACTACATTGTGTATTGTCCACGTCCCTAATTTTAACGGAATATTCCAAATTTTGTGAGTAAACGCGATAGTGTAGTTTAAAAGCGTGGACAATAAATAATGTAGTTTTTCGCAAGTGGTCAATACATAGTGTAGTTTTTAGCAATTAACCCTTGTTTCAATTGGGATACCTCAAACTGGATACTCCTCTTTCTATGGATTGTGTAGCAATTTGGCACAAATAGTGCCATATATGTGGTTGGCGAAGTTGAAGATTCTAGAAGTACAAGTATGAAGAAAACATACAGTTTCAACGTCAATTGGATCCATTGTCTTGAGTTTTTGCAGATGACCAGTGACGCTTGGATCGAAGACACTGCCAATGAAGGTGTAGACTTGAACAAAGTCGGGGAGGACTGCATAAAAAATGGTATCGAGCAAAAATTATAAACATATACACAAGCATAAAGACAAGGGATAATTGCAAATAAGTACCCTGAATATTCGCTTTTTGCATGTTGTAGCCCTCTTCTAAAATAATTGCAAAAATGTGCCCTAATTGTTTGAAAATGATGATTTTACCATTGAAATTTGAATCTTTAAAACTAATAAGAGATCAGAATTCTAGATTTTTGGTTTTTTAACTTAATTATTTTTAGAGGCTGAAATCGTCATTTTGAAACAAATTTACACAGTGCAACAAAAAGGCAAGTTCATGGTACCTTTTTGCGATTATCCCTAAAGACAATCTAACTATAAACGAACAGAATTTGCAGTTACAAGTTATAGCACACATATATATATGTACAAAACAATATGATCTATACTAAACCCACCTCTCAATGGATTGGCATGATTTCCTTGATCTGTTGTTTCTCCAATCGTCCGTGTCCTTGGAGTGCTCTCGGTGCTGCTACAGCAGTTAGCAGCCGCTGCAGGTCCTGCAAAAACAAGCAAAAAGAGAAATGTTGGTTCCCAGAAGAATCCTGTAACAAACATTTACAATTTTTAAAAAATCAGAGTATTGTACAAATGCCAATACTTTCAATTGGCGGGTACACGCCGTATAGTAAGGAGCATTCCAGCACATATCAAGGTTAGTAAAGAGAAAAAAAGGGGGTGATTGCTTAAAATAACCCTATTAAATACTATCTTTTGACAAAATGTAAACTTTAAACTACCTTTCATTTGAAAACAGTTCTTATTTTCTCAATTCATTTGAGTCTTGGTAATTTAAAGTACTACATGTTCTCTGCCTCTGCCATAGTCATTTTACCTCCTGTAGTTGGGTGATTCAAAAGGGTAGTTTAAAGTTCACATTTTGTCGAAAGGTAGTTTTTCATAAGTGGGCGAATCAAAAGGATAGTCCTAAGCAATTACCCACCAAAAAATTATCGGCAATTTTTAATCTAATTGAGTGTACCAAGGTTTGAACTCAAGACCTCCCTCATGTAGAAAGGAGCTCTTTACCACTTGGCCCGACTTAAGTTGGTAGAATACTAGAGAAGAACTACTCCCCATTCTAGCCCATCTTCAGACCAAGCGAACAAATAAACAAGTTTACGATTAAAAAATCAGCTAACCCTTTGTTGTATTCGATAGACTGGCTGTTTGGGCCGAATTGTTTGTCCAGGTTGATACTGCAGCACTAGCAATCGGATCCCTCAGCATAGAGGGTGAATCTGGGCTCAGAACAAATCCAGGTTCGAGCACACCAGATGACTGTAATGCACTTGGCACCTGTGGGAGTACTGAACCATGCAAATAAAGCACACATTTAGTCGATATTACCGTAGAGATTGAATCGTACAGCTAAGAGATAATTAAAGTAAATATTCCTACCATTTTTCGATGCTTTCTGAGGATATGGATGAGCAGCTTTTCTTTTCGGCCTTGGAGGAGGTAAATGTTCGTTTGTCCCACTCTTCTGAACCTTGAGGAAGTACTTTTGCGCATGACTACGAATCTGCAAACAGTACACTTCTATAGCTTTTTTTGTGGGTGTTCATATTGATAAGGTAGCTAAAATCACATAAGAACATCTCCAATGGGATTATCCCACTGGAGGCTATTAGCCCAGCCTCCCACAATGTTGGGGACGATTAGTACATGCGAATCCGGCAGATTTGCCCCGCCTCCCACAACGCAGGAGGCAATTAGGAAATATATATGTAGCTAGGAAATATATGTCTGCACTTCCGGCCGGTTACCTGGATAACTGTTTTTGAGCCAATGAAAGCTTCGATCTTCTTCCAATCTCGGTCAAAGCTGGGAAAAATTGAGAGTTTGTTCAATGTCACAATATTCTAAAAGGAAAGATAAGATAAATGCTTACAAAGAAATGGTCCGCTCATAGAGGTGAAGCACAATACCAGCTGTTTAAATGTATTTCATAGCACAAGATTTACATATGCCTATAGATGCAATGCATTAGTTCTTATGATTCCTCTTAACATATAACATCCACTTACAACGCAATAGAGGTATCAGTTGAATAGTCTTTCTAAGCACCAATGTCATTTCAGATCATGTTTGGCAGATTTTCTTTCTTCCACTTGTCAATGACCATGAAAAAAAATTGAACTCCCAAAGTTTAAGAAAATAGATTGAACATCCAATTTTATAATGAAGTAACACTCTCTCTGTCCCCCAAAAGTACCAATTGCAATATTTAAAATAGGGACAACTGCAAAAAAATTGCGGTGAACTATGCACATTTTGTAAATACTATCGGTGAGCTGTATATATTTTTTTACAACTGACATCCCCTAACTATTTCTCTAGTCTGTAAATTCACGGGGTTATTTTTTTGAAAAAGCAAGTTCTTCCTTCCTAACCTGACGTTGCCTTCGCAAGGGATCCCAATTCTAATCCATAAGATTTCATCTTCAAATAGATCAAAAGCTTCCATTTATCAAAACCGTCCGAAATGGATTCAATATCTCCAAAGATCACAACTCCATATCATGACTCTACATCAACAACAGAAACTCTAGTTCCTATAAACTTCCTCCAATTTCCCAAAACCATTCAATACCCAAAAGCTCCAAAACCAAAACTCCTAGGTACAAAAATATACATATCAAGACATTCATATCTCCATAAATTCAACATTTCAAACAACCACGGGGTTATTTTTTTTGAAAAAGCAAGTTCTTCCTTCCTAACCTAACATTGTCTTCGCAAGGGATCGCAATTCTAATCCATACGATTTCATCTTCACATAGATCAAAAGCTTCCATTTTATCAACACCGTCCGAAATGAATTCAATATCTCCAAAGATCACAACTCCATATCATGATTCATGACTCTACATCAACAACAAAAAATCAAGTTCCTATAAACTTCCTCCAATTTCCCAAAACCATTCAATACCCAAAAGCTCCAAAACCAAAACTCCTAGGGTACAAAAATATACATATCAAGACATTCATATCTCCATAAATTCCACATTTCAAACAACCTGAACAGAAAAATACACATATAAACACAAATATACACATAAAACAAAACATGGATACTCCACAACAAATTGCAACAAAACCCCTCAATTGAACCGATGGAGAAGAGTAAGAACACAAAACTCACAGCTGAAGAGCTTCGAGGAACTTATCGTGCTCAGGCTCGGTCCAGCTCTCTCTGGACTTGGTGATGGTGTAGGGCTTCCTGATCTTCTTACTCAGATCCTCCGCCGACGAGGATGTCGTCGCCGCCGCGCCGAACTGTCCGATTCCGGGGGGATCCAGATAAAATCCGTCACCTGGGTTCGGATTCTTCGACACCATCGGAGCAGAGAATCGCCGAAAGTCGAGAACTTTGATCGGTTTCGGGCTTCGATCGAAGAGGATAGAGATGGTGCGGCTTTCTGGTGTTGCTGATGTGTTTCGATGTGTCGCTCGAGTTTATATATGCTAAAGCTGGTTTTTATCCGCTACGGTGTCGTTTTGCTTGCTGATGTGGACTTCGGCCAATGGGGAGGTTCCACGTATGCGGATGGGATTGAAATATCTGTGGTGCTGGGAAATATCTTTCGTGTCAGCTTTGTCTTGAAACTTTTTCGCTTTTTGATTTCGAATTATTAAGGAAAATAATTCTGCAAAAAAAAAAAAAGAATCTGAATTGCATATAATCAAATAAATAAATTTATTCGTGATTCTTTTTTTTAAACGATTCCTAGTTTTTTTTAATAAAAGGTAGGTTTCATTCATCAATAAGCGTGACACGCGATGCTCTCTATTGCTCTAGCGCCGCAGAGGCATATGGCGCAACAGAGAAGGATCATGGCCATGATCACAGCCATGATCCTAGGTAGTGTGATGATGGGTACCACCATGGATATGGTCGGTACTAGCTTCGGCGTTTTCGCGAAGGGGAAGCAATCGTGTGCGGCGGTTTTGCGTGCGGCCGGGAGGTGCTCGTTCGTCTCAGATCCGGGAGATGGAATGGGGGTAAGCTTTTTGTGCTCGGTGTTGTCGTTGAATTCTCTGTTTTTCGGGTGGATTTTGGGGACTCAATCGACGAAGTTAGGCTCGTTTTTGTGGGGAAAATCGGGTCTTGTTGCCCCACTTCCGACGGCGACGCTGTTGGAGTGGTTGGTCACATGGTCTCCGGTGGTGGCCTCTCCGGTAGTGGCCTTGCAGAAGATGGTGTAGGACAAGGGTGGGCTGGGGAAGCCAAGGGCGAGGACGGCGGCGGCGGCGGTTGTGTGGTGGAGGAGGCTGGGGAAGAAACCCCCTAGGGTTTTCCTTGGTGATGGGTCGGGTGGGTCTATGGGCGTGGGCGTGGGTTACGAGGCGGGTCAGGCTGTTCTGGCACGGAATTCGAGGAGTTCTCGGAATTATGATGGTACGTCAAACATAGCAGCGGCGGGGGGCTTCAGGCACCCTCGCCTCGCGGAATGAGTCTGAGGTGGTCCAGGAAGGGGGTGGTCCACTGTGACCCCTTCCTGGCGAATAGATGGCGAGGGTACCATCGACAGTCGTTATTAGTCTCCCTTACCAGTCTGGTGTCAACAATCCCGCGTTCAGGAGCCCTAACATTATCAGTCAAGGGAGGACGACGAACGCTGACTCACCGGGGGAGATGGCAGTCCACCAGTATTCCCTTCTCACTCGGCTGGCTCGCCCAGTGTCATATGGTAGAAGCATGCTGTATCAGTATCCAGGGTTCCACTGGATGCTTCTGCAGATATCCACCTTCAACCACTTCTAAGCATCGAGCAACTTTTACTTTACGTTATTGCTTTCTGTTATTTAGTTGGATTCTATCCTGTAAGATGGGTACAATTATGTCTTTTGATTGCAACTTCTTCCTATTACACTCCACCTTGGAAGAATCTAGTGCAGAACGGGTCTTGGAGCTTGGGGGTAGATCTTTTCAGGTGTGTCTGAAGAGGGTAATTTCGGCTGATATTTGTGGGGTTGAATCCAAGGTTGTTTACAAAGGTGCAGTGATGGCAAGTAAGGAAAGTCCGCAGCAGCTGGCCTCAGGGAAGGGCAAGGCAGTTCTGCGTTTCTCTACGCCGGTAAGTAAAGTATCGGAATCCTCTTTTTCGAGCCCACAGGACTCTTGGCGCGGGCCTCAAGTTTCTCGGGCTAGGGCTTCGGCCAAGGACCTCTTACAACCGAATAAACCCACTTATGTATTCCGTTCCTATGCTGCTCGTAAAATCCCAATCGACAAAGAGTTAGCTGAAAGAGAAAGAAAATGGAAACTTATCAAGGCAAGTCAGAAACTCCTGGCAGGACATCCTGAAGCAGTAGATCAAATCGAAGCACTTGATTTTGAGTTAGGGGACTCAGTGGATCCTGAATTTCAGGACGAGTCTGACAACGAATTAGCTAGTGATGGGGAAGACGTGGGAGATTCTCTCCCTACTTCCTTACCTCTCTAACCAGAAGTATGGTGAAATTCATCTCCTGGAAATATTGGTGTGGAGAACGGTGATCTACTACAGGAGGTGTCGTTTGAGCAATGGAAGTTGGCGCCAACTTCGTGTCTGCGAAGACGTAGGCGTAGGAGATTTATAAATGGGGTTGTGTAATTTCCTTTCCCCTGCTCCCTGTTTTTTTGTTTTCTTGTTTGCAGGTTTCCAGCTGGTTTCCTGTTTTTAATAAAAAAAATCGCTTATCAAAAAAAAAAAATTCCTGTTCTTCTCAAAAGAAAAATCAATAAGCGTTAATATAAACGGTAATACACCTAAACGAAAATACACCCAAAATAAATTTATTCATGATTCCGATTTAATCCACGTGTGAATAATTCTTTTTACCCAAGGTTGTTTTTTTAGCATAAAAGTACATATACTATTATGAAGACAAAATGATTATTCTACAACTAAAAATGTATGTCTAATCTAAGTGACAATTTATGAGTTCTATCTTTATTCTTATGGGAATGCGGTTGTATCATATTTTTTTTTTGTTGGATTTAAGTGGACTTGGTTTGTCTAACAAACATGTTAGTTTTGTAATGAAGGTTTTACAGAACGAAGTACTCTATGTGACTGAGGAGGTCCCAAGATAAGGAGAAGATTTGGGATCGGGTTGTGCTAGATCCTATTAAGACGAGACATGTCTGTTTAACAACATTCCGCCCTTCCGTCTAGTACTCATTAGAACTAACGAAGCTATGAAGCAAACCTCATTGCTAAAAAAATTTCAATTATTTCATGTTCGATTCAGCACGTATATAGTTAAGAGGAAAGTAAGGTGGAGGGACGTAACGTGGTCACGGCAGCAGGCAATCATTATCTCCCACGAACACGTGGCAGTACATGATCCCTTTTATGGTTGCCAGACACAATAGGATAGTGGATACGACCAAATGGGCCTATCTGCAACGTACTAAAGCCCATGTCTTGAAGGCAAGGACTACACACAACTAAACGGGCCTTTATGTTCCATATTTAGGCCCATCTCTTAAACGCCTAAACTGGATACAATTATACGGCCCCGTCCTATTTTATAGGGTAAATTACAAATGCATACCCTTAAGTATGCACGTTTAACCGATGAACACTCTAAAGTTTAAAGTTAACTGATGCATTCCCTGAAGTTTCATGTATTAACCCAAAACCCCTTCCGTCAGTTTTTTCATCCATATTCTGTTAATTTTTTCTAAAATACATAAAATGCCCTTAACTATCTTTCAATATTACACCATTAGGTCCTTTTTTTTTTTATAGATTTTATTTCTTTTCTTTAGTTTTTATTATTAATTAATTTCTCACAATTGTTTTTATTTTTTGTTTAATTAATTTAATTTATTTTTAAAAAAATTAGATTTCAATTTAACTTATTCAATTTTTTATATTTTACATATATTTTAAAGTTTTCAGATTTAATTTTTAACTCTTTTAAAAAATCAGTTTTATTTTTAGAAAATCATTAAATTTCAATTTATAGTACAGTTTTTATGGTAGATTTTTTTTTTTCATTTGTTCTTCATGCTCATCAGTTTATTTGAAAAAACATATTCATCTGGTGAAGATCCAAACCATACAGACCATTCTTCATGTTCATCCTTTTCACCTTCAAGTTCTTCATCTTCACAAAACAAAAAATTACAGTGAATCACAGAGAGAGAAGTTTGAACAACGGATCTGCAAACAAAACAAATCCAAATCAAACTCATAACTTCTACAACCTTTATTCCCAACCTGCAACAAATTCAAATAAAAAAAACTAGCTCTGTAAAATCCCCAACCCAGCAAACTTTGATTTTGACTTCATGGCAACCATCCTTCTTCTTCTTCTAGGTTATATCCCAGACCTTGTGGATGAGCCTCTACACACCTTTGAGCTTCAAATCAACATGGAAAATCAAATTTCACCCGAACCCCACATTTTCTCAGCAACCAAACAACAAAATCAGAGCTTTTTTTCGAGCTTTACCTGTGGGTATGGCGATGACGTGAATGGCGACCATCCTCACCGCACCAGCACCACCGCCCCGCCGTCGCTGCACTCACCTCCGGCCACCACCGTCAGGCCAGAGCGTTTTTGGTCGCCGTGAATATGCCGCCCACAACCGTGTTCTTCTTCGAGCATGGTAGATCTGGAGAATATGCTTCGCCCACAACCCACAACAATGGTTAGGTTTTGTATTTGATTGAGAATTAGATTTGAAAAAAAAGCAATTACCATTAATTAAGAAGAAAAGAATTTAATGTTATTTGATAGTATAACTGTATGGCACAGAAGAAAGAAAAAGTAATTAAGTTTTACATTGGGAAAGTAATATATCATTGATTGATTGGTATAAGAAAGGTCAATTTTCATTAATACATTATTTTTAATACATTAGGTAGATTAGGATAATTTTTAATATATTAGGATAGATTTTTTTAATTTTTAGTTTTTGTTTTAATTATTTTAACAATTATTTAATTTAAAAAATAAAATTGATTTTAATTAAATTCAATTATTTAATTAGTTTTATCATACAAGTTTTATATTTATTTTAATTTTTATTTATTATTGAATAAGGGTCAAATGGTAATTTGGGTATCTAAGGGCATTTTGGGTACTTTAAAAAAATTAACAGAATATGGATGGAAAAGTGGACGGAAGGGGTTCTGGGTTAATAAATGAAACTTCAGGGTATGCATCAGTTAACATTAAACTTCAGGGGGGTAATTATCGGTTAAACGTGCATACTTAAGGGTATGCATTTGTAATTTACCCTATTTTATATTTGAAATAAGATCTACATTTTACATATTTTTTTTGAATTTAAATTTTCATATTTATATATTTTTTCCCGTTAAGAAAATTAAGAATTTTTATTTATATTCTTCCTTTTCTCAATCTCTAATTTTTCTTCAAATCTCATTCCTTTTCAATTTTCTAATACAAATATTTGATTGTATTAACTCATAAAATAAAAATTCTACATTTAAAAACATAATTATCGATTTTTCTTTACTCAAATGTATGCGTGTCTTTTTTTGTAGTGGTTGAAAAAAAATAATTAATCAATTGTTGAAGAATCTGGAAGAACATTAATTAACCAATCATTTATATTAAATTGAGAAGAACCAGTCATCGGATTAGTTAAAATAATAGAAGAAAAAATGAAAATTGACTACACTGTCAATTTTCTATATTTATTTTCGATTATCAAACGTGACAATGAAAAATAAATATTTTTATAAAAATCAAATAAGTTAAAACGATAATAGCTATATTAATTAATATGGGTATAATAAAATTAATAACTACTAACTACTAAAGACAAATTTAATTTTAATTTTATCATTCCACAGACACGAGGAGACTAGTCAATATTGATTAGTAGTCTAAACATAGACTAAGAATAGCAAGTTAGTTTCAATGACGTGTTCCTTGAATCATGACGATTCCTTTTTTTTTTCATAGAACGGTCATATTTAATTAGTTTCTTGACTCCCAAGTCTTGTTAATTAGTTTTCTGATAATAATCTTTATTAGATGCATTAATGAGCCGCCGATCTTATTAACAAAATCAAGACCAAGTAATTACTAAGAGTTCGTGATTACATAGTACAAAAAAAATATATGTTGAGATGTTCAACTTTTACATTTCTTTTCTTTTAACAAAATATACGAATTTCATTAATAACAGGTATGAAAAAGAATCATTATAACGCATGAGACCACAAAAGGTTTCTTAGTAAATTTTTTAGAAATAGGTTGATCATGTAAGACGGTTTGTAATAAGTTATAAAGGCGAACAAAAATTAAAGTACGAAACTAAAGAGGACTGTCCAAGGTGGTGCCGAAACGTTGCTTGATGCTATGTAGATGTCTCTTTTTGCCGTGAGAAGTGCGACCGAAACTAAAATCAACAATAGTAATTAGAGGATATATGTGATTCAAAGCTCCCTTAGAGTAAAAGCCTATGAATCTCTGCTCATTATTATTGATCTTGCAGAAAGGGAAACAAAAAATCTAAAATAGACCCAAACGAATAACTTAATCCAAAATTAAGAGAAGACTCTAAGATGCATCAGATGCGACCAAAGAAGTGGATGCATCGATGACAGTCATATGGGAGTATCTTTAAATACCCCAAACTAGTTTTATCATTTTTTGAACTATAATTAATTTATACTTTAAGAACAGACAAAATTAATTTCAATAATTTGGTTTTCTATAAACAATAAAATACAAAATCCCAACGGGCAATAAAGTTATGGTGTAAGATATAAAAGACAACAAAGGGAAAAATATTTCTAAATTTGATGTAATTTGTAAGATTAAAACCAAGGACGGCAACTCACGAGTATTCACATATGTAGTTCTCGATTCCGATCGACACCAGATATGATTTAAGATAATAAAATTAACGATTGTCTGGGATATCGACAGTACGAGTTATTATCAGCTGGCATGGGTTATAGGCGATTTGGGTTCTTATAGTGTGAATCTAGGTTCTCGTGTCTGCTTGAGTTTTTGGCGCTCCGGGTTCTCGACGTCTTTACTCTCGTCCTTTCAGACATCTATTTACCATTCGTTCTAGTCAAAACTGAACACCAACCCACAATCCACCAAACAAACCAGGGTGTTTCGTCAGATGTCGACACTAAATATCAATCAAAAAAGGAGAAACCGACACCTCCAATCCGATATCGAAAAAAAACATCAGATCCCATTGTATCACAATGTCAGCAGCCCTATTTATGACGTGGGTGCCACCGTATTTATAACAACGCTACGCGTTGTTGGAGAGTACCATTTTTGTCCTCCTCTTTCAACGAAGAAGAGTCAACACAGTACTGAACCAAATCCAAAACGACGACGTTTACGTATGCGTGGGAAGGAAGTAAGAAACGACACAACTCATAGAACCTGAACCTTCGCAGCTGCTACCTCTGACTGTTTTTTCAAATTTTCACGCTTGACCCAAAGACCACTTCATTTTCACTCACCACGACGACCCGAGTTGACTCAGTACCCACTATTTTTATTTAATTTTTAAAAAATAAACAAAATCAATCAAAATCAGACATTAAATACAATTAAATTAACTGTCTCGAATCTGTGTATAAATAGCCGCTTCGATTCAATCAATCCACCAAGTCCACTCCTCTCTTCTTTAGTTCTTCCTGTGAGTTTCTGCTGCGCTCTCCGTCTTCGATCTATTGAGCTTTTTCGAGAAAACCCAGTACAACAATGGTGGAAATGAAGGTGAGTTTGAGTTTCAGCTTCTGGGTTTGTTTGGTTGGAGAGAAAGTTTCGATTTTTATGGTTTGGAGTTCGATTTGTTTGGTTCTGTGATCTGGGTTCTGATTATCTTATGTTTTTTTGTTGTTCTTCTTCTTCTGCAGAAAGCTGTGTTGAAATTGGATGTGCACGATGAGAAATCGAAGCAGAAAGCTATGAAGATAGTCTCTGGTCTGATAGGTACTGAGATTAATCGTTTTTGCCCTTCTTTTCCTCTCGTTTGTTTGGGGATTTTGCTCTGTTTGGTTGCCAAGAAAAACCCATGGGAAAATTGTAGAGCATTTTGAATCCTTGTGATTTGGTTTTGTCGATTTCAGAACCACCCAAAGTTAAGTCAACTCTTAAATAGTCTCTGGTCTGAATAGGTACTGAAATCCATGGTTTTGCCCTATTTTTATCGCGTTTATTTGGGGATTTTGCTCTGTTTGGTTGCCGAGAAAAATCCATGGGAAAACTGTAGAGCTAAGCATTTTGAAGCCTTGTGATTTAGTTTTGTCGATTTCGAAACCACCCCAAGTTAGGTCAGCTCTTAAAAGGGTCTTATTTCTGCATAAACAAGATCTCGAATTCGAATAGAATAGTCAACTGATTACACCTGCCTATTGTGAAAAGGGTTTGATCACCCAATTACCTAGCTCATGATCTTTCATATCATGATTCAACCAATTTGGGACCATTTTCATTACATTAACTAAGAAACCCAGATCAGGGACCATGAGAAAATCGAACAATTGACCGATGTTTCTGTCCAATTTGTATATTTTCAGGAGTTGAGTCAGTGGCCATGGACATGAAGGACAAGAAGCTCACAGTCATGGGAGACATCGATGCAGTGACCATAGTGTGCAAGCTGAGGAAGGTCTGTCACACAAGCATACTCTCGGTTGGGCCAGCAAAAGAGCCCGAGAAGAAGAAGGAGGAGCCGAAGAAGGAAGAGCCCAAGAAGGAGGATCCGAAGAAGGCCGAGGAGGAGAAGAAGAAAGCAGAAGAGAAGAAGAAGGCTGAACTAGCTGCCCTTGTTAAGGCCTATGAGTCCTACAACCCTTACATGGCCCCTCATTACCACAACCCTTACATTGCACCTCATCATTACTATGTCCGGAGCGTGGAGGAAGATCCCAACGCTTGCGTGATCTGCTAAACTTGATCGAGTTCTCGAAGAGGGTATGAACCAGAAGAGAGCTTTGTGTACTGTACAGAGTGATGATCAATGTCCTTTTTGGTGGTGGAGTTTTCATCTTTGTAGCTATTGTTACTATTACTATATTTGATAATGAGTTAGTACCCAGTATTGGGTTTGTTTTTGTTCATTGAGTTGGGATGGTTCATGAATCAGAGGATTGAATTTTCAGACAATTCAAGGCCTTGCACATGTTGTCTTTTTGTCAAGGTTCATGTTGTCTTGAAGAAACATGGCTCATTTTGGTCCAAGTTTTTGCTTCCTCTAACCTTTGACGTTTTGCTACTTTGGTTTCAGTGATTCTGACTTGAATACAATGAATAGTTTTGGTTTATGAAACCCACAACTTGGTGAAAATGACATAGGTTGGAAACTATCCACATGTATTCGATCTCTTCTTATCGTGACATCACCATAAATATCTGTTTTATATCGATTTACTCTAACGTCGGTTGAAAAATGTCGAAAAAACCTTACATTTTTCACAAAAATACTAAAAATACACCTTGAATAACATAATTTGAAATTCCAGAAAAAAAAATCCCCGAATGGTGAATTTTCGATGTATTTAATCTCTTCCTATCATGACATCATGTTCTATATTGATTTACTCTAACATCCGTTGAAAATGACGGAAAAAGCCTTACCTTTTTCACACAAAAAAAATACTAAAAACACCCCTCAAATAACATAATATGAAATTACAGAAAAATTCCGAATGGTGAAATTTCAATATTTCATGTACATTTTAACAAAACACTGAAAATATCTTTGAATAACATAATTTGAAGTTCTAGAAATAAAACGTGAAACAAACTATAATTTTTCTATTTATTTCGTATTAAGGTGTATTTGATAGTGATGTATCCAAATATGATATTATTGAGTAGTAACAGTCAACTGTTTAAAGGACTAAAAAAATAAGAAAAGGTGGCATGAAAATGGTGGCATTATTGATAATAAACGACAAGAGTGACGTCATGCATGATTCCAATTTTTAGCTGTCGTGATATATATTTTATTTATTTTTGGCTTTTCTAGGACATATAATCCATCAATTTTTCCGAAATATCCTTGACTTTGTTGCGTGCATGCAACATGTTCTCGTCACTTCTTTTGTAGATAAGATTATGATATTTTCGATTTATTTTTCCATTATTTGTGCTCGATTTTGAGTATCGTCATGTAAGTTTTGAGTTATGTCAATGAGTGAATACATGTCAAGTTAACGATTGTGTTTTTTTTTTGAGCGAAAGTTGCAGATTTTTATTACTTCAAAACGATTATCGATTACGCTGTTGTACATTGAGGAACATGCTCCTCAACCACGACAATGTCAGTATGAATAAACAATGGTTCACTGAGCCTTTTTAAATCAAAACCATCACATACGGTATTTTGATGCCCCACGGGCAGGTGCTGCCTCTTGGGCAAAGAGAGAAGACGGTGAGGAGGAACGGGGTACCGGAAATCATGAGGGACCTCAACAGTAATGGTGATGGAAAAGTCCTTGATTTTCTGCTCGATAGGCATAAATCCTGCAAAGACAATCTCAGACAAAATAACTGAAACGCTTTCGATTAGCCAGAGCCACAATCGTGAAAGGGGACGAGGCAGTTGCGGCGGTGGAGGCCAGGGAGGAGGACGCGCCGACTGCTCCAACTTCAGGGATATGATATTTTCGATTCATTTTTCCATTATTTGTACTCGATTTTGAGTAGCGTCACCTAAGTTTTGAGTTATGTTAGTGAGTAAATACATGTCTAGTTAACAACTGTGTTAATTTTTGATGTAATCGATTGTCGATTGTTATTACAATCGCCGAACAAATTACCTTCAAGTCGATAATACCCATATACACTACGACATAATTTGATTCTCGATAAATTTTCCCGACTTTAATTTGCGTTGTTATATTTCTAACACATAATAGGCGCAAGGAACGTAATCGAGATGATCATACACTATCTCGTCGTCGATAAATAATTATATTTTTATTTAGCTACCCTAATGATATTTATTGATTTGATAACCAATAAACAAATTTTTTTATTATGCTAAAACTTAACAATAAGGAATATTTGTTTCATACAACCCTCGGCACCTGCAAAGAAACAATTCTAAACCGTTTCAAAAATATATTTTTTGTCAACAATAACGATAAATATAAGATAAACGTTGTAGTAAAAAGCATGTGTAGTGGGGGATTATTCCCGTGAGACGATTCGGTGGTGATATGGTCGAGAATAGTCTTTTCTTTTTAGTGAAAATAATCGTCAAGTGTCACGACAGATTCGTTGCGGAGAGAGAAAAGCTAGGGGTGACGAATCCATTATCCAGATGAGAAAGAAACGGTTAAAGTCTCTACTCTTTAACGAATCGTCCTTGAAACCATACGCGGAGCTACTTAAGGCTCTAGGGGCATGTGCCCCGCCCCAATTTTTTTTATTTTGAAAAATTATTATTTATTTTATGAAATCTCTCAAAAATTTCCCGTTATTTTTTTCCATGTTGTATCCTCCCTCAATTTTTTAAACATAGTGCATTTTCATCAAAAAAATTAGGTGCACTCTCACTGAAAAATCTAGCTCTACCACTGTCTGAAATAACCCTTATTAGACATGCTCTAAGCGAATTAGCGTACCCCGGGCGAGGATGGGGAGCAGAGAACATTGCCAAGAGATTGAGCCGGAGAGTTTGGCATAGATTTTGCAAGCGATGGGTGAAGATTCGATCTCGTCAACGATGCATTTGCATGTGGATTAACCCGTGACCAAGACGGAGAGAGCGGAGATAGCTCAGGCGATCTCCAATGGATACGAGAATACCCGACTCTTCTAGGTGACCTTAATGGCGATCTTCGTGAGGGCAAGAGGTTGTTCCTGATCCTATAAGAGTATTATTACACATTATCTAAAACATCAGTACAAGGCAGTGCAAAACTAAAGAACCATTGCAAAAAAGTACCCTATGGTATTCATGTTTTGCAATTTGTAATAAAGGACTATAGCAAAACACTATTCCTATGGTATTCATATTTTGTAACTTGTAATCCTCTTCTTTGATAATTTCAAATAACACCCCCGAACTTATCTCGTTGTTGCGATTAATATAAAAACGACGATTTTATCCTAACAATTCAAATTTAAAAAATAATAAGTAAAATAAATCAAGGGTAAACTCGTCATTTGAATATAAATTACAAAAAATGAAGATTTTACCTTAACAATTCAGATTTAAAAAAAAATAATGAGTAGAAAAAACACAAAATCCAAGGGTAAAATCTTCATTTATACAAATTACAAAAAATGACAATTTTACCCTAAAATTTCAAATTTTTAAAAAATAATAATTATACAAAAGAACAAAATTCAAAATTGTTAGTTTTATATGAATCGCAAATAAATAACGATTTTATCCTTATAGTTTTCATATTCTTAATTTTCTCCATAGACGGCAGGTTAGTAAGAAATTTAAGGATATGATCATTTATATATTTTTATTTTTAAATTATTATTTTTTTGAAAAAAAATTCATATAGAAGGAAACAAGAAAGAAAGTTCAGAAAACATTTTTATAATTATAAAAAACGAGGATTACGCGATTAAAATAGCGAAGTACTTTTGTTTTGCGATTATATAAGCAACGCTTACTTGTGTTGAATATCAGTGTGTTCGTCAGTTTCGTCCAATATCTCTTCCTAGGGACAAGAACACGAGTCGTCATAAAATGTATGATGGTCGAACTCTGAACCTTAATCGAATCGAACACGGTACGAGAACCAAACCTGTAGTAGCTCCTCCATGACATCCTCCATAGTTATGATGCCAATGGCCTCATCATTTCCCAAGTCCTTGGAACACAAAGGAGATGAGTTTACGAGGATCCTAGGATGAGTTTGTGTCGGTACGAGGTTGTTGTCCGGAGTGTCCTCCGCATCCTTGTCGGACTTGACCACAACGGCCATGTGGCTTTGACCTTTTTGGAACAGGTTCAACACGTCGTAGAGAGGCCAGTTCTGGTGGATCCTGTTTCAAAGAAGGATGGTTCGGAAGTGTAAGGACAATAATAATTGAGGTAATCGTAAAAATCTACCCTTAAGTATTGGTCACAAACAATAAACTACTCAAAAGTACAGGTCACGTGCTAGACAAAACTTAAGCCAAATTTTCGACACTTTTCTACCTCAATACATATAAATGATTGATGACAATTCACAAAGACACGTAAATGACTTGTGACCAAAACTTAAAGTATATGGTTTGACATTTTTAAATTTTGGGTAGTTTATTGATCATGACTAATACTTTAAGATTTTACAATTAACCCATAATAATTTCAACTCCAACCCATTAATATTTTATCTTTAAATTTGTATTTGAAATGTTCCTTCAAATTTGAGGGGATATTGTACAAGCCCCTCTAGATATGCAACCGTTTAGACGCCGGTTTCTATAATACCGACATGATTTTAACGGTTCTAGACGGGTCAAGACAATTTCGTTAAGTGTCGTAATACCTGTGAATCTTTCTAATCGTCAAATGTCTGACCGGGGTTTCATCTTCTGGGAGGTAGAAGATCAAGCTCTTGGCCTGAATCCAAAAGTACAGTTGAACAAGTAAGAAAATATACATTTTTGGGTAATTGCACATAATTGCCTTTATGAATTGTTTACAAACGAATGCCTCGTAGTAATTTTTTTTATACAATTACGAATTTTGACGTGTCACCATCGTATAATACAGATAGAACCATCATTTTTTTCCACCTCACGTGACCTTCACATGAGTAGAATATTGTAGTTGATCGGAATACTCATTCTCATCATTTAATCTTTCGATTCCAAAATGATTTCTACGGTGGATTTCAAACATGTTAAGGTTATTTCATTCTCACAGATTTCAAAACTCACGATCATGCGTACGAATTAATGAATTCGAGTCTCATAATGTCTTACCAGGATAAGTCCTATGATGTTTGTCGGGTTTCCCGAATAGACGGGTATGCGACTATGACCTTTGCTCACAATAAGATCCATCGTTCTCCTGAAGATAGAGATAAATGAGAGTTCATATCACGATCGAGGAACATTCTATTTAGAGAGACGTTCATTAAGCGAATCATACTTGTCTAGTTTGGAATCTACGTCGATCAAAAAAGTTTTATCGATCGGTGTCATTGCATCTTTTGCGGTTTTCTCCGTAAGATCCAACGCTCCTGTAATGATTGTAGTTTCGTGATGTGATAACTCGCCCCCTTTCCCTGCCTATTAGAAAGGGGCGAGCAAAAATTATGTCACATCAAAAACGTCGATCCATATGAAATTCAAAAAAACTATAGATTACATTGTCGCTTTCATAGAAAATCGATCGAAAAACCGAAAGCTAACCACTTTCTAATTTGACCTAATATTAGGAATTTTGAGTTCAATCATACTTTTTTCCGTGTTAAACCTATTTTATTTCGATTTCAAGTCATATTTTTATGTTCAACCAATTTTCAATGGAGTTCAATCTTATTTATTTAATCCTTTTAAAACTCACTTAAGTTATTGCATTATGATTTTTTCCATGATGTTTGGTGATTTTTTATACGGTTTTGAATCGTTTTTGTCCAAAAACCAAAATGGTGAAAACCGACCGTTACTCACCCCTACTATTTATCTACCCAAAACCTAACATCATGGAGTTATGATCACATTACTATTACACTACTGCAGATTACATCTTAAGAGACGCTATATTTAAAAATAGTGTCTCTTAAGTGAAAACTTAGAAAACCCTAACCTCGTTTCCATGCAAGTCCACCAGTTTCTTTAGCTCCGGTCGCCGGAGAAGCTCCGAGTGCCCTTTCCCGAGCACCCAATCCAAAATCTGCCAAAACATTATCGTCTTTAAATGTGTTTTGAGTCGTGTTTAGTAGATCTTTGAGTATGAAATAATCACCTTACTGATCGGATATGATATGGGAAATAAAACGAACATGAGGAATCGAACCAAGCTCGACATCTTTGCTCCGAGGATCAATCCATGACGAGAACACACAGCTTGAGGAATGATCTGTAGAAGTAAACATTACATTCGAGGAATGATTGTTAAAAACTACTATGTATATTGTCGAGTTATTGCAGGTTGGTATTCTTAGTCACGGTTGTGATAATGAACATATAAGTTGTCACACTTCACAAAAAGTTACCCGTATGTAATGTCTGCATGCGAAAAATTATATTTTATATTTTTCATGCTTTTAAATTACATATCTTTTGATCTCATTCGGACAAAAGTTTGAATATTCTATTAAATTTTTAGAATATTCTATTAGGACAACCGTATCGTACGCACCATGGCACGTGCATCGCGCATCACGTATCGTGGTGATGTGGTGTGTGGTTCGCACCACACACGATCCTGTTTCAACAAATGTTTAACCCTACCGGTATTTGGAACGAGCAAGCTTTTCATCAATTTATAAAACAAGGATGGATCACCGGTATTTTGAATAATTTTTCGTCTTTAATTAATTTTGATTGCTTAAATTTTTATATTAAGTATGTTAATTAATCTTTTGAAATATGTTAATTAATTTTTTGAACTCATTTGATTACATTAATTTTTTGTTATGTATGCTAATTAATCTTTTTATTAATCAATTTTTTAGTTAAAAATGTTATTTTTTAATTAATTTTTTATTACCATTTTCATCCTAGGTCCACCACAACAACCGGCCAATCCAACAACCGTGTAATTACAATCGACAACTTTCAATTACAAACCCCCGTCGTACAATCTCAATATTAACTACTACGGGTACGCCGAGAATACTGATTACCACCAAATACACGTTGGTGGCAGCAGCGGGACCCAAATGTCCTCCACATCGTCCTCTATTGGCCCGAGATGACCGACGAAGCCAGACGTAGAGAAGCGGACCAAATGCCCCCTCCTGAAGTGGAAAAGCTCCTTATCAAAGCGTGGCAACGCACATCAAAAGAACCCATCAAGGGGAACTCCCAAATAGGCACCACGTTCTGGGGCACGATTGACGAAAATGTTTGTTAAATACGGAAAATTCAAGCCCGAAGAATGGACGTGCCAATCCGTCAAGAGCCATTGGAACCGACAAGCTCTTCGAGTGCGGAGGTGATCATCCTCACGAAGAAGGAGAAGGAGAATGAGTCACATATCGGTTGGGACGAAACAAAGTACATGGAGGTCGTACATGAAATCTATCGAGTAGGGTGCCGGGACAACGAACCGAAGACATTCAACCTCTTCCATTGGATCGAGGCATTGGAGCACGATGAGAAGTTCTGGGCAGATGAAGGCACGACCGGGGTGATACGACGACGCTTGAACGAGGCCAATAGATACAGCAATACCCTACCACCTCACTTCCCACCGATGATGACAATGTCACACCTCTCGGTGATGATTCCCAACCTGGTGGGGGATACAACGATCCGCTTGAGGAGGAAAGTGCCCCAATTACCACTCCGCGTGTGCAAGAGCGCCTAATTGACAATAAGACCGCAAAGAGAAAGGGGAATGGGGTCATGGAGAAAACAACTATCATCGCCCAAATAGACAACGTACGGTGTGAGAAGGCCAAGCTTGTGTGCGAACTCGACGAGAAAATCCTGCACTACTTCATGAAAATTGAAGAATTGGAGAGCGTGGACGTGGAGGAGTTGACATAAGAGTAACAAATCTTCCACGCGAAAAAGAAATCTTTATACACCGCACAACTTGACAGGCTCTATAAGCAAATTGATGACCTCCATAAGTAAAATTGTAATAGTTTTCAGAATGAATAAATATATTATTTGGTTTTTATTGATTTTTTTTAAATTACAAGTTCAAGTTTAATTTGTATTTTAATTAATTAATTGATTTTATCTTTTTTTCTCAATTTTATTTAGTATTTAGTGTTTTAAATATGAATTTAATAAATTCAACAAAAACATAATTAATTATATAGCCAGTATCCACTCCAACACTTCTACAAACCATGATCCCCATACATGATCCTATAATGTGGTGCTCTCTCAAATTCAGGGGTTCACATCCACAAACCATTCTAATTACCACATGATTCTCACTACATGATCTCCATACATGATCCCCACGATGTACGTGCTCTAACCAGTGCTCTAACCAATGTCTCTTTAGATGTCACTTTTATGAATATGGCAATGTGAAAAATTAGGGATCATGGGAATCATGTGTGAGGATTATGATACGTGAATAATTTTTATGAATATGACAATGTGGAAAATTATCCTATATTTTTTCGTTTTTTACTTATTATTCTTAAAATTAGGGATGTGAACAATACATAAGAGCAGTTTTTGCATGTAGATAATACATGAAGGTACTAATTTTTTTGAGAAAATTAACCGACAATCATGGTCAAAAGTTAAAAGTATCATAAAATCATGAACAATACATTAGGTAGTTTTTTGCAATGGACAATACATAAAGGTAATTTTCGACCATAAACCTTTATTGCTATCATGATAGTAAAACTTGTAAATCGATAATATTTTAATCATGTTACAAAATCACCAAAAGTATTGTTTCTTCTTTATATTCTTTAAAGTTTAAGACGTTAAGGATAAAATCGTCATTTTAAAACCTGTTTACCTCTGAAAATGCAGTAACGAGGATGGCCGACACGACAATGGCGCCCCAAGTGGGGACGATGGAGTCCAAAAAGACCGGCAGGGCCTCCATCGCCAGCGACTTTCCGACGAGGAGCGTGCAGAGGACCAAGTGGCCGTTCTTCACCACCGGCCGGATCTTCGCCGCATTCCTCTGGTCCTCCGGCTGCCCGGCGGCGGCGAGCACCTCGAGATCGACCTCGCTGAAGGACAAGAGCCCCAGGGCGAGCCCCGACAAGACTCCGGCGAACACGACGAGGAACAAGCACATGACTAAGAACACCCAGAACTCCGGCCGACAACATGGTACATCGTCTTCTCCGAACATCTTTGTGGTCGGAGAAATTGGGAAGTGGGTATTGGACACTAAGTAGTCAATGATACATAGAACCTGAAAAAAAAAGTATTTTTGGGTATTTATGGTGAAAAGGTGTCGTTTCAGAATGATGATTTTACCATTTTAAAATGATAAGTGGAAAACGAAAAAGTATAGGATTTTCGTTACTCTTAGAGCTGTTGCAACGGGGGCGAATTGCTACAAAATGGGTTATCGACTGTTTTTTAGTAGTTGGAGCGATTCTCTCCCGTTTTAGGTGAAGAGTTTGTCACCCCTGCCAGGTCGCAGTGGCGGAGCTAACTTTTTCAGTGAGAGGGGGCACTGGGTAGTCAATGATACCTGGAACCTGAAACACGAGACATTTATAGTATGGATAATTGTAAAAGAAAAAAGAAGTATTTTTGGGTATTTATCGTGAAAAGGTATTGTTTCAAAATGACGAATTTACCCTTTTAAGAATAATAAGTGAAAAATGAAAAGGTATAGGATAACGTAGGCGAATTGCTACAAAATGGGTTATCGATCGTTTTTTTAGTAGTTGGAGCGATTCTCTCCTGTTTCATGTGAAGAGTTTGTCACCCCTGCCAGTTCGTCCCCGACTCCAAATCGTCAGAAAAAGATGGTTTGTGGTCAGTTGTGCGGTGTGGCAATTCGCAATAAATAATATTTTTGGGGTATTTATCGTGAAAAGGTATCATTTCAAAATGACGATTTTCCCTTTTAAGAATAATAAGTGAAAAACGAAAAGGTATAGGATTTTCGTTACTCTTAGAGTTGGTGCAACGGAGGCGAATTGCTACAAAAGGGGTGATCGACAGTTTTTTTTAGTAGTTGGAGCGATTCTCTCCCGTTTCAAGAGAAGAGTTTGTCACCCCTGCCAGTTCGTCTCCGACTCCAAAACGTCAGAAAAAGATGGTTTGTGGTCAGTTGTGCGGTGTGGCAATTCGCCCCCCGATTTGTTTTGCCTGAGACAAATTCCATTGCGGAAAGTTGGACAAAACGATTCAAAATAACGCTCATTGCTAAAAACTACATTATGCATTATGTGTATTCACGTGCGAAAAACTACGTTATGTATCGTCCAAGTTCTAAATTTTAATTGAATATTTTAAAATTTGTAAGCATCTAAAGATAAAATAATCTGAAAGTTTGGACAATATATAACGTAGATTCTAGTAATTAACCTCTCAAATTATTCCGATTCTCCTCTTTTTCGCCCCATGTTTCGAGGATGTTCTTAATTTTCTTCCTCCGTTTTTAAAGAGAATTGAAATTTCTGATCTTTTGTTTTCACTTATTATTTTTAAAATTAAAATTTGAAGGATAGAATTGTCATTTTAAAACAATAAACAGACCGGTTCCACAAGTTAATTTTTGTAATTATCAAAAGAGAAGGGTTACAAATTGCAAACGAGTCTGGTTTCAAGTAGAACCGGACAGTTGTAGTCAATACACGAACCTGAAATACAGGAGATTTATAGTAATATAAATTTAGGACAGTAACTAGGTGCCAAAAACGTTGCCGTTTTTATTGATTCTAAACAAGGAAGGCCCAACAAGGTTGTGTTGACGATGGTTTGAAAACTTAAATATAAGTAACCGAGAGTGTTAATGATCTTCCAAATGTGTCTCTATCGATGATTTTTAATCGTGACATTATCTGGAGAAGATCGTATCTGGCTCCTTTGTTCGTAACCGGGTCAGGTAAGATCGGATATGTAGATTCTATACGAATTCGAGGTGCTTGTTGTTAGACGGTTTAGTTCATAAACACCTAAGAACAGATAAAACTGAAACAGTTATTATTAATGAAAATCGAAGTACGTAAAGTAACAAAATCGTAAGTGTAATATATAATAGATACAGTAATCTCACGCGATGATTGGAGAGGGAACTGGTTTTTTGAGGCCCGCGAACCGGTTTCCTTAAGACTTTGTATTTCCCCGTCTGAGCAAGTCTCTTAAGATGCAACGACAACGTCGACGACTCGAAACCCTGTATGAGAAGTAGTACCGACTAAGATGAAAACAATGACTCTGATCTTGGAGAAGGAGAGGAGTATTTCTAGGTAATTTCGTGTCTTCGAATAATGACTAGAGTAGAGCTTAAATAGGGGAAAGGGAATAAAGTTGAGAGAGAAAATAATTTCGGAAATAGATTCATATTTCCTTAATTTGTATATTCTTAATACGGGCCGAAGTAAACGGTGTTGACGCTACGGGCTTAAATCCGGTGCAGCATTCGCGACCCCCATGTCGTGTGTGTGCACATGAGTTCAAGCCTGATCCGATAGACAATTGAGAGTCAAGTCGACCGTTTTCACTTTGTCCAAACTCACTTTTGTCAAACAATCCCCCACATGAATAGAAAATAACGCGAGAGGAAAATGATTGGACAGTGACTTCTCATAGCTGATATCTGCATAGGATAGGTAGGCAACAACCTTGAAGCTTCCCTTGTGAAAATATATATTTACTTTACTAACTAGTAGACACGATGTCCTTGAACCACTATGTCGTTTATGTAAATGTTAAATGCAGCATCTATGTTCGTGGGAATATTAGGCTCTTGTCCATGTGATGAAGAAGCCTTTGAGACATGGCCTGAGTGCTGCGAGTTGGGCTATGTGCGTGAGCCAGGAGGTGGGCCAAGCAGTCCATTCTGTTGTTGGGAAGTCTGAGGCGTAGGTGGGCCGGCCCACGTGCGCTGCTGAGTCTGATCGGTCCATGCTGGTGGTTGTCCGATCCAGGCAGATTGAGTGGGACATGGGCAAGGCCCATATTGGTACATCTGATGTGGCCCATGAGGATTAAAATTAGGCCCAGAATAGGGAGAGCCCGATCCACCACGCACATGTCCTGTTCTGCGTTGCGATCCACGCTGAACTCCTCGCCTAGAACGCGTTTGGCCGCCCCTGTCAGAACGCCGGCCACGGATTGGCCGGCCGGAGCTCGACCTGCCGTCTGTAGCACCATCACCTTGTATTTGTGATACAAGAGCAGTTGAACCAGGCATCATATGGTGTTGTTTCTGTTTCCTTGTCTCCTCCAACAGTAGTTGTGATCGGGCTTCGTGAAATAACGGAAAAGGATCCCGTTGTTGAATAAGAGCAGCCACGTGGTCATAGGCGCTGGTAAGGCCGGTGACCAGCTGAACCACAAGCCGATCATTGGAAATTGGAGCACCCATATTGGACAATTGATCATCAATGTTTTTAAGTTCCTGACAGTAGGGAGAAACACCAGTAAAACTATCCAAGCGAGTATTAGAAAACTGATTTTCAAGATGTACAATCCTAGTGTGACGATTGTCTTGAAATATGCTACGCAAAGCATTCCAGGCTCGGGCGGCAGTGGAATCTGGCTCAATAATCGTTTGCAACAGATCACTTGATATTGTGCCATATATCCATTGCAGAACAGTAGCATCGACACGAAACCATAGTTCAGTGTTAGGAGTAGTTGAGAGAGATGACACCTCGCCTTTGATTTTCCCTCTGTACCGGAGGTAGCATCAGATGTTGTATCGGTTTCGGCCGGAACTTCAATGGGTGCAGGCATCGTCATAGCATCGGGTAGAATGTGATGAGTGACTTGAAAAGCTCGGCAATGGATTTTGAATAGCTCCGCCCATGATGAGTAGTGCTGCTTCTCCATATCCAGGACAATAGGAATCGCAAGCCGAATATTGTTGACTGTCAGTGCTGGATGAGAAGCCATGAATACTGCACTGAGATCTGCAAAACCGAATGTCTATTTTTGGCCAAAATAATAGACGCAGACGTAGTATTCAACAATAATGTGATATGCGAATGGAATAGAATGGGCTGCGATTAAGATAACTAATATGGACTTTGTAATTCGAAAATAGATGCTGCAGGATATGAGTTATCTGCGCAATCTGTATTTTGAAAATTGGAAAAGAAACGAAGAAGAAGTTAACTGCGATAAGAACAACAGAAGAGAAGAAGTGCAACTGGAATAGGTTTCCAGTGCTCTGATACCATAAAAGAGTTGGTATGAATCGTGTTTCTATTCATTCATGTTCAGGTATAAATACACAAATATCCCTATTCAAATCTATACAAGGGATAATGATCATATCTATTCAAATGTTATTTTGATATTTGAATAGATAGATAATGCTAACAGATAATACATTCCACACAGACATCAACAGACACGAGTTTTTTGGTTCTCATGGTTATGTCCAATAGGTCATGAACATTTCCTGGTTCGACAAGACCTTAAGACAACTAAACCCCAGTAGTTTCCCTTGAAACGACTCCACTTTACTCTCACACATGTGATTTATTTTTCTCATACTCTTGAAGCACAAAGAATCATTAAAAGCATAGCTTATCCTTAACACGTTTTAAATCATTGTTTACATCATAGGAACATAATTGGGGGTGACCCCAACAGTGACCTCCCAAGATATATGAAATTAGGTTGTCCCATTGAACCTAGATTTTGGGATCTCCAGTCAACTAGGTTGAGTTTTTCTTCACATAGCACCTTAATCGATTACGGGCTTTAGATCCATTCCTTAGGATGCTTTTTGAACTAGATCCTTTTCTAACCCTTTGGTTAGTGAATCTGAAATGTTATCCTTTGATCTTACAAAATCAATAGCGATAACTCCAGTTGAGATATGTTGTTTAATGGGATTATGTCGAAGATACATGTGTCGATTCTTACCATTGCACATCAAGCTTTGTGCCTTCTTAATTGTTGCTTGATTATCACAATGCAGGAATACCTTGGGCACAAGTTTAGGCCAATCTGGAATATCCTCCAAAAAGTTTCGTAGCAACTCAACTTGTTCACTAGTTAATCCAAGGCCACAAACTTAGATTCCATGGTGTATCTGGTTATAAACGTTTGTCTTGAGGATTTCCACGACATTATTGTTCCTGTTAGAGTAAAGACATATCCACTCGTGCTTTTTGAATCTTTAATATCAGATATCCAACTAACATCAGAGTATCCTTCAAGAATAACAAGTTGTTTCATATAGTGCAGTCTATAGTCACGAGTGTATCGCAAGTATCTAAGTACTTTTATGATAGTTGTTCAGTAGGTTTTCCTTAGATCACTCGTGAATCTGTTCAATGTACTTACCGTGAATACAATGTCAGGTCTAATACAACTCATGAGATATATAAAACTTTAATCTATTCGTACGTGTTCTAAACTGTTGAAATTGGAGACTATATCTCTGTTCCAACCTTCATCGACTTCCAAGTGAGGTCCTATACAAGTTGATCTCACGTGGGTGTTCTTCTACCTCTTTGATGGTCCTGGTACTACACCTTGGCGAGAAACTGAAACATAGTTGATGAATTGATCATGCAGAAAAGGTTATGGATATTCTAGCTGCTAATAACACAACTACTGACACTGATTTGAGCAGTTTACTTGCAATGCAAGAAAGAATGATTTCATAACATATAATGTGACAACAACAGATCCATGGAAGAAAAATCTAACACTGAAATCTGATTTTTTTCTTCCCCCCCTATGACGAAATCTATACATGAACTCAATATTTGAGGGAATTAACATTCATTTGATCGCTCTGCTCTTGCGCTTGCTCGTTCTCAAGTTGGCTCCTCGGAAACAGAACATCCTTAATCTGGCTCTCAGCATCGTGTTCCGATTTTGCCTGCAAATACAATTTAGATCAAAGAAATCAGAAACAGATAATTGCTTATTGTTTTCTAGATATAAATTGTAAGGATAAAATCGTCATTTTTATACCAATTGCAACAAAAAAGACAAACTTAAGGTACTTTTTTGCAATTATCAAAGAAGAGGGCCACAAGTTACAAAAAAAAAAACGGAATTATTCCAAATAGAAACTCAAGATCCATTCTTGAATGTGTTGCCAAATGAAAAGCTTCCATACCCGATTGCTAAATTGAAATCGCAATGTCTGGATCTGTGTTCCTGAACAAACTCTTACATCGAAACCGAGTGTATCTATGCTAGCAAGGCTCGCTTCCTGCACGACATCGATAATTCAAGCTTTTAATCTCTCTCACCGATATATCTTTTATCGAAAAACTGCATACTTTACCTCTACTCCGATGCCTTTGCATCTCCAACAAAGGGATTTAAGGGCTTGTGCCATATTTTCTTGAGCGTTCAATCGAGATATAATCCTAGTTGCTGTGCGCGCAAGTGCATCGGGTTGAGCTTTTGCATAATCTCCGACTTCTACATTAATCTGTGGAATGCCACAAAAGATTTACAGTTTGCCATCAAAATCTATACCTTTTGTAAACCATAAAGTTCATGGCAGATAACTACCTCCATGAATTCCCACGAGTCACCATTGTACAAAACAGACAAAAACCATAAAAAAAAACCCGTTTTTTCGTCATGTGAGTTTAAAATTCTTGATATCCCGAAACTTCTCATTCCCATCCTTATGATTATGTGGAGGGTTTCGAGAACGGAATCAAATTGATACTGAAAGAGTAGAGGGAGAGTAGTTTTTGGATATTTTAAAATTTACACTCAAATGTAAGTCAAGTGATGGAAAAAAAGCTATTTTTTAATAGTTTCTATCTATTTTGTACGACGGTGGAACGTGAAAATTCATATGAACAGTTGCGTGTCTAGAAAATTTACTATGAGATCAGTGGGTAGTTCATAGAGGTAGCTAAGTGTAATCTAGCAACTGAAGCATATAGAAAATATATAATGTAGGGATACTTGCAAAAAAATACCCTGAGGTATCCACTTTTTGCAAATTGTAGTCCTCTTCTTTGATAGTTGCAAAAAAAAAGTCATAAACTTGCCTTTTCGTTATAGTTTGTGTAAATTTGTTTCAAAATGATGGTTTAACCCTTAAAATTTTAAGTAAAAAAAAATCCAAAATTTTCAGCTCTTACTTTTCTTCCTCTTTGGACATAAACAGTGGAAGAAAATTAAGAAAAATGAAATTTTTGGATTTTTATTTTTTTATTTATTACTTTTGAAAGGTTAAAATCGCTAAAGCAAATTTACACGAAGTGCAACATAAGGCAAATTCATGACATTTTTTTGCAATTGTCGAAGAAGAGGACTACAACTTGCAAAAAGTGAATACCAGAGTACTTTATCGCAATCATCCCTACAATCTATGAGTACTTCAGAATATACCAGACGTCCATCAGAAGGAAGCTGAATCATAATCATATCGAGCTTGTAAAACGAAGTCCCACTCGTCAGGGTGGCTTCACTATTTTTCGTTTCACCAGGCGCACTAGTAGATAACTCGGGTACACCTTCATGTTCATTGATCACGCCATGATTTTCGATCTTATTTTCTACAAATTTATCGATATCTTCTACCTCTACATTGTTAGACTGAAGACGGGCTATATGCCTCTTGATGATAGTGTGCTCTTCGATAAATGTGGGTCTTAGAAGGCCCTTGATTGCTACACTAGCTGACGGCACCGCCATCAGATCGAAGGGCTCAGCTGCGGCAGCCTAACAAGTGAAAAAGACGGTTAATTTTAAAAAAAAAGGATCACTCAGGTGCCCCTGAGTATGCACCATTCACAACTAACTACCCTAAGTTTAAAATGTTTTTGACAGCCCATTGAGTTTTGTAGGCTTATTTTACCCCAATTCCGTCAACTCTTGGATGTGAAATGACGAAAATACCCTCACCAGGTACTTCATTCATGAGGGTATTCTCGTCAATTCACACCCCTTTAACTTGGAAACAACCCATCAAATCCATACTACTCACCCTAAGTATGCACCATTCTCAACTAACCACCCAAAGTTTGAAAAGTTTTTGACAGCCCCTTCAGTTTTTGTAGTCTTATTTACCCTGATTCCGTGTGAAATGACAAAATTACCCTCACATATTATTTTTCATGAGGGTATTTTCATCCTTTCACACCCTTTGGATATGAAAATAATCCGTCAAATCCATACTACTCATGCCACGATCATATGAATAAACCGTTTGAAAAGTACCTCGGTCAGGCTATTGGCGAAGTATAGTGGATGAGAGAAGCGCATTATTTCCGATTTGGTCCAGTCACCGGGTGATTGATCAGGATCATTTTCCAATTCTTCTAGAACAGAAGCCCAATCCTACAAAATAAAATCATCGCTATTTTTAAACGGCTAGATCGAGATTAAAAACAAACTACAATTATTAATCGAACCTCATCCAGTTCCTCGTTCTCTTCATCATCATCATCATCATCATCATCATCATCCTCATCATCATCCTCATCATCATCCTCATCATCATACACATCATCACTGCCTTCATCGTCTTCAATCCTATCTACGCCAAAATCAATATCCGATGAACCAAATAAATCCAAGTCGTTCATCAGGTCCATTTTATCCAAGCCTATTATCACTTCCTGCATTTGACATAAAAGCCACACACGGCTTAACAAACTCGTAAGCACAAAATCTACATCGAAGTTCAATCTGTTAAAAAATCCGATACTTAAACGAAACCCAACAAAAAAAAAGTTATCTTTTTGAGACACTCGATCGAGTTATGCATACTCGGGAAACGATTTGTGTACAAATACAACTAGTTTTGGGAAAATACAACGTACCACCAAGTTTGTTTCTGAAGAAAGGTTTTGCAAGAAGTCTTCATCTTTGTTCATTTGGAAGTATATATCTGCAATCAGCAGCCAGACCACATAAAACCTTAAGTCACATAAACGAAACACGAAGTGCCAAAAAATTCATATGTGAGTCTTACTTCCAAGTTCATCAGTTACATAAGGCAGCTCGGGCCACAAGATCGACTTTTCAACTTCTTCATCAGTTAAACCTGGAAAGAATAGAGTCGCTTTGGTGTTTACCTGAACACAAGACACTATGACACCGGTAAAGAAACAAAATTGGCCCAAAACAGGAACAATAGTAGCACTCAACATCGAATACTAAAATCGAGAACTAACGATCAAAATGACAACTTGTAGGGTTCAACATCAAATGTATCTAACAACAACCGAAAAGGGCCTACTCGGGTTGGTCTGGTGGTCAGAGAGCTCTCTCACCCCCTTGAGGTCAGAGGTTCGAACCACACTGGGTACATCTGCTTGGGAGCAGTTGTGGGTGGAGATTAGACTAGGCTAAAGTAGGGTTTCCTATAAAAGGACACAAGCTCCTGAAACTCGACTCCAATATCAATAATGGGTCGTGACAAAAGAGTGATCTTGACTTCAAAATCTAACAATGTTGATGATCTAACATTCACAAAAATGTTGCAGAATCTCATGTCTATTCATCACTTGTTCATGACAGTATATTCATTGCAACATACAAGTTTCCAACCCAACTCCATGTAATTTATAAAGGGGTTTCAAACTTCAATAAAACACTAATCTCGACTTCAAAACCATCAATGTTGATCCGAAACATATACAACGAAATCGAAGAATCTCACGTGCATTCCTCAATGACAGTATGTATATAACAGTATGTTCAATGCAATACCTCAACAATGGTTCAGGTAATTTCAGGAGTGTGGGTGGAGGTTAGACTAGACTAAAGTAGGATTTCAATAAAAGGACACAAGCTCCTAAAATCCGACTCCAATATCCATAATGGGGAATAACAAAAGAGTGATCTTGACTTCAAAATCTAACAATGTCGATGATCTAACATTCACAAAGATGTTGAAGAATCTCACGTCTATCCACCACTAGTTCATAACATTATACTCAATGCAACATACAAGTTTCCAAATCCCAACTCCATGTAATTTATAACGGGGTTTCAAACTTCAATAAAACACTAATCTCGACTTCAAAACCAACAATGTTGATCCAAAACATTTACAATGAGATCGAAGAATCTCACGTGCATTCATCAATGACAATATGTACATAACAGTGTTCAATGCAATACCTCACCAATGGTTCTAGTAATTTCAGGAGCAGGTGTGGGTGGAGGTTAGACTAGGCTAAAGTAGGATTTCCAATAAAAGGACACAAGCTCCTAAAACCCGACTCCAATATCCATAATGGGTAGTAACAAAAGAGTGATCTTGACTTCAAAATCTAACAATGTCGATGAGCTAACATTCACAAAGATGTTCAAGAATCTGACGTCTATCCACTACTAGTTCATAACATTATACTCAATGCAACATACAAGTTTCTAAAACCCAACTCCATGTATTTAGAATGGGGTTCAATAAAAGACTAATCTCGACTCCAAAAACATTTACAATGACATCGAAGAATCTATGTGCATTCATCAATGACAGTATCTTTGTGACATTCTTCACAAAGATGTTTTGTGAAGAATGTCATGTCTATCCATAACTTCTTCGTAACAGTACATTCAATGCAACATACAAGTTTCTAGGATTAATTACCTTTTGTACCCTTTTGAATTGGTAACACACCTTATAACGTTCAATAAGAATCCTTATGTTTTGGGAACACACCTTTAGTACCTCTTATGAATTGGTCACATATCATTTAATACCCCTTATGTATTGGTAACAGAACAATTACATGCCTTATGAATTGGTCACATATCATCAAAATGGCATCACCTTGACCAAAGTTTTATCCAATGCGTTACCAATACATAAGGGGTACTAAAGAAAATCAAGCCCAAGTTTCTAAGACCCAACTCCATGCAATTTATAATGGGGTTTAATAAAACACTAATCTCGACTTCAAAACCAACAATGTCGATACAAAACATTTACAACGACATCGAAGAATCTATGTGCATTCATCAATGACAGTATGTTCAACGCAATACCTCAACAATGGTTCTAGTAATTTCAGGAGCAGAGAGCTTCAAATCTCCACAACTCGGAGAAGTTGATTCAGCAATGTCCTCAGAAGGATGGTACCGAGACCTCAGAGGCTCCACAGACCCTCCAACTCTACTCAGAACACTCCTCCTCACAACATTACTAGGGTTCCTAGATCCTCTGCAACTCTGCCTATAACCAATCCAATCATCAAAATTACCATCACAGTCACAGACATCAAATTCAGCTTAAGAAGCTCGAGAGAAGTACCGGAGCACATTGCAACCGCCGGGATTATGAAGCCGCCGGGAGGTGACGTGTACGACGGCGGAGCCCCAAATGCAGCGACAATCTGCACAGCCAAAAAGATCGTTTTTTTATCGATAAATCATTGAAATGGAGACTGTTTGGCTACTGGGAAAGTTCGGGAAAAGCTAGAAACACAGTAAGGGATAAAAAAAATGAAGTTCCTGACTTGGGCACGAGTTGAAAGTTGAAACCTTTGGGTATCTTTGGGAGCTGAGTTGAGAGGGAAACATAGGGTGCGGCGACGGTGCACCGGAGATTTGCGCCGGCGGGAAATCGGACGGTCGTGGTTGAATCGATCATCATCGCCGTAGCTTACGCTTTCGCGTTCTTCGTCTCGAAAGCTCTGTCTGAAGAGTCATCGTTAAGCTGAGGATGAGGTCCGCGGCAGTGATCGCCTGCGTGTGTTATCAGAATATGTTCCGTACAACCGGACACGTGTGATTTCTCAGCTGTGAAATGACTGAATTAACCCTATTCAGCATATTGTACTACGAGGGACTTCTTTGATATCGGGTTTTTTGGTGTTTGGATGTGTGGGAAAATTCAGGAGAGAGGATTTTCCCGAGAAAATTTTAGGGAAAATTTCGACCCACAGGCTCTCTCTCTCGAAAGCTTCGGTTCAGTAAGTTTCTTTTATCTCCCTCTCTCTGATGAGAATTTTAGTGTAGTTTTGTGGTTAGAGCTTCCACTGAGGGACTGTTTGGCTGCTGAGAAAATGGGTAGTTTTAGTGATAATTCAATGGTTTTTGATTCTTTGTTAAGCAGTTTCTTCACCTGAGCTCTTTTTCTTAATTTCTTCTGGCAAAGGCAGCACATTTCTATGAAGATATGAACTTGTCATCAATTATGTTGTTAGAGCTTCCACTGAGGCACTGTTTGGCTGCTGAGAAACGATGAGAAAATGGGTGGTTCCAGTGATAATTCATAGTTTGTGATTCTCTGTTAAGCAAATTTATCACCTGAACTCTACTTTATTTGTTCGATTCAAGCTCCTTTTCTTAATTTCTTCTGCCAAAAGCAGCACATTTCAATGAAGAGATGAACTTGTCATCAGTTTTGTAGTTAGAGCTTCCACTGAGGCACTGTTTGGCTGCTGAGAAACGATGAGAAATGGATAGGTTCAGCAATAATTCATAGTTTGTGATTCTCTGTTGAGCAAATTTATCACCTGAACTCTTCTTTATTTGTTCGATTCAATCTCCTTTTTCTTAGTTTCTTCGGGCAAAAGCAGCACATTTCTATGAAGATATGAACTCGTCATCAATTCGGGGTTTCTGAATTTGTATTGCATTTTGATTCAGAATACAATGTGGGTATTGGCTGTTTAGTGTTTAAACGTAAATTTCTTGCTTCCAGGAACAAAAAGCTTTAGACTTTTGACAAGGAAGAACCTCCGGAATGCTATTGAATTGTAATGTGCATAGGTGATGAACACGTGTTCTAAATGATATTAATTTTTTTATTAAGTTTCCGTTATGTTAATCTATCGTGTTGTGTAATACTTCCTCAGGATGCTTATGTTGACATACTCCATACCGTTTATCGCTAAGCCTTTGGTATCGTTTAAGTTTTCCAGACGTAAAAGCAGTACTGTGGTGAGTTCTTACAAGATTGATGCTATATTACGAGTAAAAAATCTAGGGATAATTGCAAAAAAGTACCTGGGGTATTTACTTTTTGCAATTTGTAGTCCTCTTCTTTGATAATTGCAAGAAAATGCTCTGGACTTGTCATTTTGTTGCACTTTGTATAAATTTGTTTCGAAGTGATGGTTTGTTTTACCCTTGGAAATTTAAATTTTAAAAATAATAATTAAAAAACAAACATCCAAATTTTCATATCCCTCAAAATTTTTACTCTCTGTACGGTACAAAGTAGAAAATTAAGAGATGAAAAAATCGTGTTTTTTTTGTTTTTTACTTATTATTTTTTAAATATAAGTTGTAAGTAAGGGTAAAGTCGTCATCTTTATACAAATTCCAACAAAAAGACTAGTTTAGGTACTTTTTTGCAATTATCAAAGAAGAATGCTACAAATTGCAAAAAAATGAATACCGTAGGGCACTTTTTTGCAATTATCCCCTCAAATCTATACGTTTGTATTAATCTTTGTTAAACTTGTACAAAATGTTGTGAAGATTACACGTATGAGTATGGAGTTACTGATAATTTTTGGCTGGTTAAGCAAATTAGAATAACTTAATGATCTTTTTCGTGCCTGTGAAATTTTGATGAATATCAGGTTTGCGCTGCAAAAGGCCCGAGGCCAAGATTTCAACGAGTGTGGAAAACCCAAAAGAAAATCGGTACCATATCCAAATCAGTGAAGCTTGTTGAGTGTGTGAGCACATTTTCTTCAAATTGTTTTTAGGGTTAATTACATCTTGTTACAAATTCGTTTTGCAGCTACCTTAGGATTAAAAAAAATCGCATATCCCTTGATCATCTCCAAAAAGACTCCATAAGTACCCAAAACATTTTGATTAGACGTTAAAAAAACAACAGTTGGGTTAATATAAATAGACTCCTTGAAAGATAAAATTTTAAAAGAGAATTTTTTTTTTTGAGATTATGGTAAAGTAACTGTCGTCTTTTTCTTGACGAAAAAGAGCTATGTGAATTTTTTTCAAACCATTGATAGCTGCAAAATGAGTTTGGAACTCAAGTGTAGCTATGTGGTTCTACTGTTTTGCAGAATATAATCTCCATTTCTTATGTTCTTGTGTAGATAAAGGGGTTATCGAACGTCAGAGATGAAGTTTACGGGGCTCTTGATGCGTTCATCGCTTGGGACTTAGAGTTCCCGTTAATCGTAGTGAAGAAAGCCTTGAAGGCACTTGAGTTTGAAAAGGAATGGAAGAGGATAATTCAGGTTCTATATCGGTTTACTCGATCGGTTGTGAGATGCACATGCTCTCGAAAGCTAAAGGGATAATTGCAGAAAATGACCCTGAGGTATTCATTTTTTGCAATTTGCAGCTCTCTTCTTTAATAATGGCAAAAGGTGCCTTGAACTTGTATTTTTGTTGCACTTTGTATCAAAATGACGATTTTACCCTTAAACTTTAAATTTAAAAACAGTAAGAAAAAAAACCCTAAATTTTATATCCTTAATTTTGTTTCTCTTTGTACCGTACGAATAGCAAAAAATATTAAGCGATGTGAAATTTTGGAATTTTTGTTTTTCTACTTAAATTTTTTTAAAACTTAAACTTTCAAGTGTAAAATAGTCATTTTGAAACAAATTTATAGAAAGTGCAGCAAAAAGACAAGTTCGGGACATTTTTTTGGCTACTATCAAAGATGAAGGCTACAAATTGCAAAAAGTGAACACCTCATGGTATTTTTTTGCAATTATCCCAAAACTAAATCTTGTTTGTAACGTGATGTTGTAGGTGTCAAAGTGGATGTTAAGCAAAGGCCAAGGAAGAACGTTGGGGAGCTATCTGGCATTACTGACTGCTTTTATAGAAGAAGACAGACTCGAAGAAGCTGAAGAGCTTTGGACAAAAGTCTTCAATGAGAACTTGGAAAGAACGCCTCGCACTTTCTTTGAGAAGATGGTTGGTGTTTATTACAACAAGGGCATGCACGAGAAATTGCTTGAGGTGTGTTTTTGCAATAACATTTCCATTACAATTTACAATGTGCTGAAAGTTAGGGGAGTTGTAAATAATATTTTAAAGTTGGGGATAGTTGTGTAAAAGTCATATATATGTAATTATCCATGGTTATTTCGATCTATATCTCTTCTGCAAGTAAAAAGACTAAAGCGCCCTTCATTATTATTACTTTCAGAATTAAATGTACAGCGACCGTATTCAACACTGTAAGAAAACGAAATGAAAGTTAAGGGAGTTATATATAACGTTTTAACTTGTCGGCTCAATTTTTTCTTCCTAAACAGATATTCGCTGACATGGACGAGCTCAGGGTCTATCCGTCGGTTCCGATCGTCTCAATGGTCGGTAACGTCTTTCAAGAGCTTGGCATGATCGACAAATACGAAAAACTACTGAAGAAATACCCGCCCCAGAAATGGGAATACCGGTACCTGAAAGGGAGGCGAGTTAAGGTTCTAATCAACCGTCTTCATCAATCTAAGGTTCCACCGATCAAGCGTCTTCATGGATCTAACGATGCAGATCAAAGTGCAGAGATCGCGATCGATGTAAATGAATTTGATACTGATAATGAAGGTGTTAATCAGGTTGATGTTAGTGTTAATGAAGGTGTTAATCAGGTTGAGGCTGAATTGAATTATAGTGAGCTCAGTGTTGAGGCTTGTGTTTCTTCTTGAGATTGAAAGTAAATAGTTTGTTTGGCCAGATTTGATGTTCTGTTTTGGGATGATTGCAAAAAAGTACCCTCAGGTATTCACTTTTTGCAACTTGTAGACCTCTTTTTGATAAATGTAAAGAAGTAATTTGAAGTTATTGTTTTGTTGTAATTTGTATATAATGACAAAAGATATGACTAGGAAGAAAATGACAAAAAAAGGAGAATATATATTATTTTACTGCAAAGAAAAGAATATGTTTATTTTAGTTTTATTTGTTTAAGAGATTACTATCCTATTTCAAAAACAAACAAAAAAATCTAAATCCAATGGTAATTGTTACAGAACAATATGGATAATTTTTTTTTGAAATAAAGTAGTTTATTTGATATCTTAATGCAATATGGTGTTAGATCCCAACCAATCGCATCTAAACCAAGAGCAAACCATCCTGGTTTTTCAGGAGACGAGTCGGGTCGCTGAATGTCTAACAAACTCAATATGAATATTACTTTGAGTTTGAGGGTAGATAAAAGGGGTAGCGACATTTCCGTACTGTGGACAAAGGTGAAAGTAGTAAGTCCATACTGTGGCGACCTTTATGTTCAAGTCATGTCAGAAAACGACCTTTAATTTCCAAGAAAATGACGAAATTTGTTAAAGATGACGCTAACATTTACAAAAAAAAACCCATGTATTTTTTGAAAATAACTAAAAGTCATTGGTAAGACTTGAAAATGAAAACAAAGATCACTGGTAGAACTTGCATACAAAGGTGGTTACAGTATGTACGTGTAAAAAAAGTCATTCTACAGCACGGAAATGAGGTTTACCCTAGATAAAACAACAATCTTGATTTATAAGTCTTAGCTCGAACAATTAGTGTTCACGATTTACTCAATTGATTCTGAAATGGATTTCAGATCGAACCATCATCTAGTATTTGTATTGCACTTAAATTTGAGTTTAAGTCACAACGTGGATACGTTATTTCATGAAATCAATATCTATCTCAAAATAACCTTTTTAGAATTAAACCGTTACGATCAAACATTTCATGATTCATCATTAACTCGCCCAAGTCTAGTTGAGTCATAAACACTCGATCGAGTTATCATGCCCTGTCACTTTTTCAAAGTCTTATTAAGAACCGTTTTGATTTTATCGGTTAATAAACGATTCGCTACTTACAAATTAACACCCTAAACCGAATCGAACCGTAGTTCTTGGTCTGGTCGGTTCTCCTGGTTGGACCGGGTTCCGGTTCACTTTTGATCTCTTCCAAAGTTCAGAAATTTCAGATTTTTTTTTTGGATCAATCAGAAACTTCAGATAGTCGTGACTGAAAAGAGGATAAGAGAGAAACAAGTCTGGTGGAGCTTGCTCTTCATCATCCATGGCTTCTTCTTCTTCACCCACACAACAATCAATCTCACCCGACCCTATCCCGAAACCCATCTCTCAATTCCTCCATTCCACGACCACCCACCTCCTCTCCCTCCTCCCCCACCCCAAACCACCACCGTTCGTCTCCTCCTCCAAAATCTGCGTCCCTCTTCTCTACCCCGACAATAACCTCCTCCAGCTCGCTCCGAATCGGTTCGAATCGTCTCCGCGGGACCCGGTTTCGCCCGAACCCTCGGCGGCGATGAATGGGTCGTCCTCGCCGGACTCCAGGGCCGCGTTCCCGTCGGCCGTCAGGGTGTCGGGGCTGAACTCCGGTAGGTCTGGCGGTGGCGGACCCGCCTTCATGGGCCAGGTTTTCAATATGTGTGACCTCTCCGGGATGGGCCTCGTGGCTGGTCCCTCCCATTTGGATTTTCCATTCATCCCCAAAAGGTCGGTGCTTTCTGCACTTTCTGGTTTCAATTTTGCAATCTAGATATACCCAGTTCATTGAAATTGAGAATTTGTTGATGGGTTGTGATTTTATTTGCTTGTGTGAGGTTTTGGGAAATTGGGGATTTAACAAACTTATGGATGAGAACAATGTGTATAAGAGAGAGAGATTGTGAAATGGAGATATGGATTAGTATGATATACGTATAAACTTAGGGTATGATTATGAATGAAACAGATTTATTTGCTTGTGTGAGGTTTTGGGAAATTGGGTGTTGAACAAACATGTAGATGAGAACAGTGTGTGTAAGAGAGAGAGGGAGAGATTGTGAAATGGAGATATGGATTAGTATGATATATGTACAACCTTAGGGTATGATTATGATGAAACAGATTTGATTAGAAGAATGGAGCAGATTTTATTTGCTTGTGTGAGGTTTTGGGAAATTGGGTATTGAACAAACATGTTGATGAGAAGCATGTGTACGAAAGAGAGGGATTGTGAAATGGAAATATGAATTAATATGATACATGTACAAACTTAAGGCATGATTATGAATGAAACAGATTTGATTAGAAGAAGAATGGAACAGATTTTATTTGCATGTGTGAGGTTTTGGGAAATTGGGTATTGAACAAACATGTAGATGAGATGAAATGTGTATAAGAGATAGAGATTGTGAAATGGGAATATGAATTAATATGATGTATGTTCAAACTTAGGGTATGATTATGAATGAAACAATTTTGATGAGAAGAATGTGTATGATAGAGAGAGGGAGATTGTGAAATGGAAGTATGAATTAGTATGAGCTATGTGTGTTTTGCAAATACTATGGGTGAACTATTTTCCGTCTGCAAATCTCTCACCAAGAAACTAGGTTTCGGAACTTCAACGGGCCATTTTTGTGTGAAAATCATTGTGTTGAATATGATTTTGCTCTCTCTCTCTCTCTCTTTCTCTCTTAGTTGCTAAATATTAACAACTACTGGCTTATCCTCTTTTGTATACGTATATGTAGAGCATCTGAGTGGCTCAACAAGATGTTTGCTTTGATTAATAAGAGCGAAAACGAAAAGAATGAGTTGCTCCGCTTTTTCATAGATCTCAGTGATGCTGGTATGACGAGTTGATAATATATTTATCCATTATTTGTACAAGTTCGCGCATATTAAATGTTGGGACAACTGCAAAAAAATACCCTTACGCATTAACATTTTGCAACTTGTAGCCCTCTTCCTATGATCATTGTGAAAAAAAGTACCCTGCACTTCTTTTTGTTACAATTTGTATAAAAGTGATGATTGTACCCTTTACATTCATATTTAAAAATAATAAGTGAAACAAAAATTCCAAATTTTCATATCCCTTAATTTTTCTTTCTCTTTCTACCGTACAAAGAATAGGAAATTTAAGGGATATGAAATTTTGATTTTTTGTTCTTTAATAATTATTTCTAAAATTTAAATCTTCAAGGGTAAAATCGTCATTTTGAAACAAAGTTATACAAAGTGCAGCAAAAAGGCAAGTTCGGGGCACTTTTTTTGCAATTATCAAAGAACAAGGCTACAACTTGCAAAAAGTGAATACCTCAAGGTACTTTTTTGCAATTATCCATGAAACAATTTCTTAGATACTAGCGTCCATTTCTCATGTTATTTTCTTCTAATGGACTAATGGAGGTTACTTGTATCCTGACTGACTATTTGCTTGCTTTTAGATGCGTATATCAAGCGAACAAAAACTCGTAACGGTCTGGTTGGTGCATGTGGTCTTGATTTGGCATACGAGAAATTCAAGGTAGCGTTTTTTCTATAAAAAAATTTCTACAAATGCAATCATTATGCTTCTTTTATTTTAGACTCAGTACTAAATTCAAACACTTACTCACTGTACTGCAGAGGAAACCCGACTTATTCGAGTTTGTTCCGAATCAAAAACAGGTATGTTATTATGTAAATAAAAGTAGTTATAATGTTATTTACATGCCCAATTTGACCTCTCGCTGTCAGAAACACCTCCTAAAGGTGAGGGGTTATCGGTAACACACTGTCACATTTCGTATTAATAAAAAACACCCGGATTTACACAGAAAAGGTGATGTTTCTATACGTAACACACTGTCACCTTTCTCGTTTGTTAGTGTTTTTTGGGGACAAAATGACCCAGATCCTGGTGTTTTTGATGATAAACGAAAGATGATAGCGTGTTACTGATAACACCTTACCTTACCTTTACAGTGATGATAAAAGTATGTTATATTGGGGGAAAAACGGGTATACGGGTATTTTTAAAATTTCTAGTTCCTTGTAGGTCAAGGCAGCCAAAAAGCTTCTCAGAGAAGTACCACAGAATGATGGGAGGAGAAGCATTGAAGGCGTTCCCGTTTTCAGTGCTCAAAATTTACATATGGCAATGGCAACTACGCACGGGATCAAATGGTGTGCCCTATGCTCTTTCTTTCAATGGCTTTATAGGTTTCTAGAACGAATAGAAACTTAGCTTTTTCTTTTTCTTTTTATATAAAGTTTTTAAGGATAATTGCAAAAACTTACGGTGAACTATGCGCGTTTTGCAAATGCTATCGATGAACTATTTTCTTTTTTTTGCAAATTACATCCTCTAGCTATTTTCCGTCTGCAAATCCGTTATCTTTAACGGATATTAGTCATGTGAAGGTCATGTTTTTTTTTGGAAATGAAAGTTGTGCCCTTTGCATTATACGTGTTTTGCAATTGGTAACCCTCATGTATACACTTTTGCAGGGGTGCTTTCGACTTTTTCTTAAAAAAATAACCCCGTTGTGGATCTGTTGGCGGAAAGTAGTATTGATAGTATATTCGCGCATAGTTCATCACAAGTTTTTGTATTCATCCCAAGTTTTTAATTCTGATGCTCATCCCGCCATTGTTTCTTCCGTCAGGTACACTCCGTACTTCTTCGATAAAGGCATGCTAGATAACATTCTCGAAGAGTCTGTTGATCAGCATTTCCATACTTTAATTCAAACTCGACACATCCAGCGTCAACGAGATGTGATCGATGAGAACTTGCCACCGGACGTGATCGAAGACATGGGAGATAGCTTGTGGGAGCCTCCTGAGGTACAAAGTTCTTTAGTGTAGTGTTTTGTAATCATGGTAGTGTTGAAAGGTTTGAAGTATGATTATTGATTTGGGAATAGGTTGAGAAACTCTTTTGTTTTGTATTACTTCAATTTAGAAAATTGGGTTAATTGCACGTAACTACCGTTATGAATTGCCACAAACACATAACCCCATAGTAATTTTTCACAAAAACACAACACCATGGTAAGTTTTCTGTTCTCCACAATCTGACTACCCTTATGAGTTTCCACATGTCACTGTCGTACAAAATAGATGGAAACCGTCAAAATTTTCGATTTTTTTCGTCGCGTGAGTTTAAAATTTTATAATATCACAAAACTGATTCCCGTGTTTAGTCTTTTGATTTCTATATGATCACGTAAAGGATTTTGAGAACGGAATCAGGTTGGATTCGTAAGAGTAAATCGTGAGAGAATAGTTTTTGGGATATTTTAAAATTTTGCACTTTTTGTACGATGGTGACACGTGGAAATTCAAGGGTAGTCATGTGTCAATGGAAACTTAACTATGCGTTCATGTGTTTGTGGTAATTCACCATGATTCATATGTTTGTCATAAACTATGAAACTACTCGCTGATCAAACAATGTAACCAGATATATAACCGAAACTACATCTTATCTGAATAGGCCATGAGTCAGTGACCCTATTCCTTGTCATTCATTCTCATTTTAAACTATAGTTTTAGTCAAGGATAATTGCAAAAAAGTACCCTGACGTATTCATTTTTTGCAACTTATAGCTCTTTTCTTTGACGATTACAAAAAAGTACCTTGCGCTTGTCTTTTTGTTACAATCTGTATAAAATGACAATTTTACCCTTACAATTTACTTCAAAAAAAAGGTAAAATAAAAAATTTTCAAATTTTCATATCCCTTAGTTTTCTTCCCCTTTGCACCGTGCAAAGAGTAAGAAGTCTAAGGGATATGAAAATTTGGATTTTTGTTTTTTAATTACTATTTTTAGAAATTAAATTTAGAAGTGTAAAATCGTCAATTTGAAACAAATTTATACAAATGCAACAAAAAGACAAGTTCATGGCTTTTTTTGCAATTATAAAAAAAGAGGGCTACATTGCGAAAAGTGAATACTTCAGGGTTCTTTTTTGCAACTATTCCTTTTAGTTATGCCGTCGTCATATATAAATGTGAGTGTTTTCGATTAGGTCCAAGAAATGGCAGATGAGACGGGCCATCCTTCAATACCTTTGAGTGTCATCTCCAAGGCTGCTGAAATAGAGTTACTTTACGCCGTTGACAGAGTATTGCTTGGTAATAGGTGGTTACGAAAAGCAACCGGGATTCAACCAAAGTTTCCTTATATTGTTGACTCTTTCGAGAAGAGGTACACCTTCCCTTTTCAGCATAATATCTAGGGATAATTGCAAAAAAGTACCCTGAGGCATTCACTTTTTAGAACTTATGACCCTCTTCTTTGATAATTGCAAAAAAGTACCCTGAACTTATCTTTTTGTTGCACTTTGTTTAATTTTTATAATAAGACGATTTTACCCTTGTACATTTAGATTTTAAAAATAATAATTAAAAGAACAAAATATCCAAATTTTCATATTCCATAAATGTCTTACTCTTTGCACAGTACAAAGAGGAAGAAAATTTGGATTATTTGTTTTTACTTATTATTTTTTAAATCTAAATTGTAAGAGTAAAATCGTCATTTTTATATGAATTGCAGCAAAAAGACAAGTTCAAGGTACTTTTTTGCAATTATCAAAGAAGAGGGCTACAAGTAGGTATTTTTTTTTTGCAATTATTCCTAATATCTACGGATAATCTCACAAAAGTACACTAGTCTTGTCAAATTTCTCACTTAAAACTACACTAAAATTTCTCACTTTATTCTATTCTGGTAATAAATGACAAAAATACCCCTGTAGCCATTTAGGGAACTCGGGAAATATTTGCTGTAGTGGTGGCATATTTTTGAAATATTGAATACTAATTAAACGTAAATAAGAAATGTTATAAAATTAGTGTATTTTTGAGAAATTATCCCTAATATCTAATGCACATTGATTCTGAATACTTTTAGGACAACTTAGTAGATAAAATCAAAATTAAACTTATATTCATTATAACAAGGGATAACTGCAAAAAAATACCCTGAGGTATTGACTTTTTGCAAGTTATAGCCCTGTTCTTTGATAAATGCAAAAAAGTGTCCTGGACCTTCTTTTTGTGGCACTTTGTGTAAATTTGTTTCAAACATGCTATTTAACCCTTCAAATTTAAAATTTAAAAATAATAAGTAAATAACAAAACATCCAGAATTTTCAACTCCCCTACTTTTCTTCTTCTTTGGACATATAAGGAGAATGAAAATTATGGATATTTTGTTTTTTTACTTATTATTTTTAAAGGGCGAAATCATCATTTTGAAATTTTTATTTTTACACAAAAGGCAAGTTCATGGCACTATTTTTTGTAATTATCAAAGAAGAGGGCTACAAACTTGCAAAAAGTGAATACCTCAAGGATACATTTTTGCAATCATCCCTATCAACAAAATTCCTTTTTTCATGTTTATTTTTGGAAACGGATTCGTTTGAATTAGAGGTCAAGCCTGGGACCTTTATACACGTTCATTTCAGATCTTGCATTATATTGCAGGAGTGAAGCTTCTTTTCTGAGAGCCTCTGAGTCAACCAGCTACCTTAGCAACACGGAAACGGAAGTGGGGAAAGATCACCCAAACCACGCCTCGTCAGAACTCAAATCAAATGATATAGCCCAAAAACCCGATTTTCGGTTCCCTTTTGGAGATTGGTTTAACAATCCCTTCGTGAAGCATCAACAAAGGTTCAACCCGTTACTTATAATACTGATAATTGCAAAAAAGTACCCTGAGGTATTCACTTTTTTGCAACTTGTCGATCACTTTGATGATTGCGAAAGGCGTCCTGAACTTGTCTTTTTGTTACACTGTATTAGTTTGTTTCAAAATGACAATTTTACCCTTGGAAATTTAAATTTAAAAAATAATTATTATAGACTTCAAACTCAAATGCTCATGTCCCTTAAATTTCTTACTCTTTGTACAGTACATGAAAATTTGGATTTTTTGTTTGCTACTTATTATTTTTTAAATATAAATATCCAAGGGTAAGAGACAAGTTCATATATCTTTTTCAATTATCGAAGCAGAGGTCTACAAGTTGCAAAAAAGGAATACCTTAGGTACTTCTTTGCAATTATCCCCTTACAAGCATTCAGTTCATGACTTGAAAGTTGAAACCTTTTCATTGATCTCGCGACCTTTACAGTGTAAAACGAGAAACCCAGCCAAACCCGTTCCTTCCAAAGGTAACGATGGTCGGGATCTCAATAGGACAGGCAGGGTATATGAGCAAGTCGAGCTTAAAAAAGACGATGAACAAGTTAACAAAAGAGTTGGAAGAGATCGAGTTGGGAAATGGAGACGGTAACAGGTCGAGATCCGAAGAGCGGGACCCGCTATTCGTGGCAAATGTGGGAGATCACTATTCGAGAACACCTTCATCGAGATGGGTTCGAAGAGGAAGAGTCAAACAACATCATTGATCGAAACTTCGTTGGTCGGGAGATCGAATATTTGTAAATTTTGCATATAGTTAGGTCAGTTTTGTCATCCAATGCCTTGAAACTTGATTGCAGTAAGGCTTTTTGTGCACAGTTACTTGTAGATTTCATGACAATGGAATTGGTGTATGTGGGGTTTGACTTCCATTCAGTGGACCGTTGACTTTTTTATGAGGTTGTCTTTTCCAGACCATATCCATGTGTCATTTGAATCAGACCATTTTTGTCTGAAACTAGTGTGTACTTGTGATGCCACTTCTGGGTCTTGTGGGAATCATTAGTTACAAGAAAGGTTGAGAAGATAGACTTGGTGAATGACAGATTGTGATGGTGTGTGTATAGGATAGACTACCACTAGGGGTATTATGGGAATACTGTTTTGTTCCCAAGAGTGACTACTCGGTTGGGTTCGATTTGACCCGTTTATAGTCCCGAGGGTTTGAGATTTTTGTCTATCGGGTTGGGTTGGGTTCGACCTGTATATGGTCCCGAGGGTATGAAATTTATGTCCTGTTGAGCTTGTTAGTTTTCGAGTTTGATTTAGTCTGTTTACAATTCTGCAGTCGTGGGAACTTATGCCCTATTGAACGTCCTAGTTTGGAGTTTGATTCACCCGTTTACATTCTTAAGGGTAGTTAAGGATAGGGTTGAGCACGGTCTGATCAACCAGACTGAGAGAAATTTTTCGGCACCGGATCGTGACTCTTGGTTGTACGATTCTCATAAGCGACTTCAACACAGAGCATCGATCAAAATCTCGGTTTCTGATCCCTCGATTGTCGATAGGATTTCGGTTGTAACTAGAAAAAGCGAGGTAGAAGACACATAGGAAGAAACTTGTCTTCGCGGCATGAAGGACTGGGTCGGAATCCCAATACTTGACCAGTTCGGTCTTCAAAAATTAATCGACTATTTAGGATAGAAAATCGGGACCTAAACCGATACACTCGTTCCTATTTTTTTTTACGTACTATTTTAAAAATATAATTAAATTACTGGGATAAAATCACCCTTTTATACAGATTTTAAAAAGGAAAAAAGGCTTCTACATACTTTTTTATGATCATGAAAAATAGGAGTCAATAGTTGTGGAAAATAATTCTTTTAAGATAGTTTCTTACAATTATTGTTAGACATGTTAATTAAGCAAAAAAATGTGTGTTCTTTATTTTGGGGATTAATTAATTTAAAATTATTACTGAAAATGACCTCTTATCAGAACCCTAATCCAGTCTAAATCAATCAATTCTATTGTACCCATACAAGTTACTGCATTTAGGCCAACTTGACCCCTTCTTAAGCCTAGTTTTGCCCAATTGCCTACTTCATTAATAAAATACACAATTAATCTCAAGTTTGGTATATTATTATTATGATTATTTATTAAGAATATCGACTTTATTATCATAGTACTACAACTCAACCGATATAATACATTGATAACGATTTCATTGTTTTTTCTTAGACAAAACGATTCAAAAACTAAAACCGATGTGGACGGAAAGCGCCTATAAGATATCAAACGTTGTTGGTTATGACATGACCAACAAAACATATACGAATTTTAGACCTCGGAATATTATTATTTTTTGTAAGAATAATAAATAAAATACTCAAGATATGCTTGCTCATCTCATCAAAAAAAGGCTATGTGAGAAAGAATCTTAATTTTAACGTACGGTTCCTCCAAATATGCTCCAAAGCATATATTCTTTATTTATTTTTAAGTTACAGTGACATTAAAAGATTTCTATATGAGATCACAAAATATAAAATATAATAATTCTGTGATGTAATTGTTTTAAAAAAATTGTTCCAATTTTTTTTAAAATTTTAGAGATAACTATATAAAAATATCATAATGTGTGTCACTTTTCATGATTTTGTAACAATCATAACCTTCAGATTCAAAATCTGAAGAATAATGAACAAAAAAAAAGTATAAGTTATCAATTCTTAAAAGCAATGATATTTTGTTTACTTTTTAATTTTAGAAGACAAAATTGTTATTTTGGATTAAATTATTCAAATTAAAAAAAGAAAGCATAATTTAAAAGATTTTTTATAATTATAAAAAAAGGATTTAAATTTATATTTTTAAAAATATTATTTTTGCCACTATCCCTAAATTTATAAGGAGTGTTTTCACTAAAAATGTGAGTATTTATTTATGAATAATCTAACTTTCTTTTATTCCATCAAATGTACAGCGATAGTGCCCACTCGCACGAGAGCGAGTGCACCCCACGTGCTAGACAAAAACCGACGAAACGTATGCGAGAGAGTGACCCACACGCCTTCCCCGAGAGTCACGGAGAACCGTTTTTTTCTAAATCATTTTTATTTAGCAACTCCTTTAAATTATAACCGAAAAAAATTATAAAGGAAAAAAACACGCCGTCCAATAGAATCTCGAGTACAAATCAAATGCATATAGTGACGAAACTGTACTCGCTTTTTTGGATGTTGCCAAATTGCTAGGACCCCACCCCTCATCAAAGGCCCCACCTTTGACATTTGATCAAAGTCAATAAAAAAGAAAAAATAAAAATATTTTATTAATTCTTTTTAATTGTCTCATTGCTTTATTCTGTTTGAGAATTTTCATTAGAAAGAATTCCTAACTGAAAATTTCACGTTTTTTTTAATTGAAAAAATCCAGTCTGTCGTTAAATTGTTTTGTACCGTTGTTAGGCTCCCCTGCTAGCAACAACGTATATTCGGTCTCAGTTCTCTTCTCTATAATTTTGATGGTTGTTGTTTGTTTCTCCTCGATATTATTCACTATTTCCGCCTCAGATCCCCTCTTTTGAGTAGTCCACGCCGCCTCTACAACCGTCATTGAAACCGTTATCAATGTATCCACCTCTTTGGCCTCTACCAAGACCTCCTTCTCGATCCCTACCCCAATTCTGGGTTAAGATGATCGTTCAATTTTATTTTACTTCACCCATTTTATTCCTTTTTGTAAGGTTAATGATTAGTGATCGAATATTTCGGGCTTCTACTCAAGGATTCAGAGACTTTTACCAAGAGGGATCTCTGAATCACATCGATGATCGTTGCTATCCTCCCGCTGAAACTGATGAAATCAGGTTCAGTTCTCCACTAGACAAAAAGAGTCATCTTCATGGGATCAAGTAGCGTTCAGGCACCACTTTTGGCAGTGCTCACTAGTTTCGTCAGCTACGTAGTTTACAGCTTCATTTTTATTTGCCTTTTGTGATTTTTACAAACCGTGTCATATGATCACCATGTCTCAGAGTTATTGTTCAAGGACCATCTGGGGCCCCAACATATAATGACTCTTTTTGAGAATTAATGAAATTTGTACCTTTCGTTAAAAAAAATGCAAACATATAAAATATCTTTAAATCATAAACTAAATTAATAATGAGTATATTTATATTTTTTTACGACTTCATAGTTCTAAACAAATCGAACTTACTTCCAAAATGAAGTATCAAGTAAATATTTATGTTATTCGATCGAATTTGATCCTGAACTGAGTTTACACGTGCGGTGAGAACATAAATTCGGAAACTGATTTAATTACCCGAGCATAATTTTATTTAGAGTTCAAACTATTAAATACTAAATGAATCGAATTTAAACACTAAATTAGACTAAGATGAATCTTAGTCACGTGTTTTGTGATATCATTAATAGAGAAAAAAATCACTATTCACAATACGTTTTGCTAAGTCTCAAGTATAAATAAATTACACACTTTTTACCAAGCCAGTACTCCACCACCGGCAATTTCTCTCTCTCCTCTTATTTTCTACACAAAAAAGTCAGCGCCGCCGTGCTTTCTCTCTCTCTATCCCAATCTCGGACCATATCACCGATCGGAGCTCGTCATAGCTCGGGACCGGACTTTCTCCGAAGACCCAAATGGCCGAAGATTGGGATTTGTACGCCGTGGTCAGGAGCTGCGCCGCCGCGAGAGCCAACCGGACCGCCGCCGGGACTAAGACCGAGCCGGAGGTTAACAATTTGGCTTGTTTGGCTTCAATGATCTTCGAGGACGGCGACGGCGGCGACCCCTTCAGCTTCCCGGACCTCGAACAGCCGAAAAACGCGTTCGAGGAGCTGAACCAATTGTGCATGCCGTTCTTCTCCGCCGCGTTTGAATCCCACGCGCCGCCGCGGAAGCGACGGAGGGTGGTGGAGGTCGTCGCCGAAAGCGACGAGGAAAAACGTCGAACGGCGCCTCCGGTTCCGCCGCTGCAAGCCTCGCCTCGGGTGCGGAGGAGGAAGAGTCATCAGAAGAAAGTGGTGCGCGAGGTCACGGCGGAGAATCTGTCCTCGGATATGTGGGCCTGGAGGAAGTACGGGCAGAAGCCGATCAAAGGCTCACCATACCCGAGGTACAGTTCCATACAGAACTATCAGCTTAAATTTCTAGTTTTTGTGTCGGGTTTTAGTTACTTATATACGATTACGTTTCTTTTTTGTTTTAGAAATTATTATAGGTGTAGTAGCTCGAAGGGTTGCTCGGCGAGGAAGCAGGTGGAGAAGAGCACCACCGACCCGGCCATCTTCGTCGTCACGTACACCGGCGATCACGTCCACCCCCGCCCCACCCACCGGAACTCCCTCGCCGGCAGCACCCGGAACAAGCTCTCCGGTGCCGCCAAGCCGGCCAACCAAGACCCTGACGACCACCCAAACAACAACAACAACAACAACGAACGGTCGAGCTCCTCCGCCGCCAGCCTTTCTCCCAGGACGCCGTTGAGTTCGCCGGCGACAAGAGAGGAGGACAAAGCCGGCGACGATGACGTGGACGACGATGATTTGCTGATCCCGAACCGGGTCATGTCCGAGGACATCTTCATGGGGCTCCGGGATCTCGGGTACGGGTCCGGTTTCCTGACGCCGAAGCTGGAGCCGTCGTGGACGGCGGCTGATAGCGGTTCCGCCACCGCCGGCGGTGGTTGCTGACGTGGATCAGATTTTTTTTTTCTTTCATGCCTTTTTATCTTTTGTCCACCGTAGAAAGAGATGGACCGAATCTCAACCCCACCTAATATTTTCTTTTTAATTTATTTTTTTGTGTATAAGTTTTTTTAATTAATTACATCAGTTTCTAATATTTTTTTTAAAAAGGATATATTCACTGTCTGATTCAGACATAAAAAAAAGTACATTACGTTGACTTTAACAATCCTCAACGGACTGACATGACAAAGCGGCGGCGAGACAATAACTGTTCTGCTTCCAACAAAATTGTCTGAAAATCAGATGTGAAATTACCAATAAGGACAGTGAGTGTGCGCGTGACAATTGGCGGTTACTGATACGGAAAAGGACAAAAAGGGAAGGCCGTTACCGGCTCCGGTTCAGAAAAACAAACACGAGGGACCTTTTTTGCCAGTTGGACGATTCTACCCCTACAGAGTCAACTATTTATTTATTTGTTTTTTTTGGTGAAATATATTTTATTATTTTGTGTTAAGAAAAGTTGTGTGTATTAAAGATGGGTCAAGAATCTCATGATGAGTTTGGCCACTTGATAACTCTTATCTTATCTTTTATTTAATTGTAGTTTTTTTTGTTGAGGAATATATGTGGGTGTTAGTAGGCCTAAAAAGGTCATTTCACATGCTTTTTAAGTGATGGAAGAAAGTGATATTTATGAAATTGTTGTTTTTCTATATTTGGTTGCTAAATTGACTCTGATTACCAATGTTGTTTTCAATTTTTTGAGGTGCCAAAAATATCAAAATCGTAATGATTGCATCCCATTACTTAGAAGTAACTAGAACGTTTTAAACAATTTTAATTTTGATTTCAGAACGTTGTCCGAATATGACCTGATCGAATAATCATAATTATGCGATTGAAAAATTTATCGTAACTCAACTAATTTCTCAATCAATCAATTATTATTGCGCTATAGACAATGGCTGGTTTATAAGAACATTACAAATCATTTTCAAAATGCAAATTGTAAGTTTATCAAGGTAATTAAATAATTTAGACCCATAGGAAGTGTAAAAAGTAAAAACAAATCGAAAGTACTGTATTAACATATTTTTTTAAATCTGAATCATTAATTAAATATAATTTAATTATTTATCTGAGTTTAAAATTTATATTTTATGATTATATTTACAGTTGATTGTATGCTTGAATTTATAAAATCAAATTTAAATTTAAATATGACTTTTTAAAAATTTGGACTCAGTGCACAAAAGGTCTGTGTGTTCCTTTTACCTGGGCCTATGTTGGGCTGTGCAAACCTGAACACGGAAGCGATGGGCTTTACGGTTTGGGCCCATACTCTTATAGATTGACACGTGTCAGTTCGAATCGAAGATCTCATCCCGAAACCCAAACATTACGAGAGAGAAGTAAATCGCCGGCGAGAGCAGCGATCCAATGCGCCGCCACCAGATCCGACGAAAATGTTCCTGCGAGTGATCGGACGGTCGCTGATGGACAGGTTCAAGCCGACGACCGGGATCGTGGGGCTCACTCTCATCGGGAAAATGATCGGTATGTGATTGTAATTTCTCAGACGATCTGTTTCTATGTTTGTGTTCTGTTTGGTTGCTGAGAAAATGGAGGAAAATTGTAGGTTTGATGGGAGTAGATTTCATATATAAAAGCACATACACAGTGACATTTATGTTGAATTTTTGGCTCTAGCTCTAGCTCAATCTCAGGAGGAAAATGATTGGAACCAATTCATGGCATAGTTTGATTTTGTTTCTGTAGAATTGGGTTCAGTTGTAATTGAATCAACTTTCATTTTTTGGGTGAAACTCATTTGTTAGCTAATAAGTTGATTGTGTTTTTTTAATTTTCACTGTATTTTTTCTTCTGTTTGGTTGCTGAGAAAATGGAAAAAAATTGCAGGGTTTGATGGGAGTAGATTTCATATTTAAAAGCATATAGACAGTGACATTTATGATGAATTTTTTGGGTCTTGCTCTAGCTCAATCTCATGAGGAAAATGATTGGAACCGATTCATGGCATAGTTTGATTTTGTTTCTGTTGAATTGGGTTCAGTTTTAATTGAATCAACTTTCACTTTTTGGGTGAAACTCATTTGTTAGCTGATAAGTTGATTGTGTTTTTTTAATTTTCACTGTATTTTTTGTTCTGCTTGGTTGCTGAGAAAATGGAAAAAAATTGCAGGGTTTGATGGGAGTAGATTTCATATTTAAAAGCATATAGACAGTGACATTTATGATGAATTTTTTGGGTCTTGCTCTAGCTCAATCTCATGAGGAAAATGATTGGAACCGATTCTTGGCATAGTTTGATTTTGTTTCTGTTGAATTGGGTTCAGTTTTAATTGAATCAACTTTCACTTTTTGGGTGAAACTCATTTGTTAGCTGATAAGTTGATTGTGTTTTTTTAATTTTCACTGTATTTTTTGTTCTGTTTGGTTGCTGAGAAAATGGAAAAAAATTGCAGGGTTTGATGGGAGTAGATTTCATATTTAAAAGCATATAGACAGTGACATTTATGATGAATTTTTTGGGTCTTGCTCTAGCTCAATCTCATGAGGAAAATGATTGGAACCGATTCATGGCATAGTTTGATTTTGTTTCTGTTGAATTGGGTTCAGTTTTAATTGAATCAACTTTCACTTTTTGGGTGAAACTCATTTGTTAGCTGATAAGTTGGTTGTGTTTTTTAATTTTTCCGGTATTTTTTGTTCTGTTCGGTTGCTGAGAAAATGGAGGAAAATTGCAGGTTTTGATAGGAGTAGATTTCATATATAAAAGCACATACACAGTGACATTTATGTTGAATTTTTGGGTCTAGCTCTAGCTCAATCTCATGAGGAAAATGATTGGAACCATTTGGTAGCTAAGGTCTGATTTTGTTTCTGTTGATTTGGGTTCAATTGTAATTGAACCAACTTTCATTTTTTGGGTTAAATTTTAGAACTTTGAACTCATTTGTTAGCTAATAAGTCTATTGTTGACATGAAGGTTCTCTGTTCCATTACCATGAGTGAAGCAATTGTAGGTTCTGTTCAATTGGGTTCAATTATGATTGAATCAACTTCCATTTTTTTGGGTGAAATTTTGGAACTCTAAACTAATTTGTTAGCTAATAAGTTGATTCTAGACATGAAAATTGAAAATTCTATGTTCCATTGCCAAGATTGGAAATACTATAATCTCACAAAAGGCTTTTTAGGATTCACTCATGCATGAGAGCTGAAATGAAGCATATTATTTCTCATTCACCTTTGTCTTAAATTGGTGTTGATTATGATGAATCACTTAAATTCTATGCAAACAAATTCAGGTTAGACATAGATTTTTACTAAAAGCTTTTCATTTATTGTATGTTTGGGCACCATATCATTACAAAGTGATATTACCAAGGCAAGTTATTAGTAATTACACACCTTAATTAAATTACTGATTTTGGCTATCGTCTTCATAGTTCGTGTGAGTTCTGGATATTATTGTAAGAGTACTCCCTGTAATAGCAAATAAATCTTCAACTCATGGTTTTCAGTTCTGGTCTGCTGGATACACGAAACTATAGATTTGTTCATAGCTCGATTCATTTCTCGTTGCAGAGTGGGATCCTTGGGGCGTACCTGATGACTATGAGTGTGAGATTATAGAGAACGATGCACCAGTTCCCAACCACATCCCCTTGCATCGACCCGGCCCTTTACCGGTGGAGTTCTACAAGACTATGGAGGCCGTTATATCAGGGTCTGTAATTGAAGAGCCTGCCATTGCTGCCTCAACCAGTGAAGCAAAGCTAAAGGAGTAGGAGACGCTTTTCACTCTTGAACCTTTGACTCTCAAGGCTCTCCGTGTCCTTTGGGTTCGGTTGTGGGACAAAGGCTTGAACACAAGTAAGTCAATGTTCATGGGTCTGTATCGAGCCATAGAAAAAAACCCTGTTGTTGTTTTTGAATTTGCTTGATCTCGTAGTAGTGTTAGCATATGAAGTTTGCTTTTTGGTGATAGGGATGATTGCAAAAAGGTACCATGAGGTATTCCTTTTTTGTAAGTTGTAGTTCTCTTATTAGATGAAAAAAAAAGTGCTATAATCTTGCCTTTATGTTGCACTGTGTAAATTTGTTTTGAAATGGCAATTTTACCCTTCCAAAGATGACAAGTAAAAAAAAAACAAAAAATCCAGAATTTTCGTCCAAAGAGAAAGGAAAGTAAGGGATGTAATTTTTTTGGATTTTTTGCTTATACTTGCTATTTTAAAAATTTATAAAAAATCAGGGTAAATTCGTCATTTTAAAACAAAAGTAGATAAAGTGCAACAAAAAGACAAGTTATGATACTTCTTTACAACTATAGAAAAAAGTGGGCTACAGCCTACAAAAAGACTGGATACTTCATTTATGTTTTGCAATCCTCTCTTAGTCTTAGTAATGCTTCATTTATGCTCTTATAAACCAACGAAAGGTTCATAAGGGCATATGTTGTGTACGAGACGGTTACTCCAGGCGAATCTGTAGAAATATAAAGGTATGTCCAACCTCCCCAACAACAGTATTATCCAATCCCAGACTATTCTGGGGCGAATAGCCATGTGGCAAGTTGCCGTGAACCACCCATTTGGGCGAATTGATAGGAGCGATGAATCTTTCGCCCCAGAGGCGAAAGAATCACCCCCAACTATCACAAACTGCAAAAAAAAAAAAAACACACATGTTTTTGACCAAATCGTCCATCTTTTTCGTTCTTTTTCGTCCCCATTGCAGATACTCTAAAGTGGAAGAAAAGTACCTCAGTCTAAAATAGTTTGACTTGTCTTTGGCCTTTTGTTTCTTTGTCATGTACCATGTGAAATGGTTGTTTTGACTTTGTGTGTTCACATTCTCTCAAGATTAAGACCTTCCAGTCAATGAAATAGTCAAAGTTGAAGTATAGTTCCAATGAAAGGACAGAAGCAGGTGAGTCAAACTTCAGAGTGTCTCAAACTCCTGAATTCAATTGGTTCATGAAACCCTTTTGACAATTCTTTGGATCCAATGAAAGACTATAGGAAACAACCTTGTGGGCTTTGCTTTGGTGTCATCATCAGTATGAACTTAGGAACCAAAACACAATGTTTATGATTGTTTAGTCACTTGATGAAATGACAACCTTTGTGGACATGATCTTTCTTGGGTTTTTCATCTTGTGAAATTTTATAATGAACTTCAAAATTTTCAACCAAAGGAAATTACATAATCATTACCCTTTTCAATTTCTTTTATGGACAATTCAAAACTTGAAATAATCAATGTAATTGTCTTATTTGTCATTTGGTTTGAAATTAAATATATATTGATTTTGTATGAAGTACAGTCAGATGTAAATCAATCTAAGAATTTATCGGAGTCATTAGATCAAGTTTAATGGATCATTCAGATTTATCTATCATTAAATCAAACTTAATGGATGATTCACATTTTTTAAAAATGACTAATTGCATATATTTTAAATAGGTGAAACTTTGAATTTATTTGTGTGACCCCCACCGGATCGATGGTCTCGATCCAACGAAGCCTACCCATGGACTCTGATCCACCATCAGGAGCAGATCATCCCTAATCCGTTTCGTACTGCTCCACAGGAGAAGAAGAAGCCCACTCGATCACCATAAAGGGTTGAAAGACTGTTGAGAATCTGTGTGGCGGTGGACATCTGCAAGATTCCTAACCCCAGGAGAAGACCGATACCATTCGTCGGATAGTCGACGGGATGCGGACTATGCCCCAATCTGGTACCCCGCAACCCCCTCTCCCAAAGATATCCATCGGACTCGGGCCCCCGTTGATATTTCTCCTCTCTGGGGACGGATGAATCCAATACCCCACCCTTAGCAACATGAACTCCATAGACAACACAGAGGAGGTCCACCTCGATAGGAATGCAGCAAGGCACGATAGCTTGCCTCGCAGGTCGCCATGAACTGGCTAGGGGCTCACGGGATGCCACCGAGGAGTTACATCCCGACCCTCGTGAATCAGTGCTCTACTGATTCCCAGCCTCCTCCTTTCCCTAACATACTCTTTGATCGACTGTTACGATATAACATGTCCGATCAAATCGAAACAAGGAAAGCCTCATGAATGAATTGTGCCAATCACGATTGGAATAAGGAACCACCCTCTAATATCTCCCTAGTCTTTATCAAGTATTTAAATATAGGATCAATATTTCGACTGTCATCAATACTGTATCTCATCTTGTTAGTTCATTTTCACTTTTATACGGTCTACATAACCTTTTTATTTCTATATCAATAAAAGTTCGACTGTATGCTCATGAAACAATTTCTTGAACAAAATAGAGAATAATTCATCCATCAATTGGCCACCTTATCCATAGAACTTATTAAATAATGATTGAGGTACCACAAACACATGATATATATGTATACTAAAATTAGTGCCCCCATCATTGATGCAAGTGAAAGCTTTTACCCTTTACATCACATTCACATATATACAAACCTTTCAAGTAAAACTTACCATATTTAAGATTCAAATTCAGATTCTTTTATTTCACATTCAATTCAGAAAATTTCCAAAAACAAAATGTTTCCTTTATGAATCGGTCTACAATGTTGTACAGTTAATTAAATAATATTAAAGCGTAGACTTTTCAAGTCTCCTCCTCCATGTGGGTAATCAAAGATCAATATAAATACACAACAACAGATCTAAATTCAAGTCAATAATATTCTTCCCTCTCCAATCAATCATCGAATACCCTTTTTCTCTAGACCATTCCTTGTTCCTCCTGTTGCTCTGTCGACGACAATGGCGTCCTCCAACCTCGAGATCAAGGCCAAGGAGGCTTTCATCGACGACCACTTCGAGCTCGCCGTCGATCTCTACACCCAGGCGATCTCTCTCTGCCCCGACAGCGCCGAGCTCTTCGCCGACCGCGCTCAGGCCAACATCAAGCTCAAAAGCTTCACGGGTATTGTTGCGTTTCCCTTGATCTTTCGCGGGTGGGTCTTTGTTTGTTTTGGGTCCCGAGAAAAACCCAGAATTTGAGTTTTTGTTTTGTGGGTTCTTCTGGGTTTTGTGAATGACTTGTTATTTTTGATTTGTTGTTGTTGTTTGTTTGGGTGATAAATGTTGACTTTTGGGTGGAATTGTTGGTTTAATGCTGTTTGGATCGTGAGAAAATCTGGAGATTTGGGGTTTTTATCTGGAGGTTTTCAGTTGCCTTGAACTAGTTATACTCTTGGTGATTACTGACATAGAGGAGGAAGGAGGGATTGAGAAGAACATAAGGGGGTAATGTGAAGAATAGGAAATGGATGTTTCCATGTCGAGGGGAGATATTTTGGGGGTTATTCTTTCTTTTGTGAAAGACTTGTTATTTTGTATTTGTTGTTGTTGTTGGTTTGGATGATCAATGTTGGACTTTTGGGTTGAATTGTTGGTTTAATGCTGTTGGATCCTGAGAAAATCTGTTGATTTGGGGTTTACCTTGGAGGTTTGTGCCTTGAACTAGTTGTACTCTTGTTAATTACTAACATAGGGGTGGAAGGAGGGATTGAAAAGAACATAAGGGGGGTAATGTGAAGGAATAGGAAATTGATGTTTTTGCTTTACACTTTTTGGTTACTTACTAATAGAGGAATGTTGGACTTTTGGATTGAATTGTTGGTTTAATGTTGTTTGGATCGTGAGAAAATCTGGAGATTTGGGGTTTTTCTTGGAGGTTTTCACTTGCCCTGAACTAGCTATACTCTTGTTGATTACTAACATAGAGGAGGGAGGAGGGATTGAGAATAACATAAGGGGGATAATGTGAAGGAGTAGGAAATTGATGTTTTTGCTTTACACTTTTTTGGATAGTTGGATACTATAGAGGAATGTTATGGAGTTTGTGGAATTGAACTTTTTTACCCTTTATGGTAAATTACACCATTTGGTAAAATACTTGAATTTGTTTCCTCTTGCTTTACTCTTTGTAGTTCAAAGTTGTTCCTAATACTTACCCTTATGTTTATTGTTGTGCTCATATGTTGGCAGAGGCCGTTGCTGATGCAAACAGAGCACTTCAGTTGGATCCTTCCATGGCTAAAGCCTATTTGCGCAAAGGGTGAGTAACTTCGTTGATTGTGTTTGATAATTAGTCGATAATAATTTTGAAAGTGGCTCCTACCAGATGTATGCGTAGAGCACCTGCAATGCAACGAAAAACCACCTAAAACTTTGTCCACGCTTTTAGGCTACACCAAAGTTTTGTCCACCGACTTCCGTTAGAAAAACGTTATAGGTTAGTTGACAAAAAATACCCTAAAGTATTTCCCACACAACTATAAAATTCATTATGAATTGCCCGCACAACTTTAGAATGCATTATATTGCCCACAAATCTATTGAATCCGTGATGAACTGCCCTGACCATTCATCACAGTTTCTCCCTGTTACGTTTTTCTAATAGAAGTCGGTGGACAAAACTTTAGTGTGGCCTAAAAGCGTGGACAAAAATTTAGGTAGTTTTTCGTTTGTGGACAATACTTTAGGGTAGTTTTTGACAATAAACACTTTAGATTTTTAGTAGAGTGGTTAATGGCCAAGTGTGATGTGTAATTAATTAGTGAAAACTATCGAATCCTAGATATTTTGTTATATTATTATGAAAATAATATGATTTGTACATATGATTGTTATGTGAAACATGTTTTTGTACTTTCTATCTTTGTTAACTCAGTGTTATGTGTTTCATGTTGTAGTACTGCTTGCATCAAGCTCGAGGAATATGCAACTGCTAAGGCAGCATTGGAAGCAGGTGCTGCTCTTGCACCCGAGGATTCAAGATTCGTGAACTTGATCAAGGAATGCGAAGAGCGACTTGCAGGTACATCAACAGAATCACAATTTTTGGTGGTCATTGAATTTAGGGATGGTTGCAGAAAGTACCCTGAGGTATTCACTTTTTGCAACTTGTAGCTATCTTCTTTGATGATTGCAAACAAAGTGCCTTGAACTTGTGTTTTTGTTGCACTTTATATATGAATTTGTTTCAAAATGATGATTTTACCCTGGCAAATTTAAAATTCAAAAATGATAATTGAACAAAAAATCTAGATTTTCACACCCCTTAAATTTCCTACTCTTTGTACGATATGAAGAGGAAGAAATTTTGGATTTTTGGTTCTTTGATTACTATTTTAAGTCTAATTTGTAAGGGTAAAGTTGTCATTTTATACAAATTGCAACGAAAAGATAAGTTCAGGGTGATTTTTTGCAATTATCAAAGAAGAAGGCTACAAGTTGCAAAAAATGTATACCTCAAGGTATGTTTTTGCAATTAGCCCTTCTATAAATGCTGACAACTTAATGAACTTCACTGTAAAATTTATGCCTTGTTCTTTCTTTTTTCAGAAGAAACTCGTGATATACCTATACAATCAGTTGAAAAGACCCCGACACTCAATGATAAATCATCAAATGGAGCCGATCCTTCTCAGATTGCTCCTTCGGTTTCCAACCAGCCAATAGTGGTACAATCAACCAAGCCGAAATATCGGTTAGTTATTTTCTTTAAAAAAATTTGGGGACGACTCCTGTTCTTTTTCTTATATTAAAGACGCCAAAGTGATGAATAAGAAACTCGTCTATGCAGGCATGAGTTCTATCAGAAGCCAGACGAAGTGGTCGTGACTATATTCGCAAAGGGCTTATCAGCTAATAGTGTCACAGTTGATTTTGGTGAACAAATAGTATGGTTTCTATCTTGGGTTAATTGTGAAAAAGTACCCTGAAGTATTCACCTTTTGCAGTTTGTAGCCCTCTTATTTGTTAATTGCAAAAAAGTACCCATAACTATTCTTTTTGTTGCACTTTGTATAAACTTGTTTCAAATTGATGATTTTACCCTTGGAAATTTGAATTTTCAAAGTATTAATTAAAGAACAAAAAAATCAAAATTTCCATGTCGGGCTAAGGCAACTCGAGTGGGAGAGCCGTGTTATGGGTGACCTTATTGCACGGTTCACTCTTTGTACGTGAAAATTAAGGGATATCAAAATTGTGAGGGTAAAATTGTCATTTTAATACAAATTACAACAAAAAGACAAGTGCAGGGTATTTTTTTTGCAATCATCAAAGAAGAGGGCTACAAGTTGCAAAAAATGAATACTTTGGGGTACTTTTTTGCGATGATCCCTTCCATCTATTCACTTTCTGTTCTTACATACATGCTTCAGGGTCTAGAGCTGCTGAGCAAATGCCAACATTGATAGGTTTCTTTTTGCAGCTAAGTGTCACCATTGAAGTTCCCGGTGAGGATGTGTATCATTTGCAGCCTCGTTTATTTGGGAAGGTACTCATATTATTCACCCCATTGGAAACCTGTTTCACATCTATTCTTTATCGTTAGAGAAATATCGAAAAATTCGATGGCATGGCCTAAAACTCGCTGTGCTTCGAGCTTGTGATGTGCTTTTCCATCTTAAAATGCAAAGCTTATCTTTCTGTGATGAACAGATTGTACCTTCCAAGTGCAAATACAATATCTTGTCTACCAAAATCGAAATCCGTCTTGCAAAAGCCGAGCTAATCCAATGGACATCTCTTGAGTTCAGCAAGGCGAATGTTGTCGTTCAAAGGGTCAATGTATCATCCGGTATGTCATGTACTTTCCAGAGTGTATTGAAGATAGCTATTGCGTATTATACGTCTTTCGCACATGACTACATTCAACTACCTTAAGTTTCAAAAACTTGTAGATAGCTCTTTTTGGCAAATCCCCTTGACCCTAATATAAAAGACTTTATAACTACCAAAAATATTTTGAGTAAACGTAGACAACAGTTGAGTAGATGTAAAATGACTTCTTAAAAGAGAACTATAAACAAGACGGAAAAATGGTGTGTTTTTTGAGATGAGGGTCAAGGGTATTATCTTCATTTTTGGCAAAAACGAGCTATCTATAACTTTAATTAATTTTTTTTACGTCGCTATAAATTACAATTTAAAGTGGATGATAGTTATGTGCAAAAGACTGAAGTATGCATAAGCTATCTGCAATTAACCCTGCAATAAAAATAGTCTTTAATGTGTCAGTTACAACCTTTAATCCTCTGATATATTATAGGTATAGACACCGAACGACCTGCTTATCCAACCTCGAAACCCAAAAGGGTAGATTGGGACAAGGTTGTAGCTGATGTGAAGAAAGAGGTATGATACCCCGAACCCGTTGCTCAATTACAATCCCCGTTCAGGCCTAACACTGTTTTTATCGTTTTGGTAACAGGAGAAAGACGAAAAGCTAGATGGCGATGCAGCACTGAACAAGTTCTTCCGGGAAATATATCAGGATGCCGATGAGGATACAAAAAGAGCAATGCAGAAATCCTTTGTAAGCCCCTTCGAAAACCATCCTAAAAACTTTGAAATGGCATATCAAAGGCAATCATTGAACATAGGGATGATTGCAAAAAAGTACCCTGAGATATTCATTTTTTGCAACTTATAGCCCTCATCTTGGCTAATTGCAGCAAAGTGCCCTGAACTCGCCTTTTTTGTAGCACTTTGTATAAATCTGTTTAAAAATGATGATTTTACCCTTAAACAATAATAATTAAAAAAAGCAATAGAAAGTAGAAAATTCTGGTTTTTACTTATTATTTTTTAGATTTAAAATTTCAAGGGTAAAATCTTCATTTTCAAATTAAGTTGCACGAAGTGCAACAAAAAGGCAAGTTCACGACATTTAGCACAACCTGCAAAAAGCGAATACTTAAGGGTACTTTTTTGCAATCATTCCTTGGCTTGTTTGATGGTATTTATTTTGCTCTGTGCAGCATTGCATTGTGATGTAATGTTTTTGGCTCTGTGTTGCAGGTGGAGTCAAGCGGCACGGTGCTGTCCACCAATTGGAAAGAAGTAGGGAAGAAGAAGGTGGCCGGAAGTCCTCCTGACGGTATGGAGATGAGGAAGTGGGAGTATTAATCGATTCAAAATTGTAATTTTACAGATTTTTTATTAGTTTCCTTATCGAGCTTTGATCCGTTGTGGTTGCCTATTGTTTCAGATTATTATATTTGTTTACATTCTTTGTTTTGGGTATGAAAATGAAATAGCTGGTGCTTGTATGGCTGGCTATTACACGAAAACAAGGGAAGTTTTCGCCTCTCGTCCCCCTAATTACTTTTTATTTTTAATCAATAATTTTGTTTGGAGTTTAGGGATTGTGAACGAGACGAATCGAAAAATTGGTAATGTCAGTCCAATGGACAAAAATACCCCAACAACTGATTAATCGATGGTGAAACAAGTAAACCGTCTCAACTACTCCAACGCTTCAAAATTCGATCTTTCAGATATCGAACACCCGCTTGCCTACTACGACCGGGCATACTCGATAAACCTGAACATTTTATCTTCCAATACGGCTAACAAATTGTGAATCGAAAGTTTTCACGATTTTATCCTTCTCTTTTTCCCTTGGGAAGAACCAGTAGCACCTTGGTTGAGTGGTAGGTTATCAAGTCATGACCCGTATCACTCATTCATGTCGGACTCATTTGTCAGTGAGGTTAAAGACAGTCATGGCTTTGTTTTTTTCCTTAAGACAAAACGTGCACAACATTTGGTGGAACCATGACTTTAAGGTGGTGGAATTTGCATAATTGTAACTACCAATTCTCGTGTTAGGGTCCCCTTGTGAGCGTGATTTCAGATTGAATCGATATTAGTGTTTAAGTTTATCATTAGTAGAATAATATTAGGGTTAAATGTTGAAACTTACCCTTGTGTATTGGTCACGAACACTATGCTACCCTCCTTTTCAAAATGACATTTGCGGTACCTTATCTATTGGTCACGCGATTCTGTTAGGAAAAATGGACGGTAAAATGCCGTTTTTTCCACTCCGTTAGTCATATGACCTCAAGTGTCATATAATGGATGGTAAAATGACGTTTTTTCCCTTAAGTATTTGACCTCTATATATTTTATATGGAACAACAACGAGGGTGAAATGGTAATGTTCCTTATGAAATGTATAAAAGTCAAATAATTAAGAAAAAAACGGCATTTTACCATCCATTATATGACACTTGAGGTTAAATGACTAACGGAATGGAAAAACGGCATTTTACCGTCCATTTTTCCTAACGGAATCGCGTGACCAATAGATAAGGTATCGTAAATGTCATTTTGAAAAGGAGGGTAGCATAGTGTTCGTGACCAATAGATAAGGATAAGTTTCAACATTTACCCCATAATATTATATAGATACATCTTTTTATTAGGGACCCTTGGGCTTTGCGCTCGCCTAGGCTTCGATGGTGGTTAGTACTCGTGGATCTGTTGTCGGCTCCTTCCTCCCAGGTTTCCTCTCGGGCGAGATCTGATGGGCCGAGATCTATAAGGTCTGAGCTGTCTATATTTTTTCCTACCTTTTAGTCTTCTATTTCTCGTCCTTGCTTGTGAAGACGGGGCCTCACAGTTGGTGATGGCCACCGTAGGTGTTAAAGCTTTTGGCTTGTTGGAAGAAGTTCTTGTTAGGGTTTGTAGAGATTAGGTGGTAAATCTGTGAGTGTGAGTGTTGATCTGTCCCGGACCCCATTTTTTAGGGTCGCAACCTGGTGTTGGCCAGTAGCGAGGTACCTTTTTTGGTACCTACGGACTAGAAAGGCGATTGGTGGGAGATCGATAGCGGGGGACAGTGGCAGTGTCTTGGAGGTGGGCATGTGGTGCTTGCTGACTCATTTTCTTCTCAAGGGACTTGCTAAGTTTTGGTAATGGAGGTGTATTTGGGCCTTGATTGTTCATTTCCCTCTCTTCCCTTTCAATTTCTCGTCTTGGCTTCCCTTCTTCTCGATCATATTTGTGGGTCGAGCTCGTCGGTTATAAGGTGTTGGTTGTTAGCGGGTGTTTAAGGCTACATGCCTTCGTGTGAAGCCATTCGAGTTTTTTTTGGGGGGTAGGCGAGTACCAGTGGTTTTTCTGCTGGTTCTGTTACACCCGTTAACGGTGCTGATTGACGGGTTATTTGGGTTCTCCTAATCCTTTTTCAAGGATTGAGTGATCTTAATATTGCAGGGATTTAAAGTTCTTAAGGTGTGTAGGGCAGAAGTGTGTCTTCTGTGTTTTTGTGCTTCATGGTTGGTAAGTTGGGGTGCTTCAGACCCTTTTGTTTTTTTTCAAAAACTAGTGTGCTTCAAGGTTGGGAAATGCGGGTGCCAGACCCTATTAGGTTGTTTTATTTTCTTGGTTGTATTCTTGTTGTATTTCTTTCTGGTTGGGTGTTGTCTTGTTTTTGTGTGTGTGGTTTTCTTGATTTGGTTTGGTTCTTTCTTGGTGGGCTGTTGTCCTGGTTCTTGGTGGTTTGTAATCTTGTTTAGTTTGGCTGTGTTCTTAGCCTCTATGTTGGTTGTTTTCTTGGTTTTTGTTGTGCCCGATAATGAAGGTTGTGACCTTCTAAGATTTTTGAGATCCATAAATAGACTTGTTGTACTCCTCTTCTTCCTTATGGGAGATCTAATTTAAATTCATTTTTCCGATAAAAAAAACAATCTTATTAAAGACTGAAGTGCTTTTAAACAAAATCCTGCACAAAACGAAAAAAAATAACTGCATAAATTTAAAAGGAATTTTTTTTGAGTAAAGTGCAACTTGTATTTCTTTAAAAAGAGCTAGTACATGCTTGAGGGCCCTGACGGGACAAACACAATAACTCTGTAACTACGTAAACGTCTAGGACGTTCTTTAACGAGGTGCCATTAAGGATAACTAAGACATAAAGTAGATTAAACTTAAGAACTAAAAACCAAACAAAACATAAGAAAAACCGACGAACACCGCTCAAGGTAGGGCCTGAATACCGCTGGGTCGCCCGAGGACGACGCTCTTCTTCTGCTGTAGAGCCGAACATGTGATCGTCAGTGGTGAAGGACATACATGTTATCCTCAGGGGTTCCTTCCACTTGTCTCTGAGGCCTGCCGATCGACTCATGGGGACTGGCGAGGGCTGTTCACAGCCCTCGCCTGATCTTCTCAAGGCTCGCCTGCCGGGCCCCTCTTCATTCCTGGCACCTCCGTGGATGCCCCGATCGAACTAGAACAGGATGGTCCAGTCCGGGATGACCCCCAAGCGCCGCCCAACATGAAACCCAGAGCAAGGCCATGGGAAGCAAACGACAACCCTTGAAAGAGAGTTCCATAACCGGGAGAGCAGTGAAGACCCCTTGGATGAGGCCAACGGGTGAGGATGCGCGCCAGGACAGCGGAGAGGGACCGGACATCAGCCGAGAGAGGGAGGCTGGAACCCTAGAACGGCCCTAAAACATGTCAGCGGCTTCATAGAGGAAGACGACGACATCATGGAGAAGACTAGGGCTGAGGGGTCTCAAACCCTAGCAAAGCACTTTTCTCACATAAATTTAAAAGGAATAATTGAAAAAGAACTGCATTAATTTTTATTTTTCGATTATATACTACTTTAATTGAACAATAGGTTCCTAGTTGAATGTTAGATGGTTTTTAGTTATTGTCCTTGTTCCACTATAGTCTTTAGGCACCATGACCATTGACCAGTAGGTGAGGTCTCTTGTATAAATCAAGTACCAATTTACAGAGCAATGCACAAAACAGAGCTCCGGCGGCTATGGAGGAAGAAGCTATAGTTCTCTACCCAACTCCGGCCATCGGCCACCTCATTTCCATGGTGGAGCTCGGCAAGCTCATCCACACCCAAAACCCATCTCTCTCCGTCCACGTCCTCGTCCCCGGCTCCGCCTACAACTCCGGCACCGTCGACTCCTACATCGCCGCCGTCTCCTCCGTCACCTTCCACCGCCTCCCCGCCGTCTCCCTCCCTCCCGCCACCGCCGCCGCCTCTCCCCACCACGAGCTTCTCGTCTTAGAGACCCTCCGGCGGAACAACCCCAACGTCCGGCGGCTCCTCCTCTCCCTCGCCGGGAGCTATAATGTGCGAGCTCTGTTCTTGGACTTCTTTTGTGTGGATGCTCTGAACGTCGCGGCGGAGATTGGGATTCCGCCGCTGTATTTCTTCACCTCCGCCGCCGGAGCTCTGTCGCTCACGCTTCGGATTCCGGGGATTCATGACGTCATCGCCGGAGCCGGCGAGGAGGGTCTCCGGGAAGTGAAATTTGATGTTCCCGGCGTCCCGCCGGTGACGTATGCGGACTTGCCTAAACCGTTCCGGGACCCGGAGGACCGGACCGCGCGGTGGTTTTGTGATTGCGCTAAGCAGATGATGAAATCGGCCGGGATCGTGGTGAACACGTTCGAGGCACTCGAGTCGAGGGCTATCGGAGTGGTTTCGGGTCGACCCGGGCCGCCGGCTTATGCGATCGGGCCGTTGATCACGTTTGGCGGCGGTGGCGACGGTGGCGCCACCGCCGCTGATTGCATGACGTGGCTCGACTCGCAGCCACGTCAGAGCGTTGTGTTCCTGTGCTTCGGGAGCTTGGGAGTGTTCTCTAAGGAACAACTCGAGGCGGTAGCGGTCGGGTTGGAGAGAAGCGGGCATCGGTTTCTGTGGGTGGTACGGAACCCGCCGCCAGGGAAAGACCAAAGCGTTGACATCTCTGGCATGGAGGATCCGGACCTGGAGTCTCTCCTCCCGGACGGGTTCTTGGAGAGGAACAGAGAGAAGGGTTTCGTGGTGAAGAAATGGGCCCCGCAAGTGGCGGTGCTGGGTCATGACTCGGTCGGCGGGTTTGTGACTCACAGCGGGTGGAACTCGGTGCTCGAGGGCGTCTACGCGGGCGTGCCGATGGTGTCGTGGCCGCTCTACGCGGAGCAGAGGCTGAACAGGCTCCTGATGGTGGACGAAATGAAGATCGCGTTCCCAATAGAGGAGGGTGAAGGCGGGTTTGTGAGTGCCGAGGAGGTGGAGAAACGAGTGAAACAAGTGATGGATCCGAAGGAAGGCCAATCTATTCGAGAGCGAGTTGCGGCTATGAAACGTGAGGCCGTTGCTGCTTTAGAAATTGGCGGGTCTTCCCGCATTGCCTTGTCCAAACTCATTGAGTTCATCAGTTAGTATTTTGGAGTATTATCAATACAATATCTCAATCTTTGGTCTTATTATTTTTATTGTTTATTTCAGAAGTTGGACCCCTTCCTACCCAAAGTGTCTGCCCTAACTAAATATAAAAATGAAAAATGGGTAGGAATGCGATCGACAAGTCCTCTCTTCCCCCGTTTTACCTGGATCGATGATCTTGGCAGTTGGGAACTCGTTGCTCCCATGTTTTGGAAAGGATGTGGTGTGGTGCTTCTAATCTAGTAGATCACTGGTTTCGGTGTTGACCCTCCGGCATATCACGTTTGGTTCTTGTTACCTATGTCGTCGCTTTGTGGTGTTGGCCACTGGACGTAGGGACAAGAAGTGGGAGCTCGAGGCTAACGAGGTTGGATAGCACGTGTCTCGAAGTTGGTGGAGTGTCTGGTGCTCGAGTGTATGAGGTATAACATTCAAGACTTTTGAAGTAGGACGAGATGGAGGAGGTCTCGGCGATCCTGCTTCAAGAATCGAGGTAGTTTCAATTTGAAGCAATACGAGCCGAAAGAGGTCCCGATGGTTCTGTTGCAGGAATCGGGATCGTTTTGGTCCGTTCGCTGGTAACTGAGGTTTAGGTGACGTGGTTCGCGAATAAAGTTACTTTCAAGACTTATGAAGTGGTATGAGGATAGTCTTGAACTTTTTCTGTCTTTTGTGGTTTATTTGTTGGCTGCGTCCCTACTGATTCTTTTTGTTTTGGTTCTAACTTTGTTGCCTTGTTGTTCTTTTGAGCTGTTTTCGTCTTGGGACGATCCCTTTTTGAGGTTGATCTTCTGCCTTGTTCTCCTGACTCAAGAAAGCAAAGGTTTAATTAATTTTCGCTTATCAAAAAAAAAACTTTTATTGAATTTTCATGTGTTCTGGAATCCGAAATAAAAGGACTTACGGGAGAGGTCATTTCATTTTTCTTTTGCGCCGAGAACGATTATGAGAAAATCTCAAAAAGCCAAAACCTCCCAAAGAAAAATAAGAAGCAAATGACTCTAAATAGGGGTAACGGCTAACAGAGCAAACACTACCACATCCCCCCTAAACTCTACCCACACTTATTGAGTCCCAAACAACAACCCAAAGAGGAAAAATAGTCCAAAGCCCAAACAAGTCACAAACCCCAAGTTCTGTGGCTAAAACAGTCCCCACAACTAGTTTTAGAGGAAGAGAACAAGCTTCTTCTTGGACTGAATCAAAATCATCTTCCAAATCCGCATAATCTTCTTTAGACTCATTATAAAAATGAACTTTGTGCTTCATCTTCTTATCAAGTACATCAAACTGTTCAATCACCAATGCATCAACAACAGTCTTTCAGCCCCAAGGCTTTACAATAACTCCAGGATTTCTATCCTTTTGTTTTCTTGTGATGGTTTTGTTTCTCTTCCGGCGGCGGTGACGGCGTCTTCGTTGCCGCCGATTGCATGACGTGGCTCGACTCGCAGCCTCACCAAAGCATTGTGTTCTTGTGCTTCAGGAGCTTGGGTGTTCTCTAAAGAGCAGCTGGAGGCGGTAGCGCTCGGGTTGGAGAGAAGCGGACATCGATTCCTATGGGTGGTGCGGAACCCGCCGCCAAGGATAGACCAAAGCGTTGACATCTTTGGAGCAGAAGGATCCGGGCCACAGAGGATTTTCGTCGCCTACCGCCGAGTAAGTTTTCTTGGACCATGAACAAAATGGAGGAACCGGTTATCCGATGGTAGCCGACAGAGACATCGCTCAAGACACCTATCCTTGAAGCGGTAAAACAAAGACCGACAAGGTCTGGTCCACCATCGCCCTATATTAGGGCAGCGATACCATATCCCGATGATGGGAATACCCAGGCCACCAAGCAATGGAAATGGATCATGGGACCGAGACCGAAACCCGTGCAGGAAACCTGGCGTCCCGAGGACAACCTTTTCTCGTGGAGGACGATCCACCATTATGAATGGGTGCTCCTGGATTCAACCTTCAGTATGACCATTTGAAAAAGGATCTCAACAACTCCTGCATGGATGTGGAATATGGGTGCGACTCCAGGTTGGATTAGATGTGTGTGTCTCCAGCGAAATCCCAACATACACGACACCGGAACCACGGCACCTGAATCAAGAAGTCGAGTCACCAAATAGGTACCATGGAGGAACCCATCACGATGTGCTCAAGAAGGTATCGCGATCAGACGACTGGGACGATCCTCTTGCCCTTAGCCATCATATCCTAGACCCCCGCTGGGATGTTTCATCCCAATATTCGAATGCCTCAGGAACCTATGTCCTAGGCAACCTACAATTCACGACTACGACTACAGATGGTGAGGACAACCGATATGATGAAACAACAAGGCATGCTAGACCACCTCGCGGATCCCCATGAGTTGTTTCGATAATATCAGAGTGTCATTAAGGAGATACACCCTGATCGATATACATCAGCTCTCTGCTGATTTCCACGATCCTCATTTTCCTAACATACTCCTTATTCGCCTGTTGCGACACAACATAGCTGGTCAAGTCGAGACGGGGAATGAATTAAGAAGGCATGACACCACACACATATGGAATAAGGAACCACCCCCTAAATTCTCCCCGGTATGCATCGCGTTTTTTAACTATAGGATTAGTGTTTCGACTGTCATCGAAACCATATCTCATCCTGTTTCAGTTTGTTTTCATCATCATGTAAGGTTGTTCTCGACTCTTTTATATTAATAAAATATTTTCGTTGAATGAAAAAATACAAAATTTTACATTTATAATAAAAACAAAAGGAATCGAACTCCTTGAAGTCTTAATTTTGAATTAAACTTGAACTTAATTATCAAAACCCTGATTGATGAGCTCAATGAGTTTGGACAGGTGTGACTCAGTTCCTCCACTTGTGGCACCTAGTTCTTCACCATAATTAGGTAGACAACGAGGGATGGGTTTTGAGTGAGTATGAGCTTGCCGAGCTCTACCATGAAAATGAGGCGCCCTAGGGCCGGGGTTGGATATGAGGCGATACCAAATTTTAAAACTACGAAGCACAAAACAGTTAAGAGTAAAACGTCTAAATACCCTGATTTTACAACCATGATACGCACAAATAGATAGGCCTTTAACCTGGATTTTAGCTCTCGATTGATGTTACCAAGTCGTCGCTGTTTTCACAACTTTCATATGTTGAAGTATAAACCCACATCGGGAAAATATAAGGATAAAATGCTACTTATAAATGTTAGGGCCACACCCAACTAATAAGGTTGACCTTTTAGTTGTGGAATCCCGACCCGATATAAGTAGGCCGTTTTAAGAAAAACAAAAATTTACATGGTATCAGAGCTGGTTCGGCCCACAACCCATTTGTCACCTCCACCCTGTGGTCTCCGGTCCATATGCAGATGTCCAGTAAGAAAAACAAAAATTTACATCCAGTCCTGCTATGGTCCACGTGTAGATGTCCAGTCCTACACGTGAGGGGGAGTGTTGAAGTATAAAACCCACATTGGGAAAATATAAGGATAAAATGCTACTTATAAATGCTAGGGCCACACCCAACGAATAAGGTTGACCTTTTAGTTGTGGAATCCCGACCCCGATATAAGTAGCCCGTTTTAAGAACAACAAAATTTTACATCATAATTAATTTTTACCGGACGGAGATAGATCCAACTAAAATAAAGAAAGGGAATTTTACATATTTCTTGTTTCTTTTCTTTTATTTTGAAAACAACGAATTGAAGGACACATGTTTTGGGAAAATAGAGACAGAACCATTAATGTGATAGTTAGATTTTTGTGCTACGTTCCTTTCCCATACTTATGCTACTGTGCTTTCCCGTCCTTCTGCTACTTATGGTACTCGTCGTGTCGTTTTCGGGCTGCCCTCCGGCGGCCTCTCCCCACCACGAGCTTCTCCTCTTTAGACGCCCTCTCGTCTCAACAACCCTACCTCTGTCGATTTTGTACTTGTGTGGTCCATGTCAATATATAGTTGTTATCATTTTCTGGAAAAGAAGATATAATAACGTAGTCTATATTGATAGTTCTTTGCAGTTTCTATCTAAAAAGATGAGTTAATTATCTTTAGTACCCCTTTTCTATTGGTAACACTCCTTTAGTACCCTGATGTATTGGTAACGCTCTGGACAAAATTTGGGTCAAGTTTACGCTATTTTGATGATTTGTGACCAATTCACAAGGGGTATTAAATGTTCTGTTACCAATACATAAGGGGTATTAAATGATCTGTGATCAATTAATAAAGGGTACTAAATGACAGTTACCAAAACGGAGGGACTATTATTGAACGTTACAAAACGCAGGGGTACAAAAGGTATGTTACCAATAGAAAATGGGTACAAAAGATAATTAACCCTAAAAAGATAAAAATAACTTCCTTCGAGGTATAAAATGATAGTTTTATACCTCGATGAAAGTTACTTTCTCTAAAAAAAGTTTGTCTAATTTCTATATCAACCCATTTATTAAATTCCATATTATCGTTTCGTTCATATATCGATTGAATTTTATTCAAATAAACTTTATGAGAGATTATTTTTATTTCTTGGGAGTACTAAAGGCGTCCATAGGGAGATTAGGCCAAGGTTTAGAAAGTAGGGTTTAATAGTTCGCTCCAATGCTTATTGCATACTCTTATATCTTTTGTACGAATTTTTCGATATTTCTCATTGGTTATATCATTGGTTCTTATTAGAGTAGTGGATAATTGCAAAATAAAATATTTGCATGTTTGAGTTTCTATCTCGGGTACAATTAGGTTTCAATTCTAATTGAGTCTAATTTTAATTTTAGAGTAGTATAACACAAGAAAAATCAAGGTTAAGATACGTCGTACTTTTGGTGTGGATACACTATAGATTTCGTGGTTTCAGAGTTATATAAGATATTATCGGCATATCAAGGAAGTTGTGCATGTTACTTTTCTATTGATTTAGATGCAATAGATTGTTTGTGGATCGAGTGATTCTGCTATATACATGTGATGTTTAATTGATCCATCAAAGTATTCACTTCTTTTGCAACTTATAAAACTATTCTTTGGTACTTATAAGAAAGTGTCATGCACATTTTTTTACAGTTTGTATAAATTTATTTTACAATAACAATATTATACTTGGATATTCAAGTTTAAATATAATAATTAAAGAGCAACATATCCTGTTTTCATGTCTTAATGAAGAGCTATAACAAAACATTTTGTTAAAATGATGAATTAGGTTTTTTTATCACATGCTACAAGATTAATTTTATGAGTGGAATGACTTAATTATCCGAGTAAAAGATGCTAGATATTAGTTCATTCAACCTTCAAATTTATTAAAATCAAGGTCAGTTAGATTCAAGGTTTGTTTTGTAAACTAAAGGAATTTATGTTAAAAATCTTTCATGTCTTGTTAGTCTCGCGAAAGATAACATTCGAGCCTAAGAGCCATAAATCCCTGCTTGTCCTATGTCTTCTGCCACAGAGTATGAATAACACTTCAAACGATATGAAGATGTTATCCTGAATGGCCCGACCCAGTACAAATGCTCTCTGATTAGAGGATATAATTGGGTCTCACTAGGGCTTCATTCTATTCGCAAGGACCTTCGATAGAATCCGAAAGATAACATTACACAATGTTATTGGTCTAAGGTCCTTTACCTGTCGGGGGACTGATTTTTCGGTACCAAGACCAAAGTTGTTTTATTTATACCATTATCAATTGAACTAGTCGATACAACACGCCGTACAAACTCGATCACCTCTGCCTGCAAGACATTCCAGTAGTGTTGAAAGAAGAACGGGTTTAAACCATCAGGGTCGGGAGATTTATTGGGACCCATTTGAAAGACCGCCACCCGTACCTCCTCATCAGTAACCGACCCGTAAGCATGTGGTTTTGGTGCGCTGATACCATGATAGGGATCGACATTGGAAGGTCGTAGTCTATCTCCGACCCTGTCGTTAACCTCTAGGGTTTCAGTCCTTTGCAGACGAATGTTTTGGTTTGATACTTATTAGTCTACTAGTTTAATACTTAATTAATTATATTTTTATTTCATATAATCCAAATACAAACTTTTACATTTATTGAACATTCATAATAAAAACAAACTGAGGCTTAATCACCAAACCCTAATTGATGAACTCGATGAGTTTGGACAAGGCTTCGCGGGAGGACCCGCCCATTCCCAAGGCAGCTTGGGACTCACGTTTCATGGCCACAACTCGCTCCCGAGCGGACTCACCTTCCTCCGAGTCCATCACCTGTTTGACTCGCTTCTCCACCTCGTCGGCGCTCACGAACCCGCCGCCGTCTCCCTCCTCCATCGGGAACGCGATCTTCATCTCCTCCACCAGAAAGAGCCGGTTGAGCTTCTGCTCGGCGTACAACGGCCACGCCACCATCGGCACGCCGCCGCACACGGCCTCCAGCACCGAGTTCCAGCCGCCGTGAGTCACGAACCCGCCGACCGAGTCGTGGCTCAGCACCGCCGCCTGCGGCGCCCAGTTCTTGACCACGAAGCCTTTCTCTTTGTTCCTCTCCAAGAACCCGGCCGGGAGGAGGGACTCCAAGTCCACGTCCGCCGGGCCGGAGACGTCCGGCAGCGGGTTCCGCACCACCCACAGGAACCGCTGCCGGCTCCTCTCCAGCCCGGCTGCTATCGCCTGGAGCTGTTCTTTAGAGAACACTCCCATGCTGCCGAAGCACAAGAACACCACGCTTCGGCTCGGCTGGGAGTCCAGCCAGGTGACGCATTCAGGTGCGTCACCGCTGTGTTCTCCGGCCGCTACCAGCGGCCCAAGAACGTAGACGGGCGGGGTGGGCTTTCCTGGAATGCACGCCCCGCTCGTTATGGCTTCGATCGTCCTCTGCTCGAGGACGTCGAAGCTGTTGACTATGATCCCGGCTGATTTCTGCATAGCCTCGGAAGAGCGGAGAAACAGTTGCGACGCCCGATCGTCCCCAAACGGTTGAGGCATGTCCCTCAAGGGCACCGGCGGGACGCCGGGAACGTCAAAGACCAACCCGTCGAGATCCCCCCGGTCGGTTCCAGCTATGACATCGTGAATGACCGGCAATCGAAGGATAACCGACAGAACCCCAGCGGCAGAGGTGAAAAAGTAGAGCGGACTGACTCCGAGCTCCACCGCGACATCTAAAGCGTCGATACAGAAGAAGTCCATGACCAGGGCTCGTACGCAGTAGGTCTCAGAGAGGCAGAGGAGGAACCGACGCAGGTTAGGGTTACTGAGGCGGAGAGTCTCCAGGAGGAGGACCTCCGGATGAGGGGAGGTTAAGGATAAAGAAACTGCAGGGAGACGGTGGAAGGTTAGAATAGAGACACTAGCAATGTAAGAGTCGATCGAGGCAGCATTGAAAGGCGAATCGGGCACGAGGACGTGAACGGCGAGGGATGGGTTTTGAGTTAGTATGAGCTTGCCGAGCTCTACCATGGAAATGATGTGCCCTACGGCCGGGGTTGGATAAAGAACTATAGCCTTGTCCATAGCTGAGCAGGTCTATATTTTTTTGTGTGCATGACAATGTGACCCAATACTTGATTTTATACACATGAGAACTCACCAATAGGTCAAGGATGATACCACAACAGTCTAACTTTCAACAAGTAGCATGTAACATTTTTTTGTTGGACTCATCTCGGTCACATAAATTATCTAGGGTAAACTACAAATACATACCCTGAAGTTGATACGTTTAACCGATGATTACCCTGGAGTTTAAAACTTACTGATGCATACCCTGAAGTTACAACTTGTAATTAAAAACCCATTCAGTCAACTAAAATGATGAAAATACCTTCAATGAATTTTTTAAATAATTTTTTTTAAAATAAAACTGAAGTGATTTTTTAAATAAAATGAAGTCATTTAATAAGTAAATATATATAGTATAAAAGTTATTTTTAAATAAAATTTTAAAAATAATTGTTGAAGTATAGTTGATGATATTTTCTTCCTTTTAACTGACGAAGGGGTTTCTAGTTACAAATTTTAACTTCAGGTATGCATCAATAGGTTTTAAACTTTAGAATAATCAACCATTAAACGTGCTAACTTCAGGATATACGTCTATAGTTTTTTCAATTATCTACATAATTAAGAAAAGAATAGCGTCCGTAACACCAATGAATCGCCGGTTCTCAATTAGGAAAGAAAGAGAGGATATATGAATGTATCTAGGGTTTCAAAGTTGATGGTGACACCGTGACAGTGCTGACTTGAGTGGGAAATATAAGCCATCTTTTAATTTATTTATTTTTCTTCTTACAGAAAACAATTTTAAATGTTTACGTATGGTTAAACAATAAATCAAGGCTTAGAAAACAAAAAGTACAAGCCATAGAAAATGAGCTTTGTTAGGGTTTTGAGAGTCCTCCGTCGTCTACACCTTCATGACTATAGGTATGACAATTGTCATAACTTATGTTATGGTTTCTTCCATCTTCTTCCCAATCTCCCCTTCACCCTCTCTCTTTGGAGCCTGCGAAGTTTTTCTCTACTAGGCCTTCTTTCAACTCATCCCTAGCCACCGCGACGTTGGCCGCCTCCCTCCACCAACGGAGCATCTCCCGATCGGTTTCGGTCTCTCCTCTGCCCCAAGGGTTACTGTCTCTACAGCCAGTGGCGGATTTAGCTTTTTCAGTGAGCGGGGGCACCGAATTTGTTAATTGGTTTTTCACAAAACCGATATTTAGGTTCACATTTCGTTAGAATCGATGTGTCAAATTTTCTTTTAAAAATATATCTTCATTATTTATAATATTTTGTATGAAGTTACACTTGAAACAAATCGATGATGTCTCAAACTCTAAACATGTCTTGAATAGGAACAAATTTTATACTAACTTGAATTAGGAAATTTAAAAAATAAAAGTATAAAACAATTAGGAAAAAACATGTATCAAATCTCAAAATTTCCAAAACATTGATTTCAGATAAACTAATTATAATTATAAATCAGAAAAATAAAAATTTGAGGGGACATAATGGAAACTTAAACAAATATAGATGTTTAAAATAATATTTTTTTAAAGGGTACAATTAAAAATCTTAAACAAATATAAGTAATAAAATGGTTTTGGAAAAAGTTGAGGGGGCGCACGTGCCCCCCTGGCCTCCACATAGATCCGCCTATGTCTACAGCCGTCGTCCTTGATGCTGCCGTTGCCAGCCTTGAAGCCGCCGCCGCCTCAGATGCCACTGTCGTCCCTAGAGGCGTCCCTGACGTTGCAGCAGCCGACTCTGTCCCAACCGGCGCGTCCTCCTCCCTGGCCTCCACCGCCGCAACCGCCGCGTCCCCTTTCACGATTATAGCTCTGGCTAATCGAAAGGTTTTTGCTTATTTTGTTTGAGATTGTCTTTGCAGGATCAATGCCTATTGATCAAAGACTCAAGGACGTCTCCAGGGAGGGAAGCATCGGAGCCTGGTTTGACCAAGACGATGTTTTGCCTCCCCCCATCGCTTTCACATTTGAGGTCCATCGAGATCTCCGGTCTTCTAGTCTCTCCATTCGTCTTTTATCATTGTCCGTGAGGCATCAAAACACCGTCAGTGACGATTATGATACTAAAAGGGTTAGAGAACCATTGTTCGTTAATTCTGACCCTTTCTTAGTGGTCGAGGAGCTTGTTCCTCGATGCACACTTATGTGTAATCGATAATCGTTTTGAAATAATGAAAATCTGCACCTTTCGCTCAAACAATGAATCAAGGCTTAGATTCATAATACAAAACATAAAGTTTAAGAGATTGGTAGTAGGTCCTCTCACTTATCTACTCTCCCATGTATCTTAATGGTTCCACTCCATGTTCTGTGGCGCCATTTTCCCTGTCAGACCAAGTGGCGCACGTTCCCTCTTCATCGATCTCTTCGCCGTGTTAATTTACGGTTTTCTCCCAACCACACCGTCATAGGACTATGTATAAGAGACTTTTGGTTTTCGCCATATCGGCATCTCCCTATTCTTCTAGTCGCTTTCTGGCCCGGTAGATGCTGATCGGTGAGAGAGATCCACCACCACGAGCGATTCTGGTTCTGCCCCTGTGGCCATAGCACGATGTCTACTCCCATCGCTCCGTTCACAAGGTCGGGTCGAGGTTTGTGGATCCTCATCACCACTGGAGAGTTCTGTCATGGAATATGAGGCTCTCTGCCTCAATGGTTTTGTCCAGGTGATGTCTCTCGCGCTGTCATTGTCATTGTGTCCACACCATGATCTATCGTTCCTCCTGAACCGGCGAGATGCATGGGTATTCTACCCCGGGTGCTTGCTACGCCTGCCTTTCCGGAACGGCAGGGTAGTCGCCCTCGAACTTCCTGGCCACCGCTCTCGGATAGAGGGTTCATACCTACTCGAGGGCATGCTCATCACCAACCGCGCCTTCGCTCCAAGCAGCTTCATGGTGTGGTCCCGCAGGACAAGGTCGTTGCGATGTCCCTCCCGTGCCCGACTTTTCTTGTGAGGTCTGTCGTCCTACATAAACCGTAAGAATCAGTTGGGACGTCCAACTAAACCCAAACCTCGTCTCTCATTGGGGAGACATGGGAGGGTCTGGTGACGTCCATCGTGCCGCCTAACCCGGGAATAGGTATGACGGAAATCACTAGTTCTCCTGAAGGATATATAGGGTTTCTCCTAGTGGCCTAGAGCTGATGCTCGACCCCCTCTATATGAAGATAGCGGCATATAGGTTGGAAATAATAAGAGGAATTCAGGACAGGGCTAGAAAGTAGCCTCGCCGTGATCCATGAGGGCCCTTTGGTACGGTTGCACTAGAGGACCGAAAGTCCGCCCCGTAAGGGGGCTCCTCCACCATACTCAGTGATCCCTCCTCATACCACGCGTGTCTCCTAGTTACCTAGTGTTCTTAATTGGTGAAACTATCGACTCTCAGGCTATGATGGGTGAGCTCAAGTAGAGCCGAATATGATTTTTTGGTCAAGTTTAAGTAGTTGACCAGAGTCTTATTGGACTCTTAGTTTCTTTATTTCTGTTTTAGTTTAGTCTTGTTGTTTACCGGTAAATTTAAGTAAATTCAAGTTAATTGTTGTTGAGTTCCTTATTTGGGTTTTCAAACTTACTTCTATATAATTTCGGATACCCATCTACTCGGCTTAGTTGATTTATTGATTGTGGTGACGAGTTTATGTAAATAATGATTATACGAAAACAAACTACAAATGTAAAATGAAATAACATGTTGGAGATATTTTGACATAAAACCGTGACTTGATTACCAAGTAATCAAGACATTTTTCCAGAGAAGTTTTGTGTATAAATTTGTATTAGATTGATTAATTTGACATTGTATAAGTGATGTATTGTTTTGTTTTTGTTCTTCCTGTGATGGATATGTTAGGATATTTTATTCTTCAGGGTTTTTTCTGATCACCAATGGAAATTTAAATTAAAAGGATTTTGTTTTTTTAAAAGAAAACAGGGGCTAAGGGTCAAACCCTGAAGGGACAAGCTACAACCAATCAGAGAATGTTATCGACACCTCAAACCACCAGAAAAAATCCGTTCAAAGGATCAAACCAAACTACTAGATGCAAACCCGAGCACTGGTCTGAAAACTCAGCCTCAAAACACTTCCAACAAAGGGAGGAAACAAAGAAAAAGTCTAAAAACCAAATTTTACCAACATTAAAAACAAAGGAGCCAACTAGGGCAAATTACATCCCTGAAGTGAACCACTGCCCTTACAATTACACCTAATTTTAACTTGGTTGACGTTTTTGAATCATTGAAAAAGTGGAACTATGACATCTATGCTGACGGTTTATAATACATCGGTATTGAAAACTATGCTGACAGATATAAAACGCCAGTACGAAAAAGTTATACAGATGATCAATCTCAATCACTGCCGAAGATATAATAAATGTCGGTAATGAAAAACTTAACTGACAACATGGGGAACATGTTAACAATTCGCCGGCCATGGGAAAATCATACGCTCTAAGGCTGAGAGAACTTGGCCCACGATTCAGACGTCGATAATCTTCAACACCGACGAAATATTCTCTACGACCGATAGTTCATGTTGATGATTAAGAAACAGTCTGAAATGATGCGAGGACGTAAGAAGGGCGATGCAAAATTCCTTTGGAATCCCTTCAAAACATTGCTAAACTCTATTATACCTAACTTTGAGATGACATACCAAATACAACCATTGGACATATGGATAATTGCAAAGAAAATACCTTGAGATATTTACTTTTTGGAGGTTTTAATTCTTTCTTTTGTTGACGGCAAGAAAATTATTATGAACTTGTACCTTTTTTTTAACGAAAGGTGCAAATTTTGTTAAACCTTAAAAACCATTACATTGATGTCATCAGGAAACATGTTCCTTGACCACTGAGAAGGACAATATGGAACCGAAGTTCACCAATCCTTTTGCTACTAGAACTGTCACTGACGGTATTTGGATGCCATATAGGCCACGATAAGTGATACTGGAAGTCATGCTCCGAAAACTGGCCAAAGACTTCAACAATAGTGGTGGGAGGCAAAGTATCGTCGTGGGACCCCTCCTAAAGCCAGTCCCTGGTGCCCGGATGACCTAACATTCCTCCTGGCGAGGCTGCTTCCTCGCCCTTTGTTGATCATCCTGATGTGCTCCAGCTGCCGATCGCTTAAGTGTCACGGCCTCTACCGCAGCAGCACCCACAACCTCCCTAGAAATGGGCGTTGGAGTTTCAGTGATCGGTCTGCCCGGGGGCTGGCCGATCACTATCTCGGTATTCCCCCGAGGCACCCGTTGGTTAGGTACAATGCTTGGGGAATCTAGGGAACCTTCCCAAAGATAAGGAGCCCATAGGTACAGTGCTTGGGGAAAGTAGCCATGAGATGTGTGGGTGGGGTGGTGTAGGGTTCTCACTCCAGTCCGTGGCGTAGGGCCTCACTTGCTTGCTCTTCTGATACTCCAGGAGAGACGAGTCATACCTGAGGTCGCCTCAGATCTCCCAGGAGCAGTCCTTGAGAACATGACCAAGTCTCCCACAGTTGTAGCAAAACTAGGGAGCTTAGTATAGGTCAGTTCCACCTTTAACGGAGACGGGAATTCCTTGAAGCAAAGCTTCATACCTCGCCGGAGGGGTAGGTCGATGAGGTCCCATAACCGGACCCACATTGTTCCTCCCTAACACATTCCCCACTTGTCGCTTGGGACGACAACCGCGACCCCTAGGGCATCCCCGATCGTCATCCCCGTCTCCTTCGTGCGTACCAACGGTGTCAGACCTTGAACATGCGCCCACAGTTGCAAATGATCCAACTCTGGCAGCTCCCGATCACAAGGATCCAAGTCGCCTGACAGCAGTGCTCGGCCATCAAAACACCAAGGTTCGTGGTCACGAACCCACGCCCGAGCCTCTACCGATCGGAAATAGAACCCAAAGATGGTCGGTCCCAATTCCTTGACGACTAAGCCTTTTGTCGCCTTTCCCTAAGCCATGGTGATGATCCGAAGGAGGGTCTCCTTCCGAGGAGGTGCCGACGACCACAACTTACCAATCATTCCCCATTGTTTCCTAGTAATGGCTGTGGAGATGGCTGGAGAGAACGGAACCAACACCTCAACCTCGTCTTCATCCTCGATCGAGCACGAAGACAGACCGTCCTGAAGAGCCGTGAGAGAGTCCCGGATATCGGTAGCCGCTGCAGCCGGAGGTGATGGAGGCTAGTCCAAGCTTAGATTCAGCGGATGACTCCGGCACATACCGGCCAGTGTTGTCAGGCAGGCATGAATGAGGGGGATACGATCCCGGTTAGGGAGGCACCGACCCAACCCTAACGCTTCCACCGCAATTCTCGGGAGTTCCACCGATGGTGCCTTCCCCTTCACCGAATCCCTTATCAGCGGTGGAGGAGATGATGTAGTAAGAGCCGGAATAGAAACCCTAGGAGCCAGACCACCATCGCCCGGTGGTGATGCAGCACGAGTCGGTGTGTTTCACTTTATATAAATTTGTTTAAAATGGTAATTTTGTCCTTAGTGAGTAAAAAAAACTATCATTAAGAGGCAGATCCATAGTACGACTAAAATAGTGTTTGATGTAACGTGAATGATGTGAGACTTTAATTAATACCTAGAATCATATAGGGACTATATATGTTTATACAGAGCATTGATACGTTAAGATTGGCTACTGTTTAGTTTTAAAAAAAGAAGATTGGATACTGTTTGATATTTATTATGTTTATGTATTTTCGTTGTTTTTGTACGAAATAGTTCATGCTTCTAGAAACTATGATTGTTTTTGTTCTAAAATTGTTTGGTTGTTAGCTTTTTTCACTTTTCTATGGTCAATTTCAAAATCATAATCAAGAAACTCTAATAGCTTAGGTAGAGATATGCAAATATCACCGCCACCGGTTAGAATAAGTGGTAATCGGGACTGCTCTTACGGAAAAATATGAGAGCCGAATGTGTTTTGTTCGGCTACAAGTTTTTGATATGAAAAACCGATGATTAATTGTCAGAATATAAGCACGATATAAAATAAGACGTAATTGAAAATATTAACACCGAAAAATGTTGTATTTGCATGAGTTACAACTTTATAAACACAAGTATAACATTTCCAGTATTTCTTCCCCTCCTTCTTGTCTGGTACCCTCTCTCCTCGTTCGGTGGTTGTCGGGGACACACGGCTTAGTGTTGATCATCGTTGTGCTCTTTAATTCTGGGTTGGATGGCTTCTGGTATAGATAGGGAGAAGGTCGGGGCTTTAGAAGTACTCTCCGGTGGTGGGTTTGCTGGCGGCTTACGAGGCGTTGAATTCTAGGGTTAGTTTAGTTGTTTTGGCTTTGTTTTCGGTTCTACAAGGTTGGTAACTCCCGGTTCTTGGACCTGTCTTTGTTTTTTATTTTCTTGTCTTTGAGCTTCAAGGAAAATAAATCTGGTACAGGCTAATGTTAGACTCTGTCTTTTATGTTGCTCTTCATGCTTGTTAAATCAGGATTTCAGACCCATCTCTTTGACTCTGGATTCTTTTTTTACAGGAATGCCTATGTTTGTTTTTGTCTTTGTATCTGAGGGTTTATATCCTCGTTCCTGCTTTGATCTTCAAGGCTTGAACTATTAATCTATTTGTTGATAAAAAATAGTATGACGTTTCCAAAAAAAACGGGGATCGACTGGTACTACCAACATCGTTCTTTTCTCAACTTTGGTAGTTAACTTTTGTAACAGGGATGAGTCTATCAAAAAGAGTCTTACAAGTTTCTTGTTGAATGTTAGATTGTTGTACTCACCATGACCAACTTGTAGGCTCTCATGTATTAATCAAGTATTGGCTTACAGAATCATGGAGAAAATAGAGTTGACTACCTAAATCTATTCATCTTGACATTCACATGACTAAACTTAATTTTTTTTTGAGTAAAGATGTATTGTATTACTGTAGAACCACAACTTTAGAGGGTAGGACATAACCGTCCAAGATTTCAGATATTTGTCTCGATCGACCGTAGCCCATCAGGCGCTCATGGATCCATAAAAATAGTCTGTTTTGAATCGCAGATCCGAAATTAGGAGTTCCTCTTACCGACACTACAAAAAATCTAAAACTCAAAGTCCTAAACCTAGCTAACCAATAGTTTATTCGACCTAAAACAAAATAACAACCTGAAAATAATGCCTTGAGTGCGGATTTCCAGAGACTTCCCGGTAGTGGTAGTCCCGGGTCTGTGGATATAAGTCCCAAAAAGACCGTCCCACCATCGCCGAGGGCTATCATTCTTCCCGCGGGGAGCCATGCCCCCCCGTTTGCATCTCCTGGTCCTGGTCCAGCCTGGTCTCCTCGTTTGGCTCTTGTGTGCGGGGTGCTCCATCGGATACCCCTGTCCCGTTTCCCATCTTGGCCTTCCAGGGTCGAGGACCGATTCCAGGATTTTACTTCAGCAGACCTCGAAGTTTCGCCGGTATGCACTCCTGAGTATATCGTCGTGCTAGAACCCTAGAAAGGCGCGACATCTGTTCATGAGGTCCTGATCCGAGGTCTCCCTCCTCAGTCAGAACGAGCGTTGCCAGTACAGTGGAGTCTTCCATCAGGACGATCACCGTCACTGTCTTGGACCTCGGAGGCCTCGAACATCGTCGCTTGACCAGCGGTATCGATGACATAGGAACCCTAATAGGGTTCCAATCATTCCAGTGGCCGACATGTATATGAAAAGGTGTCGACGAGGGGCCTGCGAAACCCGGCGCAGACGCCACCGTGTGTGGCCGTTGGCCAGCCCGTCCCGGCAGAGAGGTAGAAACCAATGGATTGAGAGGAGAACCGCGGTGGGGTTCGATCATGTGCCATGTCGGCACCGGGCAGTGATGCCAGAGCGGATGATCGGAGACGGGCCGGTGGTGCAGCCCGAGCGGCTGATCGGAGACGGGACGGTGGTGCAGCATCGGCCGTAGGGGCGCGAGTTGCTGCGGTCGTCCATGCACGACCCGAGGGCAGTGCTGTGGTTCAGACGGGGGGACGAGTGGGTATAAACCCCAGGGACGGTTGGGCTGCATAGTTGAACCGGAGAGGGAGGTCTGGGACGGTGACTGAAGCCTCTAGTGACGGTGAGAAACACCTCTGAGGAGGTCGAAGATGGAACGCTAGTTGGATTTTGGTTGAACCCTAATAAGGTTTGAGAGAGCACTCCGACTCAAGAGTTTAATAATTCGTTGACTAAACTTATTTATTAAATCACTAAGCTAATGAACTCAACTGATTTTAATAATTCGGTTGTATTTCACGTAACCGTCACAATTATATATCAACACTTGTCACACGCGTACACAACGAATGTAATATTTAATTACATTAGGTTACGTGCATACACATAGTTATTATTCTTTTTAAAACCCTAAACTATTTCCCCCCTCTTACACCAAGTAGAACCAATGGATAAGAGGGGGGAAATGCAACCATTGGACATATGGATAATTGCAAAGAAAATACATTGAGATATTTATTTTTTGGAGGTTCTAATTCTTTCTTCTGTTGAGCGTAAGAAAATTATCATGAACTTGTACTTTTTTTTTAACGAAAGGTGCAAACTTTATTAAACCTTAAAAACCATTACTTCGATGCGCATCAAGAAATATGCTCCTTGACCACTGAGAAGGACAGTACGGAACCGAAGTTCATCAATTCTTTTGCTACTAGAACTGTCACTGACGGTATTTGGATGTCATATAGGCCATGATAAGTGATACAGGAAGTCCTGCTCTGAAAATTGGCCAAAGACTTCAACAGTAGTGGTGGGAGGCAAAGTATCGTCGTGGGACCCCTCCTAAAGCCAGTCCCTGATGCCCGGATAACCTAACATTCCTCCTGGCGGGGCTGCTTCTTCGCCCTTTGCTGATCATTCCGAGGTGCTCCAGCTGCCGATCGCTTAAGTGTCACGGCCTCTGCCGCAGCGGCACCCACAACCTCCCTAGAAATGGGCGTTGGAATTTCAGTGATCGCTCTGCCCGGGGCTGGCCGATCACTATCCCGGTATTCCCCCGAGGCACCTGTTGGTTAGGTACAGTGCTTGGGGAATCAAGGGGATCCTTCCCAAAGATAACAAGCCCATAGGTACACTGCTTGGGGAAAGTAGCCATGAGTTGTGTGGGCGGGTGGTGTAGGGTTCTCACTTTAGTCTGTGGCGTAGGGCCTCACCTGCTTGCTCTTCTGATACTCTAGGAGAGACGAGTCATACCTAAGGTCGCCTTGGATCTCCCAGGAGCATTCTTTGAGAACATGACCAAGTCTCCCACAGTTGTAGCAAAAACTGGGGAGATTAGTATAGGTCAGTTCCACCTTTACCGGGGACGAGAATTCCTCGAAGCGAAGCTTCATACCTCGCCGGAGGGGTCGGTCGATGAGGTCCCAGAACCGAACCCACACTATTCCTCCCCAACACATTCCCCACTTGTCGTTTGGGACGGCGACCGCGACCCCCAGGGCATCCCCGTCTCCTTCGTGCGTACCAGCGATGTCAGACCTTGAACATGCGCCCACAGTTGCACATGATCCAACTCTGGCAGCTCCCGATCACAAGGATCCAAGTCGCCTAACAGCAGTGCTCGGCCATCAAAACACCAAGGTTCGTGGTCACGAACCCACGCCCGAGCCTCTACCGATCGGAAATGGAACCCAAAGATGCCCGGTCCCAATTCATTGACGAATAAGCCTTTTGTCGCCTTTCCCTAAGCCGTGGTGATGATCCGAAGGAGGGTCTCCTTTCGAGGAGGTGTCGGCGACCACAACTTACCAACCATTCCCCATTGTTTCCTAGTAATGGCTGTGGAGATGGCGGGAGAGAACATAACCAGCACCTCAACCTCGTCTTCATCCTCGATCGAGCACAAAGACAGACCGTCCTGAAGAGCCATGAGAGAGTCCCGGATATCGGTAGCTGCTGCAGCCGGAGGTGATGAAGGCTCGTCTAAGCTTAGATTCAGCGAATGACCCCGGCATATACCGGCCAGTGTTGTCAGGCATGCATGAATGAGGAGGATACGATCCCGATTAGGGAGGCACCAACCCAACCCTTACGCTTCCGCCACAGTTCTCGGGAGTTCCACCATTACGGCCTTGCCCTTCGCCGAATCCCGTATCAACGGTGGCGGTGAAGATGTAGTAAGAGCCGAAACAGCAACCCTAAGAACCAGACCTTCATCGTCCGGTGGTGATGCAGCAGGAGTCGGTGTGTTTCACTTTATATAAATTTGTTTAAAATGGTAATTTTGTCCTTCAAAATTAGTGAGTAAAAAAACTATCATTAAGAGGCAGATCCACATTACGTCTAAAATGGTGTTTGATCCAACGTGAATGATGTGAGACTTAAAAAAAAAAACCTAGAATCATATACGGACTATATATGTTTATACAAAACATTAATACGTTAAGATAGGCTACTGTTTGATATTTATTATGTTTATATTGTGAATATGGTTGCCACCCACCATCATAAATGGTAAAGTCCCATATATTATTTGAAGAGCAATTTTGCAGGCATGTTTCATGGATCATGTCTTCCAATTTCTTCTATAAATAGAACCAATACTATCATGTAAAGAACAAGCCATTTACAGAAGAGTGAATTGAAACCATTTTTCTCCGTGTGTTAGCTTATGTCTCAACTTGTTTCTTTTATTTCCAGGTTCTTATTTTAGTGTCTACATTAATATTACAACACGTTATCAGCACGAATCGTTCAAACTGATTGAGGTACAAAATTTTGATATCATTATTACGTTAATTTCGTAATTTTATTCTACTAACGATACTATTAATATTTGTTTCATACTTATTTATATCTATTATTTATAAGTATGCTATGTGATTGCCAATAATACATTGGATCTTTCACATCAGAAAATAACCGTTATGTGCTTATATTTATAAGTTATATTTGTTTACCCCACGAGCTTGCTCGGTGCGCGGATATATTTATATTTGCTTACCCCACGAGTTTTTCACTCGGTAAGTGGTTATATATATACATATATATTTAATTTATGTATCTATATATTAAACCCCGCGAGTTCGCTCGTTTGTGTGGTTATATATGTATATTTACTTCATGCACTTGTTATGACTACCCCACGAGTCCGCTCGGTGTGCGGTTATGTTTATATTAACCGTTTGTGATTATTTTACCCCGTGAGTTCGCTCATTGTGTGGTTATATGTATTTGTAACCTGAAGCTTACAAATATCATGATACTTTGGGCTAAAAGTTGCAAGACGCAAACCGCTTGCTTATAACATGCAGCTTGGCTTAAGGCTTGAAGCTTGAAAATTTATATACAGTTATATGGGTAGTTTGGCTACGTCATTGGTTTACTCGTCGCATGATCGTTTTGTGAACGAATTTATGAGATCACATATTTTCTAGCCTGAAGTTACAAATATGATGGTATGTTGGACCAGAAGTTCCAAATACTAATGGACTGATGTATGTTGGACCAGAAGTTCCAAATACATAAGAGGAAACCCGGTTTCCTAACCCCATTTGACATTTGTTTTTCAATTCCTAACCTAGGTTTACCTTTGGTGACATTTCCCAACTGTCACTTTTCAACTTTTTGCAGAAAGTATCGTTTACCGTTTATTTTGACGATTCCGTCAAAATGGTAAAGCCTTTTTGTTGGCTTATAATAACCCCTTTTACTCACATTTTTGCTCTCCGTCAGCGATAAGTGCCGGCCATAAGCTCCCAGCCAGCACTACCCGCCTGCTCCCCGACAGCTCCCAGACAGCTCCTCGCCGGCGTTTTCTCCCCGCCAGCGCCTTACCGTTCACGGTTGTGGATGCTCTAAGGGAATCCACAACTATATAGCTGGATGCTGTCGGGGAGGTGCTGGCGGGGAGAATAAAAAATTATTTTTGTTGGCTTATAGCCAGCTATCCCAGTCAGTACCCTACAATGCTAAGCCTTTTTGTTGGCTTATGGTACCACTTTTGTTCACATCTTTGCTCCCAACCGGCGATAAGTGCCGGCTTTGAGCTCCCAGCCAGTGACCTCCCAGCCAGCTCCTCGCCGACGATTTCTTCCAGCCAGCACCTCCCCGCCAACGACTGTGGATGGCCTAACGTTATTCTTTTCCAAACTTTGGTAGTTAGTTTATGGGATGGAGATGAGTCCAACGACACCAAAAACCAAAATCTTACAAGTTGTTTGCTGAGAGTGAGATTGTTGTCCTATTGTCCATGACCCACTAGGGATATGCCTCAATCGTTTGGAGAGGATAGGTCGGAAAAATTGTTTCTTCGCTCCTCCGCGGCTATGCAAAGATCGGTCAGGATCATGGTTAACAGCTTCGACGCCCTCGAGTGAAGGACCATCTAAGTTATAACGGGCGAGGTGTGCATTTCTGAGGTCCATCCCGCTCGTTTACGTTCCCGGGTTGTTGATAGCACCTCGAGAAGATAGCGGTGACACACTTAGAAATGTTATGTTCTTGTGCTTCAACAACTTGAGAGTGTTCTCCAAAGAACAACTCAAGGCGATAGTGACAGGGTTGTAGAAGAGCAGGAAAAGATTCTTGTGGTTGGTGACACCTTGAGAATTAATTCTCAAAATTGGTACATCAAGCATACAGATCGTCGAGTAGTATTCGTGGTTTAGTACGAATTATCGTATCCAAAAGAACAATTAGACAAGAAATTTAATTAATTAATCCGTTACTCAAGCTACTTTCAATATAATGATTGGTTTGTTTTTGTAAAGAAGACGATTAATTGAAAATATGAACTAACTTTGCTTCTACGATGAAAAAAACTAACTTAGAACGTTGGATGAATTAATTTCTAGTCTTTTCCTCGGACATCATGAGCCACGTTCATCGTGCTTGCTCATTTGGATAGAGAAGTAGCCTGCACCGTTGGAGTTGTAACTGACATTTAAGTGAGGAAGCTACTTAGACATACAAACGTACGACATGAATTTAATTGTATATCCAATAATCTACGTCTACGTAGTAGGTCCTTGTATAGGAAGCTAGAGACAAGAAGTTACATGAATTTAGAAGATCTAAAACAGTACATTGACATGGACATTACATGTGCTTGGTTTTAATGTTAGAGGAAAAAACGATCTATCAACTGTCTATTGAAGAGTGAAAAAATATGGGGCCAAAACAAAGAGAGAAACTCTCCCTCTCAATATCTACCCCTTCTCTAACTTTAGCCCGACCATTTTTTCATCTCTCCGTTGGCGAGGTCCAGTCTTGGATGTCGTCGACGGTGTCTCTCCCCTATTCCATTCCTCTCCCTTCTTTAATCCAAAGCCTCTTTCTTTGTTTGCCCTCTGGTGCTCATCGGTGAAGGCTAATCTCAGGCTGGTTGGGTTTGGCCTGTCGATGCGAGTGGACGGGGTCTCTGTCGGAGCTGCAACGAGTTTCAACTGGAGCTGCTGTTCAAGGAGCTCAGATCTGGCGTTTTCTGTACCTTCGTCTCCATGGTGGCGGGGACTCGATCTGGTGGAGCTCTTGCTTGCTGCTCATTAGGTGGGAGGCGCTCGTCGGTTTCTGCAGCCGCCGGTTTCTTCTGCCGTCGGAGTCAGCATGCTTCGTCGGGGTCAGAGGCACGTCGCACGTCGAACTTCTTGGTTCAGGGCTGGGCTAGTGGTGTTGGGCCGGTGCCTGGGTGGCGTCGGGCCTGGGCCTGGGTCGGGCCTGGGTCTGGGTCACACCGGGCCTGGTTCTGGGTCGACCCGCCTAGGGTCCTTCGGGTCTGGGCCTGATCCGATTCTGGATTTGGGCTAGGCCGGGTTGGGCTTCAGGGTCAGGCCTGCCCAGACCTTAGTTTGGGTCAGGTCTTGGTTCTGGCCCAATCCCTTTTCAGGTTCGCTCCTTCCTCGGTTCTGTACTATGTGTTCGGAACTCTACTACTCCCTTCTCGGTGGAGCTGCTTGCCGAATCTGTTCGGCTCCCTAGCAGTTACAAGGATGTTGGGCCGGTTTGGGTGTTGGCCTTCGGGTTACCCGACTCCGCTGTTTTCTTCCGTGAGGCGGTGTGGAGGGGGTTTGATTGTTGCTTTGGAGTTGTCTTTTTCTGTGTTGATCGTGGGACGTTCTTCTACATCAACCCGAGATTGTCGGGGTTTTGCTTCCTCGAGGCTGACGGTGTGGTTGAGGCTCGAGCATAGCTTCAGAGGTGCCTTTTTCAGAGCTGGTCGTGGGATACACTTCTTCTTCCTAGAAGTGGATCGTTGTGGCTCTAGTTCGTGCGCTTATGTCGGTTCGTTCTTTTGTCGGGCGTTTCTTTCAGGTCTGGTCATGGGACGCGTTTCTTCATCCCTTGGTGCGGATCGTCGTGGACCTGGTAATTCACTGAGGCTTACTGGTATTCCTTTCCTCCTGCTATAGTTTATTGTTCCCCTCATTATACCACTATCGTTATCTGTTGGCTATATTCTGCTTCCTTCCACTTTGTTGGGTAGGATTCGTCGGTTTCAGGTGTTGGCCCACGACGAGTAGTTTGGCTTTAGTGTCGTTAAGCAGTTTTTCTTCAATATCGATCTTAGTATAGTGTGTTTTGGAGGGTCTTACCCTCTAAATCTGTCTTCGTCGTTTGTGGTGTTGGCCACCGACTTGTTAGTGACTGTCTTTCAGTCTGTGTGGCGGATTGATAGTCCTAATGAGACAGGGTGTTCTTCTTTCTATGACAGTGGTTTGGTTTATTCCAGTTCCGTTTGTGCTTAATGTTTGGAAAATCAGGGTTTTGACCTATTCACTTGTGGGCTTTATGGTAGGAATATCAGAGTTTTAGACCTAGTTCTCCGTTATGCTCTTAATGGTTGTAAAATTTGGGTATTTAGACCTTTTTCATTGTTTCCCCCACTGTTGGGCTTGTCATGAGGCTGTGTTGTCATGCCAACGCTCGCCTGTCAAATTGCCTTAGGTTGTTGAGGTTTTTTTATCGAAGATGCTATTAAAGTAGATTGCTCATTCATTATACTCCTCCCCCGCTATGTATACAATCGTATATCGATTTCTTATTCTATTTTCAACAAAGTCTTGATGATATTTATTATAAAAGATACCATCTCCAAAGTTTAGTCCGTTTCATGTACTCACATCATGTGAGTCACATGTGATAATAATTATATATATATAAAAAATAAAGCCTAGAATACCTTCGGCCTTTTACTCCTATTCTTATTCTCTCTTTCTTCCTCCCACACAAATACAATCATGATTTTCCGAGAGAAGTGACGATCCATTATGTTATCAATACCAACGTCATTCTTTTCTAAACTTCGGTAGTTTAGTCTTTGGGACGGAGATGAGTCGAACGAGATTGAACCAAATAATCTTATAAGTTACTCGTTGAGAGTGAGATTGTTGTACATAGGCAGATCCAGAAATTTAATTTAGGGTATGCCAGTTATAATAATTAAATATATAAAAAAAATCGAAGTTGGTTTAAAGAGTCATACAGTTTGATCGATCTTCCAAATAACATAACTTTCTCAAACGAGTTTCGATTTTAACCCGTAAGATATCAAATTGAATGCAATTCAGATATCTACAGTTTTCATGTAGAAACTTCAGCCAGAAAAATAGTTCTTGAATTCATGCATGTCGTGCAAGTTGAATAGCCAGCTATACGATGTTTTGGTCCGCCATGTGCATAGCCCTCTAGGAAAAACATACAGCCAACCATATTGCGAATACGGGAAAGAATGGAAAAAAATAGTTGGGGATATGACGTTCATCGGACGTGTGTGCTTGTAAAACTTACAAACCAAGACTTTTATTTTTCAATCTTCTTTTGTATGTAGCCATGTTCAAATTCAATATTCAGATTTCACAATTCTAAAGATTATAATATATAATAACAAAAGTCCAATCCCTAATTTTTTTTATTCAAATAATGAAGTATTAAAAGACATATTAAGAAATAGACTTGCAAACAGTGCAAACATTAAAAAACAAAATAGCATAGTGAAGGTTCAACATGTTCGGAGGGAGGCCAATCGAGTAGCTCATGTATTGGCTCGTAATGCTTTTATTTGGTCTAATATTGTTTTGAATTTGAACCGGTTGCCAGACCCTATTCCGGGGCTTCTGGTAGCTGATTCTGAGTAATGAAATTATATATTTTTCAAAAAAAAAAAATAGCAAAAAACAAGGTTGTCCTTCTACGATTGTAAAAATATATTTAAAAGTCAACAAAAAACAAAAATATGAATACCACATAATCAAATATACTGATATTTAAAAACTCTCAGAAAACCCTTTTGGGTTGCAAAAAGAACCCTTTTAGGGTTGAACGCTTTCCATCATCTTCGATCCTCTATCTCCATGGTATCCGGTCATCTCCACACACCACGGTTGGCACACAAACTCCCCCCCCCCCACCGAGTTCTCTTCGGCTTCGTTTCAACCGGAATCTATTCCAGATCTGGTAAAGTCGAGCAACAATATTCCTGCGACCGAAACGATCCCGGAAAGAAACCATGCCTCGCTCCGGCCTCGTCTTACGGCCACGAAACAAGCTCCAGCATGGCTGGCACTCCGCCTCCCTCACGCTGAAACCAGTGGGAGTTTCTCTCTTCCGCAATGCTCCTCGACGGTCTCGTCTCGTCTGTTCCCGATCTGCGTTGCCCTCGTCTTGACGGATCCATCCTCTACCCCCTACTTGTTCATTACTTGTGCTGAAGGACTGTCCAGGTTAATTACCCATTATGAAAGCCGGAACCGGATTCATGGTCACATGGTGGTGAGAGCATCCCCGTCCATAACACGCCTCTTTTTTTGCAGATGATAGCTTCTTGTTTGGTAGGGCGGGAGTGGAGGAGGCCGAACATTGGAAGGAGATGATCTGGAAATATGAGAAAGCCTCGGGTCAGAAAATAAATGCTCAGAAATCTTCGGTGTCTTTCAGCCCTAATGCTACTCAGCTAGTAAGGGCGAATGTTGCAGCTGTCTTGGGTATGGAAGTGGTCGAGGACGTCGGGACGTATCTGGGGTTACCGGCAGTAGTCAGGCGAAGCAAAGTTTGAGCCTTTAAATATATCAAAGAAAGGATCCAGAAGAGACTGAGCAACTGGGATGAACTCTTGTTAAGTAAGGCGGGAAAAGAAATACTATTGAAAGCGGTGATCCAAGCTTTTCCCACATATACAATGAGTGTACACATGTTACCCCTCAGTCCAATAAGGGAGATCGAGGTGGAGATGAATCGCTATTGGTGGTCCCATAATAAGAATTCAGGTGCAGGAATAAGGTGGAGCGACTGGAAGAAGTTATGTGAGCATAAGATATCTGGCGGCTTAAGTTTTAAGCACTTGGGTGATTTTAATGTGGCGTTATTGGGAAAGCAAGGACGGCGTTTGATACAGAATCCGGAGATCCTAGTAGCGCGGATCCCGAAGGATTAATATTATCCATTGTGTGATTTTCTGTAGGCTAATGTTCTGGTGGGGGCAAGCCCAATTTGGAGAAGTTTATGTGAGGCGCAAAGTCTATTAAGAAAGAGAATGAGGAAGAGTATTGGAGATGGGCATGACACTTGGTTGACTGAACCGTGGCTGTGCTCTGAATCAGGCCAAATTGTTGAGATGCCGAGGAGAATGGAATTTTGGAGGGTAACCAGTTGTTTAACCCGGGAGAGATGGCGTGGAACGCTACCTTAGTCCAAGAGGCCTTCTCGGCTGAGGACGCAGAGGAAATTCTTCGTGTACCCTTGAGTGTATTTCCCAGCAAGGATTGATGGTATTGGGGGAAATCCCGAGACGGTAGGTATTCTGTCAGGCAGACATACAGGGACTTATAGGCAAACAGGCATAACGGGGACCAAGTGGCTATGGATACTTTCTGGAGAGAGTTGTGGAGGTTGAGGATTTCGCCAAAGGTTAGTCACATTTTGTGGAGGGGTGTGTCTGATCTTTTGCCAGTAGCCACCAAGCTCATGGAGAAAAGGGTGCAGGTTCAGGCCAGTTGCCTGCATTGTGGAGAAGCCGAAACTTGTGTACATGTTCTATTCCTTTGTGCGAAAGCTCGGGACGTGTGGAGCAGGGTGCACGGTTTCAGTGTGGGGGGGGGGGGGGTGGAGCTTTGGTAAAGGAGGTCCTGCGGTTGTGTTGGTCACAGAGTAGTAAAGAAGAAGCATAATTGATTGGTGTAGTATGCTGAGAATTGTGGGAAGCTCGAAACTCGAAAGTCTGGAATGATAAAGACATGTCGGGTGAGGCCATTTTTAGGGCAACGGATTATTTGTTGTCCTCTTGGAGGGAGGCAAACGCTATCGGTCTTGCAGGCCACGTGAGGAGATTGGACGGTAGAACACGGTGGGTGAAACCAGTGGGAGCCGATATGAAGGTCAACGTCGACGGGGCAACTATCGGCCCTGTAGGCGGTAGTGGTGGGATGGTGTGCAGGGACGGAGAGGGGGTGATGAAGGGATGGAGGTGCTTTGTTTTTCCGGGTGTGAGAGACCCGAAAATGATCGAAGCCTTGGCGGTCCGGGAAGCTTTGAACTGGATTCACAAGGAAGGGTGGGAAGTGGGGGAGGTGGAGTCCGATTGCCATAACGTAGTGATGGCCATGAACAACCCGGAGACCATTCTAGCTCCGGTTGGGGGCATAATTGAAGATTGCAAAAGACTCCTTCAGGGCTTGCAGGGTGTTTCCATCAGACATGTCAGAAGAGAGGCTAACCAAGTAGCTCACGAATTGGCGAAAAATACGAATGATTGGGTAAATTTAGATTTGAATTGTAATGTTGTGCCAAATTGTTTAGCTGACTTGTTGAATTTTGATCGTTCGTAATAATATACCCAAACTTCTTCAAAAAAACTCGTAACATGTACTTTTTTTTTGTTACAACATTACCGAGAATATAGCTTAGGGTCAACATGATGACCGAACAGTCAATCCTAGGAAATTCGGAATTTCCTATGTTTTCTCCGTTTTATTAGTTTGTGTCTCCTAGTTTTTCTCGTTCTTGTGTTATTCTTGTACAATCCAACTTTGTATTTATGAACAGACGATAATATCGGAGTTTTCGGATAGTACATTAGTTTTTGTCCCCCCTACATGTGATTGTCCGAACACAAAGCTATGGAGGCAATAGTTCTGTACCCTTCACCGGCCATAGGCCATCTCATTTCCATGGTGGAGCTCGGCAAGCTCATCCTCACCCGAAAACCGACCCTCAATGTCAAGATCCTCGTCTCTTCCTCGGCCTACAATTCGGGCGCTATCGACCCCTACATTGCGGGCGTCTCCGCCGCTACCACCGCTATCGCCTTCCACCGCCTCCCCCCGGTTGACCTCCCTCTCGATGTAAGCGCCTCCTACCACGAGCTTCTCACCTTAGAGACAATGCGCCTCAATAACCCTAACGTCCGTAGCGCCCTCCTCTCCTTCTTTGAGACGCACACCCTCCGCGCCCTCATTATGGACTTCTTCTGCGTCGACGCCCTCCCTATCGCCACCGAGCTCGACGTTCCTCCGTACTATTTCATCACCTCCGCCGCCGGATGCCTGTCTCTCCTCCTCCAGCTACCGATCATCCACGACGTGATCGCCAGCAGCGACCGCGCCAAGCTCGATAACCTGGTCTTCGACGTCCCCGGGATCCCTCCGTTGCCGTTCCCGGACCTGGCGAAGCCGTTCCAGGATCCCGAGGAAAAGTGCTGCCAGCTGTTCAGCTACGCGTCGTCGATGTTGCAGAAATCGGCCGGGTTCATAGTGAACAGCTTTGACGCCCTCGAGTCGAGGACGATCAAAGCCATAACGAGCGGGGAGTGCGTGCCTGACAAGCCCACCCCGCCCGTTTACGTTCTCGGACCGCTGACAGCGGCCCGAGAATGCAACGACGCTGTCGGTGACGCACCGGAATGCGTCACCTGGCTCAACTCCCAACCGAGCCGGAGCGTCGTGTTCCTGTGCTTCGGAAGCCTGGGAGTGTTCCCGAAAGAACAACTCCTGGCGATAGCCGACGGGTTGGAGAGGAGCGGACAAAGGTTCTTGTGGGTGGTCCGGAACCCGCCGCCCCGGAAAGACCAAAACGTGGACATCTCTGGCACGGCGGATCCTGACCTGGAGTCTCTCCTCCCGGACGGGTTCCTGGAGAGGAACAAAGAGAAGGGCTTCGTGGTGAAGAAATGGGCCCCGCAGGTGGCGGTGCTAGGTCACAGCTCGATCGGCGGGTTCGTGACTCATAGCGGGTGGAACTCGGTGCTCGAGGCCGTATCCGCGGGCGTACCGATGGTATCGTGGCCGCTCTACGCCGAGCAGAGGCTGAACCGCCTCCTGCTCGTCGATGAGATGAAGATCGCGTTCCCGATAGACGAAACCGACGACGGCTTCGTGACCTCGGAAGAGGTAGAGAAGCGGGTCAAGCAGCTGATGGACCCGCAGGAGGGCAAGGCGATTCGAGAGAGAGTCGTGGCCTTGAAACGTGAAGCCGAAGCTGCTTTGAAAGAGGGCGGGTCGTCCCATACCGCACTCACCAAACTCGTCGAGTTCAATAATTAGTATCATCGATATTGGGCTGGGCTGGGCCTTCTTTTCGGCCCAACAAGACCTTCTTCGATCCTCATTATTTAATTATTATTTTTGGTATATGGTTTTATTCTAGGGGATACATTAAAGTCTGACTGGAGAGGTCACTACCTTAGAGTTAGTACACATTATGTATTCACCAAAGTCAAATTTGGCCCATTTTATTTATTATCTTATTATTAGCCAACTAAATCCATTGTGCATGGTTTATTCTTTGGAATAAAGCTAATTTTAGTCTTTGATTTACTTTATTTATCATCTTTGTCCTAAACTTAACATTTATTCAACTTGATTACAAATGCTTTAAAAAATCAACAATGGGAAACCCACAAATATATAAATTGTTTTATTAACTATAAATTCCGGATCTCACACGATTTCCGTCTCCTTTTAATAAACATCGCTTTTCAAGCGGATCGCATTTTAACATGATATCATAATTCTGATTTTGTTCAGACCTTACCTCCGTGATTCGATCAGTAGGTTATGGGAATCTCAGTCCTCCTAATCTTCAGATTGATTCTTGAACTGTGGGTAAGACTGAAATACATAAATATAGTTAGAATAGAACAAATACGGAGTGATTGCGTCCTGATTTTTTCAGTGTTCTGTTTACATGGACAACGTATAATAGAACACCCGCCTAGCGAATTTACCAATACAACGAGTCAATCGATCGAGTTCGACGATGCAAATATCTACCTTATCCAAATGTTTAGTTTCATGTTCATAATCATAATCATAACCATACATATAAGAGATAACTATAAATACCGACCTCTTAATGACTTTTCATCTTAAAAACTGATCTGTCGTGATCATCATTCCATATACATGCCTGGTAGAAGACCAAACACCATATACATACCTATTTCATTTATTTTTGGGTTAGAAAACCACCCGCTAAACTGGTAGTTATCTCAAGTATATACCCTTTTTTCGGTAGTTTTCTATCACAAAATAAATGAACCAAGTATATGCGTTTGATCTTCTATCAGATATATACATGTGAACAAAAATGACGACAGTTTTTTATTTATCGACCTTTTACACAATATAATTTTGTACTTACTCAACATAATTTCTTTTGTACTACACAATTAATGTAGTAAAAGTGTTACCATAACTTTCTCAAGTGTGAAGTTTCGATCATAGTTGACTCAATTATTTGGACCCCGACATATTTGGCAGCCTCCACATATTATATATTTATGTGTCGTTGTCATAATCATAAAATCGGATTAAATGTGCAAGTTGATGAACAAGTTGAGGATTAAAATAACAAAAGACACGAAACACATTCATGCATATCCTTCTCAACGGTCCAATATTGACCCAATTCACACTACGTTGACCTCACATTTACATTATATAAACCTCGATCCATAGCTCAAGCACAACACAATCAATCTTCCAAACAAGCTTCGATCGAGTACTTGATTTGGTGCTTCAATGGCGGCTGTGATCGGATCTAGCTACTGCAATGCCGATTCCACCGACATCGGTGTCGTCGTGCCGGTCCTTCCCCTCGGCGAGAACAACTTCTTGGTCACGGACTCTAACAACAATATTATCTTTCGGGTCGATGATACGTCGACTTCTTTCCACAAGCAACGGAGCTTGATCGATTCAAACGGGACTGTCGTTGTTACTTTTCGTGAAAAGGTTCGTTTTGTCGATCTATTTTGGTGTGACAGTCGGTCCAGATGACTGTCTGAACGTTGATTTTTACAACACTGATCCGATTTTGACATGGTCTTTTGTTGGTCGTGTAGGGTATGACTGCTCACAAACGTTGGCTTGCGTTTAGAGGAGATAGCATTGAGAAGAAGGATTTGATCTTCATGGCCAAGCAATCTTCGATGGTTCACTCGAATGCGGACCTAAACATTTACTTGCCCAAAAATGAGGATGAAAAAATAAGTGACTATAGAGTCGATAGCTCGTATGTGTTTTACAAGGGCGATTCGGACAATCACATCATTGCTGAGGTATAATAATATTTATTATAATTTTATAATCTAACATGTGTTTATAGTATTTTCAAAGAGACCGGTCGAAAGCTGAATTATTTGTCCAATCTTCCATAACGTTGGAGGTGATTTTGGAACGGGCGAATCGATTGATTCACTCAGCCTCCTATTATGTTAAAGACGATTAGTTGACACGATTTTAGTCTATTCTCATCTGGCTTTCATAATTTTAGAGGCAATCAGTTAGGAAAATCCAATTGATTTGTCCAGCCTCCTATAACATTGGAGACGATTAGTCAGCCGAATTTGACTGATTTGTGCAGCCTCCCATGACATTATAGGTGATTAGTTCAACGAATCTGACTGATTTGTCCATCCTCCTACAACATTGGAGACGATTAGTCAGATAAATCCGACTGATTCGTCCAGCTTCCCACGATATTATAGGTGATTAGCTCGGTGAATCTGACTGATTGTCTAGCCTCCTACAAGAATGGAGACGATTAGCTAGACGAATCTGATTGATTCTTCCAATCTCCTACATTGTTATATAGACGATTAGTTGGGCGAATCTGGTTAATTAGTCCAGCCTCCCACAAAGCTTGAGGCAATTAGTCCATACAAATCCGGTTGATTCGTCCAGCCTCCCACAACAATGGACCGATTTGCCTAGTCTCCCATAGTGTTGAAAGCGATTAGCCTAGGCGAATTGCTGGAGGCCTTAGACTAGACGAATCTAACCGATTCACCCGACCTCCCCCAACCCTAGAGGCGATTAGCCCAATTCACTCTACATCACCAATGCTCCTACGGACCTTATGTTTTACGAGTTTCAACCTAATTCTACTACGGTGATGCTTATGGGAAATGCAGGCCAAAGAACACATGGTGAAAGTGCATCGGAACGTTGATATGGCATTCATAGTGTCTTTGATCGTAATTTTGGACGGGATCCGAGAGCAAGAAGCGGACAATCGTAAGATACGCTCCGCCTTACTCAAAGGCGGAGCTAAAGGTGGAGGTGCCGTCGCCGACATTGCATTTTAGTCTTTTATACGTGTGCATGATTTTTATGTAGTTTCTAATTTTGTAGTTTGATTATTTTCATGTGTTATAGAGCAAGAAAAAATGGGTGTACGTGTAATAAACATAAATATGATACAAATATTTCGTTGGCTTTGATACATGGGAAACAACTGTATATATACAGATATGGGCTTGCATATAAAAGCCCCAAAAAGTTCATATTTTTGGATATCCGCGGATCTGGTCCGATCCGATCTAAACCTGAATGGTCGGATTTCACTCAGATTTATGATTCTATGGGCGGGTCGTAAGAATATGACATCCGACCCGCATATATACAATTGGACTTAAATATGTACGGGTCGGACCGGATATCCAATTGCACACACCCCTAGAAACATATATATGCCGATGCTTTGGTGTACAACATATACGTTACCGGCATGTGACGGAGAGTGTAACTTGTACCATAGGGTCTGGATCGGGCCTTAAAAGTACGAAGATTGATGTATCAACTATCAACTGAGTGTCCCTTCAAAAATATGTACCATAAGGTTTGACGGAAAGTTTCACTTGGACTAGTATCCTCTCCACCCGGGAGTTTCTTCAAAGTGGTATGTGTATTGTTACTTGGGACGGTCGAAACACTTTGATCCAAGACACCCCATAAATAATAAGGCCGGTTGCCAATATTACTTCGACAGGACCTACCCTTGTGGGGGCACTAGTAGCAAGCCTTATGGCCCTGAATGCTCACCAGTGGGGTGAAGCTCTCCTCCATCAATTGTTCGATGAAACGGATATGAACAACATCCTCCAGGTTCCTCTGTCGACAAATCAAGGAAATGATGAATGGTACTAGGCGTCGGACAGGGAGGGTAAGTACTCCACGAAGACTGGTTATGCTATATTGGCCAATATGCGTCATCTTCGCCAGCAACATGTGGGCATGGTCACCTAGGCCTCTATTTGGAATATTACAGTCCCACCTAGAATTCGGGTTTTCATATGGAGATGTCTTTCTGATACACTCCAAGTCGCAACTAATTTGACTCGGAAGTATGTTCCGATCCCGTCCACGTGTGCTATTTGTGGGGGAGAGGAGGAAACAGTCTCACATTTCTTTCTTTCTTGCGATTTTACGATGACATGTTGGACGGAGTTGGGAGGTATGCCCTCCCCTGTGCCGGGCAATCATTTGAGGAATGGTGGGAAATATTTTACCGCGGGACCACTAAAGGGTAGGGAGGCAGAGGTCTCCAGTGTCATATGGGAGATATGGAAGGTTAAGAATGTGTGGATTTGGGATGGGATCCCGCCGACAACTATCAGTGTCACGCCCCAAATCCGGTTTTGGCCGGACTCGAGACGTGACTTGAAATAAGCGAGATAAAAATAGTAAAACAGTAATAAACTCCTTTAAAGCTGAAGTGAGTTCCAAGATATTTCTCAAATTATTCGATTCAAAATTATAAATATACTGTCAAGAATCGACGAGTAACATACGGTAAATAAAGATCAACAATGTGGACCAACACGTCTCTAATACAACCCTCAAGACATCCAGAAGCTCCCGAGCCTTGAATTCCCCAGACCTCAAGTACGCCTGTACACACGATAAATAAAGAAGAAGGGGTGAGCTTACGCTCAGTAGGGAAAATCGTAACAACTTTAGTCTCCAATTTGAATAATAAAACTGTTTTAGTCCGATGTCTCAAAATCACTTAATACTTTTAGACTAAAAGATGTAATACACATACAAAGGGTAACAAGAATCATAACGCGTTCTCAAGAATAACGATAACTTCCCGAAGGATAAATGGAGAACAATAAAATCAGAGAATACCATCACAATCAAGAACAAGTATTTACTAATAACCAATGAAATACTATGGATTCAATGTAAATAAAATAGTCTCGTTTTCTCAAGGATAACCGTAACTTTAGAAGAGTCCATAAAAATACTGAAAACGAATCGTAACTACTAAAATGGGAGCAATTAATATCACGCCAACAACTTGCTTTCTCAAGCATCCGATCCACGGATAGATTCTGGTGTCACATCGGTTCCCATATTCCGATCCACCAGAGTACCCATATCATATCAGATTTTCCCTCGGTCTAGAGGAGGCACATACAACGGGGCTACCGGAAACCATCCCAGAAGGATGCTCATCGCCGGGATTCCCGGAAATGCCCCCAAAGGACGATGTGTCATAGGTAACCAAGGTAATGCTCCCGTAGGACACATACACTTGGGTGAATCAATAAGTAACCATTCTATCATCCTACACCAGACTCCTCAACTGTGTAAGTACCATACCGTATCAACAATAATCATTATCTCTTCCTACACCGGACTCGTCAACGATGTAGGTACCATAGCGTATCAACAATAATCATTATCTCATCCTACACCGGACTCCTCAACGATGTAGGTACCATAGCGAACAATCAGATATCTCAAGAACACGAATAAGGGAAAACACACTATAACATACCCATCAATCAATGCTTATCGAAACACACTTTCACCACAACACACACACTTTCACCATAACACACCAAGGACATTCATTTAATCCTTACGCTTACCGTTATACTTACCTGTCACGATCCATCGGTCCATCGACCACCTGATCGTACCGTTTGGCACAACCAGTCATACTCGATCATCCGTTCACGCATTCAATCATTCAACATTCAATCAATCAACCAATCATGTAAACATTCAATCAACTAGTTATGTAAACATTCAATCAATCAAGCATATAATTTAACTACTTTCATTAGACTCTTGATTATCCTAATAACTAGCAAACAAGCATGTGAACCTAACACAACGACTAATCCGAGGGCTTTTCACGGCCGCTCTACCAGTAAATCAAATCCCAAGTATTGAAAGCGAGTTACACTAGTAATTCTCATCCTAAGCATGCATACTAGACACATCCGATTATTAGTAATTGAAAGACGATTATTCTAGTTATTCGCATCCTATATGCAATTCTAGGACCTTTCCGATTTTATTAACCTAATAGGCATACTAGTATTGAAATACTCGAGTAGTTAGACTTTCCCTACCTTGTGGTCTTCCTCTAATAATACTCTGCTGTAAAGTCGATTAGCCTCTCCTCTGTTCTTCACACGGGTTCTGGAGTGGTCTTCGTCTTCTCGGGCGAAGTCCACAAAGTACAAGGTCTCGGGTATTGTCCAAACCTAGGTTTTAACAGTTAAAACTTACAATTAGAGCAGGTAAGGCCCAAAGTAAATTCAATACGTTGCTTTTTAAACTTGAACGGGATAAAGGCGGGCTTAAACAACGAATCGGGCTCGAATACCCAAGCCCCGACTCCAGAACCCAGTGCACATATCCCAAGGCACGGCTTCCGGGGTATGGGCTCCGTGGCACTAATCCCGAGACACCCGATTCAGCGTTTGCCTTGTCCCGTTCTAGGTCCGATTCACATTCCAGATTATTCGTTCGGTGTTCCAACATCATTCAATATATCCGATCAAGTCCCAAAGTCCGATTTTCATTTCAACCTTTTCTTTTATTTTTCTTTACATCCTGGTTTCAACCGGTTTTAGATCCAAAACGAGCTCGGAAAAAAAACAGAAAAGGAAAGAACATAAATCTGGTCAGATTCCGGCCGGCAAACGGCGAAGATGTTGCCGGCCAGGGTCTCACCGTAAAAGATGACGGACGCCGCGGGGAGCTGGTGGCCGTGGCGGTCGAGGAAGAGGGAGAGGCTCGGGGGATCTGAGGACGACGGCGACGACGGTTTGACTGAACAGGGAAGGGAGAGATTCGGGCGGCGGCGAGCTTGGGTTGACCGGGGAAGAGGAAGGGGGTTGGAGATGGAGAGGAGCTCGGAACGTGGGCTGCTGGCGACGGTCTGTACTCGGGACTGAAGGACGAGGAAGGGAGAGAGAAACGACCGGCGGGTGTGCGTGTTGGCGAGAGGATTCGATGGCGACACGTCGCGATTGGACAGAGAAGAAGGGTGAAGGAGGGGCGGCGACAGGCTGAGGTCGGGTTCGATTGTTGGGAGAGAGAGAAATGGAGTGAGGGTCGGCTGCTTTGAGAGGAAGAGGAGAATGAACTGAAACCCTAATTTTAGGGTATAAGTAGACGGGCCAGGCTTGGGCCTCAGATGAGGAATGGGTCGCTTGGCCCAAACGAGAGGAGGAGTGGGTCGGCTTGCTCGGCCCAAAACTGATCAGCTCTTTTTTTTGTGTTTGCTTCTCTTCTCTTCTTTTTTTTTTCTTTTTTTCTTTTTCTTTTCCTTTTCGTTTCGCCCTCAATCCAAACATCCGATCCGTTTTCCAACCCCGGCGTCTTAAAGCCGTAAATTAAACTATTAATTTACCAGGTCTTTACAATCAGGGTGCTTGCGGATGCTCGGGTTCAGCTCTTGGGTTGGAAAGAAGCGCAATCGACTCAGGTGACCTCTATCCAACCTCGACCGTCTTGTCCATCTCGATTCACCTTACCCCCGATAGGCACTTGGGTTGTCAATGTGGATGGCGCTAATATTTCTAGACTTAGACTAGTCGGCTTGGGGTCTAATTACACGTGCAGGGGATGGTCATATTGGCCTCACGACCAATGAGGTCATTCCGGGGAGTAGCTCGCCAATTATGATCAAAGCCTATGGCATAGCGACTGCCCTTCGTAATACGGCCTCCATAGGTTCGGACCTGATTGTTATACGGTCTGATGCCCAAAAACTGATCAATATGATCCGCACATGGTAACCGCCAGCATCCCCGGTCGGTACTATCGTTAGAGACAATCGTCTCACGCTAGCTGAAAGCGAGAGGATCTCACTCCAATTTGTAAAAAGGACCGTGAATAAGACAACTCACTGGTCAGTCAGGACGACCCGTTCTATGTCTGTCTTTCAGTAGTCAAGGCCTCTCCCTGACGCACCTCAATATATCGTTCAAAATAGTCTAAATAAAAACGCACCTTTTAGTAAAAAAAAATGCAAAGGGGAGACTTCTTCCATACTTCCGACCGGTCCATTATTGATCCATACACTATTTCATCTTCCATTTGCATTATAAAACCAAAGTCTATATGTCTCAACAACACCACACAAAAACAAACTTAGAAGAGCTCCGATCAATTACTAAATGGCGGGCGTGGTTGTGATTGGGTCCGGCTACTGCAATCCGAACGCCACCGATATCTTAGTTCATAGGCCGTTGCTTCCGACCGGTAAATACAAGTTCACGGTCACCGATATAAGCGGAAACTTCATCTTCGGGGTCATGGGCACGTCCACTACATTTCACAAGCAACGAGTACTGGTCGATTCGAATGGAATGGCTATAGTTACCTTCCGTATGAAGGTTCGTTTTTCCTATTTCGTTGATTAACGGTATAGTATCACTTAACTACACTTAATTATGCGCGAGTTTCACATAGCAAACCTAACTATGAAATAATAAGTGAATAACAAAAAAATCCAATTATTTCCATATCTTCTAAATTTCTCATTATTTATAAAGTCAAAGAAGAAGAAATTAAAAGATAGGAGAATTGTTTTGATAAAAAAAAAAGATAGGAGAATTCAGTTTTTTTTTACTCGTTATTTTTAAAATCTAAATTGTAAGAGGAAAATCGTTATTTTTTTTATATAAACTACAGCGAAAAGATAGTTATAAAAACTGAATATCTCACTATATACGATTTTTTTCTGACTTGATCTTGTTCAATCGAGTAGTGGATGAGTCTGTCCATAATTTTACCCTTGAAAATTTAAAAATAGAATAATAATTGAATAGCAAAAGATCCCAATTTTCATCTCTCCTAAATTTCTTATCATTTACACAGTTCAAAGAAGGAGAAATTAAAGAGTATGAGAATTGTTTTTTTTTTAAATCTAAATTGTATAGATACAATCGTCATTTTATACGAATTACAGCATAAAACAAGTTAGAGACGGTCGCGATTACCCCTCGTATATACTAATGTATCGACTTGTTCGTGTTCGATCGAGTAGTGGATGAGTTTGCACAAAAGATGGCAAGCATTCAGAGGAGCCAGCATAGACTCTCAAGATTTACTATTCAGTGCCAAAGAATCATCGATGATTGATGATGACGTTGACCTACACGTCCACTTGGGCGACAGTGATGTCGCTTCTTATAAAGTCAATAGTTTGTATCAATTCTTCGAGGCTCGTTCAAGACACATAATTGCAGAGGTACGTGAAAGGAATCGGTCAATTATCGTTAGGTGAAAATGGACCGGATATTCTGTTAGGTGATCGTTTAATTATCGTTTCTGGATCAGTCGGGTACAAAAATTATATATTTGGAATATGTTTAGATTACAACTAAATTATTGGATTTTTAGGTTTTTGAATTCGAGTCGAATTTGGATTTTATCCGGACTTTAATGCATTCATTATTTTTGACCTAAAATATCCATTTGAACCTTTTTCTTTCGCTAAAATATTAAAAACAAAATGAAAGAAAAAAAAACTATCAGTCTCTTTTAATTATTCAAGTGAAAAATCATTAAGGTAGACCATAAAATACCCCCTAAATATACTTTATATGAACATTAGTCAAATGTATTTTATAACGATCAAGATAATATGACAAAAATTTACAATCATAAAAATATCTAAGCTACAATAGATTTCTAAACTAAATTTATATTACAAAAATCATACCAAATTTAAATATCACATTTAAAATATTAATAAATTTCTGGTATCTTTTAATTAAATATTAAATATTATCAGACCGGATTTTGTTCAACTTCGCTCGGAACATTTATTTTCCAGATGATATGGTTCGGATCCACCCATATTTCATATTTTTTTAACACACCCCTAACTAGAACAACACCTATGTTGTTAATCTGATCAAGTCTAATGTTTATAATAATGTCAAAGGCTAATCAGACGTTAGGATCTTCAAAAATAAACCGAGGACTAGTTATTATATATATATATATATTAATAAATATGTTATCGTATAAATTTATAAAATATGAATTGTATCACAAAAAAAAATCAAAAACAAACTTTTAGAATACACAAAATATATACTTATTACATTCCGATCCCCAAAAAAATATATTAAATGAACAATGTTAAATTCTTAAGAAAATTAAAAGGCGGCAATAAGCAATTGAAAACTAATATGATAATATTCTAAAAATATATATAAAAAAAGAACCAATGTTATTCATAGTTATTATTTCTCGGTTTAGAGAGTTTATATTTGTTTTACGCATGACATGATATCGGGTCATGATGAAAAATGTTGTATTAAGTCAGAATAAACAAATAATCTTTAAACAATAATAATTACCTCATACGAACTTCGATTTGAACCCCTTACGATATCATAATCGGGTTACTGACATTCTTATATAGTATGCATTTTAATTGGTAATAGTTCTGGAAATGCAGCCAAATGAACATAAGGTGACAGTGTACCCAAATGTAGATATGGCGTTTATAGTGTCCTTGATAGTAATTTTGGATGGGATGGACGCGCAAGAAGCAGGCGGTCATACGACACTCGAGGTTTTATTTACGATCTCCAGTCTTTGTTTTCTCTAACTGAAGTTTCATTCTTCGAAAATAATATCGTCCTTAAGGGGGACATCACAGTGGTCAAGACTCTATCTTTTATGTAAATGATTTTGTATTCAATCGTGTGTTTAGTGTGCACTTGTTACCCTGTTTGTTATTGAAAAACGATGTGTGTATGCGTGACTATATGTAATATATCATGTTCAAATATATAAGAATGTAATTTAGGGAATGTCATTGATAAATATAGAGAGTATGAATGCTATCAAAATATATTACAACAGTACTATATGACAGTGAATCCGAGGAAGATTATATTGATCTGGATGAGGATTTTGCAATATAATACTCGAGACTGTTTTTTTTGTAATATAATACCCTAACAAACATTTATTTTCAGTTTAGTACCTACCATTACTTTTCCATCCAATAGTATATTGTCTCTTACCCAATAATGGGCACACTCCGTCCTAGCTCATCGTCCTCAGTAGCTATACCCGTGGTATTGAATGCTATCACAACATTACCTTGATGTCACCTTTCGAGTAGTTCGACAAATGAGTTCCAACTCTGTGAGTTGAGAGATCGTTTTTACCTTCTTGTTAGTCCCACGATGTTAGGACTTTTTGCTTCTTTTAATGCATGTGTTTTCTTTAGATACTGTTTTTCTTGGTGACCCTTTTGTGTTTTTTTTCTTCGACCGTTTATATTTAATTATATGTCTGTTAAAGTTCAAAAAAAAGATTTGTAATTTCTTGACGGTCTTACTTATTTAAATACAAGTATTAGTTGAGTCATACACGGGGATTTTATGATTTGAATTAAACTACATTATTTGAGTTGTAAATACAAAATCTTTATCTAAATATATCAGACATGCCCTCGCAAATGGAACAGAGGGATCCCAGACGTTCAGACTGGACCAACAACCAATGAACAGAACCTTTAGAAGACCTCTAGTGAAAATATCAACAAGTTGAGAGCGAAAGGATACATGTAAAACATGAACATATCCACGAGCAACCTTTTCAAGAACAAAGTAAATATCCATTTCAATATGTTTCGTTTGTTTGTGATTACAGGATTACCCAAGATTGATGACACCAATGTTATCGTAATAGAAAACTGTGGTTCGAGTAATAGAGCAACGAAGTTCTAGAAGATTGAGAAATCATGTTGGAAACAACCTGATACTCGGCCTTGATACTAGAGTGGGATAGTGTAGCCTATCGTTTAGAGAACTAAGACAAAAGATCGAGCTGGGAAAAACAAAATCTACGTCTCACGAGAATAATAATGGATCTTCTACTCTTTCACGTGAAATAACCGGATATTTATGTTATAAGTGAGCCTCCCAGACAAGGATGAGACTCTGTCCGTCCGTTTTTTTTTACTAAAAGGTGCGAAATATTATTAAATTAAAAAAGCTTGTACAAGTAAGGAGTCTCCGTAGGGCTCAACACACATAACTCTGGAAGTATACAATAACCGGTAGTGCCTAAACGCACATAAAGCTTGTCATAAACGGTATTGAACTCGCCATATAGGCAAGAAGGAAAGGTGGGTGGTTAGAAAACGGAACTGGAAGTCCTGCTCAAGTGAGTGCCTAAACGCTGCGTCTGGGGTTAAAGCGACGAACTTGAACTGCATCAGTTGTATTGGGAGGATATACTTGATTCAAGGTTCCCTCCCAGGAAAAGTCCATGAATCTCTGCTCACTAGTTATTGACCCTACAAAGACAAAATCAGATCAAATAAAATAAAGACTCATTCGATTTGCCTGATTCAAAATTGAGAGAGGGGTCAAGGAGGGTGTCACGGGGGAGGCCAAGGAGATGGATGTGCAATAGCGGCTTCAGAGATGGCGAGGGTTGCTCAAGAGAGACGAGTCGATACATCTTTCTCTAGTGAAAACTCAATCTAAAGTAGGTACAAAATACGGGGATGCTACGAGTGTTCGCATGCACCGATGGAGGACAAGGAGATGGGGATATCAATGGTTGCTTCAATGGCGACTACAGAAGTAGCGGGGGTGCTCGGAGATGGGGAACGATTGTGGGCTCAACCGATGGGGAGGAGCGAGACGACGACGGTGGGTTATTCGACGACGGTGAGGCATGACGCAAAGGCGTAGACGCCAAAGGTCGAGGAATTGTAGAAAGATTTTGGCGAGGGAGATCACCTCCTAGAGAAAGGTTCCTCCCCAGTCCGATACAAGAGGAATTGGAAGGTTGAGGAGAACGCCATGACGACAGAGGTGAAGAATCGGAAAGACGCTGAAAGGATTGTGACCGACTAAACTGGGATGGCTCGCGAGGAGACGCCGCCGAAGCCCTAACAGACCTCTCTGTCGTACCAAGATTTAAGTATCCAATAACCTTTAGACAAAAGAATCCCGTCCGTCCTTTTATAATTGATAATATCTATACCTTTTATGATTTAATAAAATGAACTCTTGTTCTACTAATAAAAATCATGACTTTCGTGAGGACGATCATGGACACAAACAAGTGAGACAACAAGTCTCAAGCTTTACGACGAAGACAAAATGTTGTTGGAATTAATGGAAGCCCATGTGGGGTCTTGTTTAATTAAGTTTCAATTCGATCGTTAAGTTAGTTCTCTAAACCAATATTTTTGTATGCTAACATTGTAGCATCTATTTTAAGTTAGATGTAACATCTATACTAAGTCACTAGACGTCATATATTTTTGCATTCTAATATTGTAGACGAATTACAAATGCATATTTGGTCTGAAAGTAGAAGAGTTCAACCGCAATTGGCATTTCTTTTGATATGTCGCCGTCGAGCAGTCCAATCAGTTGGTGGACGATGGGGACTCTAGCGAGTTAGTCAGCGCTTTCTTCGATCCCCTCGTGCATCCCCAATCGTCAGTTCGTGGATAGGAATGCACCTGTGGTGGTGTCTATACGAGGTATTGTTACGACCCAACAGACCGAGAAGAAAGTGGATGTAAAAACCCTAGTATATTTAGGGTTCCCGTTATGTAACAAACCCCTGCAAGATTAGTATATCGAGGGATAGATCGGGACGAACTTCCTTCTCTGTTTCTAATCTTGGTAAGTTCGCTGTTCTGATTTGTGCATTTAGTTGGATTTCCGAGTTGTAGGCTCTTATCTTCTATCTGGTTGTAAGTCTGTCCACCTCCTTGTAAGTCATGTTGTTCTATTTCTTTTTTAGGGTTTATCCCCTTTTTTTGTTCCTTCTTCTTCCCGAAAACTTGAATCAATGAAAAAAAAAGATCGGACTAATACCTAAAGAAAGCCGAATGGATGGGCACTCCTCAAACCCCACCCACCCCGTACAGACGAGTCCCTAAATCTCGACGAGAAATGACTCCAGGGTCTGTGTACCCTTTCATGGCTTCAGGATCTGCGTACCCTTTCATAGCTTCAGGGTCTGCGTACCCATTTATAGCTTCAGGGTCTGCGTACCCATTCATAGCTTCAGGGTCTGCGTACCCATTCATAGCTACCAGTGTTGCGGTCTGTTTTTGCTGGGGAGTCTGTAGCTAGACTCTCTTCGTTGTACTCATCTTCCTCCTTGAAAGAAGTTTAATTTATATATGTTTTGCCGATAAAAAAAGATCGTTACCCCCAACGATGGGACAAAACATGCGAGTTGAGACTTTTCTTGCATATTTTAAGTTTACACATCCATATTGTATTAGAAATAAAACTAAATGTACAGGGGTAGACTTTTATTTAATACTTCCAACGGTCCATTATTGATCCCATTTGCATTATATAAGCCCAAGTCTATGTACATCTTAAGAAGACCACACAAAAAAGAATCTTAGGAGAGCTCCGATCGATGGCCGGTGTGGTTCTCATTGGGTCTGCCTACTTGAATGCCAAGGCAACCGATATCTTAGTTCACAAGCCGGTGATTCCGACCGACGCGTACAAATTCACGATCACCGACGTCAATTGAAATCTCATTTTCCGGGTCATGGGTACGTCTACTAGTTTTCACAAGCAACGAGTATTGGTCGATTCGTATGGAAGGACTATCGTTACCTTCCGTATGAAGGTTTGTTTTCTTTACTCCGTCATGATTAATTTTGTTTTATAAACCAAGCTTTTGAAATAAAAGCCTTGGCCAAGGAATGAACCCTCAAAGTGAAATTTACAACCAAGTAGCTAAACTTAGCACCCATCAGACGACTTGTAAAACTATTAAAAACCCTAATAAATGACCGATTTTTTTTAGATATATATGCTCAATGAGATTTTTGTCATTTTTTGGACAAAATAAAGCCATATAATCTTGTTTTGAAACTAGACATAAAGTTTGTTTTAAATGAGTAAAATGTGTGTAAACTTAGGCACGTAAGTATATCTAATCTTTACAGTTTATATTCTGAGGATAAAACCCAACTTCAATGAAAAAAAATAATAAATGAGTCCTTAGATCATGAGGGTAGATGACCCAAATTTTTTTGAACGAAAGTTATAATTTTATAAATATTTATATTAATATACCGATATGTGTTTGTGAACATGTTTCTGAACCATTAATGTCAGATAGAAAGAACAATTATTCACTTTTTCCACTAAAATATGCATAACTTTAAATGTATCTTTATTATTAAAAATTCTCCTAAAATAAATGGATTGATACTCCCCCTTGATCTAATGATCCACGTGGTTTTGCCACTAAAATAAAAATGGTTGACAATATCACTCGTTGAAACTATTACTTAATACATCTTAGGAGGCCCTACACTTTTACATAGTCTCACAAGTGAAACACTTGAGAGACACTACTTAAAAGTTATTGTTTCTTTAGAGGTTACTGAAATGACAATACAAAATGTAGCGTCTTCTTAGTAGTGACCATCAACTTTGGCCAACACCTTAGCACAATGAATACCCAATAACGTATGCGGTGTTGTTAGGACGACGCTACGTTGCTTATAGCGTTTTTTAGTTCTTCGAGCACGATATCTTGGGTGACCCAACCCTCAAACCGTAGCGTCTCCCAACATTTTCATTCAGGAGACGCTACAACAACGGTTTAAACAAACAAGTTTGTAGTACTAATGTATCGACTCTATCTTGTTTGATCGAGTAGTGGAGGACTATGCATAAGCGATGGAAAGCATTCAGAGGTGCTAGCATAAAGGACGAAGATTTGATATTCACCACCAAAGAATCGTCGTTACTGGACCGTGGCGAAAATGTCGACTTACACGTCTGCTGGGGCGACAATGATCATGTCTTTTGTATAGTCAACCGTTGGTTTGAATTCTACGAGGCTAGTTCTAGAATCGTTATGGCCAAGGTACGCAAACTGAATTAGTTAATTACTTAACACCTTGTAGTCCCGTCTTAGTCTGGTCAGACAGGTTGCTTCTTTCTTATTTGAAAGATGCCTTTATAAAACATCTCTGATAAAAAAAAAATTAACAAGACATCTAAATTGCTAATAAGTAGAGCATTTGTAGTTAGGGGTGTTTACCTGTTGGTTAATCGGAACGACGAGATATTATCTCTCTTCTCAATTGACTTTCACCCTTTTCCTAACCCTCTGTAACCCTTTATTAGGATTTCTTAAATGTTCTCGACCTTTTATCACATATCTTAACACAAAAAGTGTTTCTTTTTTACAAAAAAAGTAACCTAAAAGGTGACCTTTTTATCACAGATCCTAACACGGATTTTCATAATTAGCTATACAAATTTTGTATAAACAAACATCTTTTGTGTTAGGATCTGTGACAAAAGACCGAGAACAATTAATAATTATAAATTACATTTCCGACTAGGCTAGGAATCGACGCTATCCTTTTTAATTAACTAACATCCAAACTCGTAAATATGTTTCTACTACTAATTATCAGGTTAAGTTTTTAGTTGAGTTGGTCTTCCAAGACCGACTCACAGTGCCAATTTGTCTGCCGGTTGCCTTTAGGCCGATCCCTTTGTGCCTTGAGCGCCTTCTACACGTCGGGACGGTTGATGCTCTTATACTATGCATTTTAATCGGCTATATTTGTGGAAATGCAGGGAAACGGAGATACAGTGAGAATTTACCCAAACGTAGATATGGCGTTTATAGTGTCCTTGATCGTAGTTTGGGATGCGATGGCCGCGCAAAAAGAACATGGGCAGACGGTAGGGGGGGTTTTACGGAAGGCCGCCCCCCCTCTTAGATTAATTTTTAGTCATGGTCTCTCGTCTTAATTTTCTTATCTTAAGTTTGATTATCTCGAAAGTCAAGACTAATGTAGGTCTATCCATGAATGATGAACGTGAATGACCCACTTATGTGTAAGATATTATGAAGAATTGATACGTAGATAATGTGTTATCTGTCCCAAATATATTGTGTGGATATCATATTTCTATCGGTAAAGTTTGATATTGAAAACATTAACTTTCTAAAGTAGTAAGGAAAGACAAGGTTATGACTTGCTGCTGCCTGGTAGGAGGGTTAAGCTCGTTCTCGGTAGAAATACCGGTATTCCTCTTCAGGGGTTTTTTCGATGTTGGTCGGAATTGGGGTTCAGATGATTGAGTTCGAGCTCCAACATCTGCTGGAAGTCTTTTCTCTGTGTGCTTCAAGTTGGTTAAATCTGGATATTTGTAGATCCTTTTTTTCCTTCTCAATTAGCGCTTAATGGTTGTTAAATATGGGTGATAGACCCTGTTTTATTTGTGTCTTATGCTCGTCTTCTTGGTGGCTCGGTGGTTGTTGGTCTTGGTGGTATTTGGTTGTTCTTGTTGGTCCCTCTGGTGTTTTAATCTTTGTTGTGTTCTGTTTTTGTTGGGGAGTCTGTAGCTATACTTTTTTGGTTGTACTGCTCTTCCTACTTGAGAGAGGTTTAATTTAAATTTGCTTTGCTGATAAAAAAATAAGAAACGTCCTTAAATAACCGGTTATAAACACGAGCATTGGTAGAATCTAAGTCTCGTTGTTGGATAGGTTGTGGATGGTTATGGTTTTTTTTTATCAGCAGTGCATATATTAAATGAACCTCTCACAAGGAGGGAGAGATTACAAGATGAATCCAACTACAGATTCAACCAAAAACCAAACCAAAGTAGGACGCAGCCTACAGATACAAGGCCAGAAATGAAATGTAGGACGCAACCTACTGAAATTGACCCTCTGATGAACAAGTTCTAAAAACTAGAATTAACTACCATGAAGCCCTGATAAAACAAACACAGTAGAAATACTCCCAAAAACGAAAAAGGATCTGTAATCCGGATATGACTACCATGAAGCTCTAATTTAAGAACAAAGAATCAAGTACCTTACCGGTGAGATAAATTATATGTGAATGGAACGATGAGTAATGGTTTTTCTTTGGAAAAGGACATAAATTTTGATAAGTCTTGGGCTTTAATCAACTGAAACGGACGATGTAATAATTAAAAATCGTAAATAGGCTCAAATAAAGGTCATGTGTAACTGATTTAAAATCAACACCAATGGTGGGATTAATCGGTCGAGGTTCAACAGATTCGTTGGCTTTCGGGGTCCGGTGACCTATCTTGGGCAACCGGAGGTGTTGGTTCCAATGGTCAGAATAGGCTACGTGCCGGTCACGTACTAATGCCCACCCATGGCTAGGTTGGTTGGGAGTGATTGTTTGGTAAATTCTAGGGGTGAGTAAAAACTTGGACCCGGAAAAATATCTGGAATCGAACCTCTCCGATCCAAAAATTGCCTGATCCGAACAAAAATGGAGAAAATATGGTTTGAAAATCTGGGTGTCCGAATGTTCCGGATCTAGTTCTCCAGACTCGTGCGGGTCTGGGTAATACCCATATCACTTCCACCCGAAGCCCCTACAGGCCTTACCTGCCAGGCCCATTCATCTTCACTTACATTTGGCCCATGAAGCCTAGGCCCAGGCGGTTATTCCTGTCCACTAGTGGAAGATCAACCTCAAATGATCCCTCTAAGAGTATGCACATCGAAGAGGGGCGTACAAGGGGCGGGAGCAAGAGGCATCTGCACCGGGGTTCGGGGTTCGTGCTCCCCTTGTTGTGGGGAGTTATGGACACAGGGCGCGGGGGTCGGGGAGTACCCTCGCATGGGCGGGTTCGAAGCGCGGGGTAGGGTTCTGCCTCGCGCCTCGCCCTCTTCTGTTGTCGTGCTGATGCGTGGCGCTGGGGGGGGGGGGATTTCGGCCGTTTCCTAAAAGGAACCGATTGTCGGGGCCAACACCAATACCGATAGAGAAATGCCCGATCTAACCAAAGAACTCTAGGCTTGAGGGCCAAATCCGCTAATACTCCCAACCGTCGGTCAAAATGGCCTATAAAAACACCCGTCGCGGCCAGCACCAGCGACATGCCCTGAGAACACCGCTGCACCACCGCATGCGGGACCGGAAAAAAAGAGATCAGGGGAACACAGGGACACGGGAAAGAGGACTGGTATAGATTTGACCTAAATGGCGGACTGGCGGGGAAGACACGAACCAAGGGTTGGTAAGTGGTAACATTTCGATTTTCAACTCATTACCCTAGTTTTTTTTTTCTCGCTACCCTAATGTTTCAAAATTTTCAAGTTACTCTTTCCTCTTTCCGTCCAATATTTTCAAATCACTACCAGTCGCTCATACCCTAAATTAAAAAGAAAAAAAGTAACTTAATTTTTTTGAAACGTTAAGTTAGCGAGTAAAAAATCCAAATGCAATTAGGAACCATGAACGTGAAAATCAACATCACCGAACAAAAAAGATTAAATATACACGGTCGATTTGTTCAAACGATTAACTCCAAAAACGATTAACTCGATTTTCGGAGACTAGTTCTACTAAGAAATAATGGTCTCGAACAAACAAAAGTTTCTACATCAAGTCTTTTATTTGATTTTGTTTCTACACATGCAAGTGTTTCACTACAGACCGAGGTCCTCCCTTGACTCAGTCCACCTCACACACTCACCACTTAAACTCCAATCCATTTTATTCATCAATTATAGCTTGTGAACGAGTTCAATTCCTTAATATTATATTGAGTTTATTTATTTTTGAGATAATTTTAACTTAGTTATCTTAAAACATTGGGATAATTCCATTTAAGTACCCTAAAACTTTCGGATTTCGTTTTTAGTAACCTAAATGTTTTTTGTGCCACTTCAGTACCCTAAATCTTTGTTTATTCCAGTTTAGTACCCAACGTCTGATTTTTTATTTATAAAAAATCATTTTTATTTTTCAAAAATTCAATTTATTTAAACTACCGAAGTGTAGTTTTGGTATTATTATAAAAGATAGGGTTATGTGCAAGGCACATGACTTTTTTCCATCCAAAAATGAATGGAAAATCAGACATTGGGTACTAAACTGGAATAAACAAAGATTTAGGGTACTGAAGTGACACAAAAAACATTTAGGGTACTAAAAACGAAATCCGAAAATTTTAGGGTACTAAAATGGAATTACCCCTAAAACATTCTACAACTTATTTTTTTTCTCGCTCCCTTAACATTTCAAAATTTTCAAGTTACTGTTTTCTCTTTCCGTCCAATATTTTCAAATCTTTACCAGCCGCTCACACTCAAAATTGGATAGAATAAAGTAACTTGAAATTTTGAAACGTTACGTTAGCGAGTAAAAAAATAGAAGTTAAGATAGTAATTTGAAAATCGTAATATTTTAGGCTAGCAAACTGAAATTCTCTGTGTATCTTTCAAGGAGTGTAGAAAAATGGTACAGAATAATTAGAAGAAATGGCACCGTGAATATTTCCCGAAGGTCCAAAATTTCTTCCCAGTAAGTTACGTGTGTAGACAGTTCTCAACCAAACGGTATGAGAAAACCAGAGCGTGTTCACACCGAGATGATTAACTACAAAATAAACGTTCTGATGTCATTTGAGATTCTTCACTCAGTTTCCACGAAAAAAGACCGAAATCGACAAGAATTGTCCTAACACAAAGAAAGTATACTCTCGACATCTTAGTCAATAGTGGTTTGACTGGATGTAAACCAACCACGTTTTCTTTAAATTAGCAGCACGGTCTCTTTGTTGATTCATGCTATATTTTTACGTTGATGGATGTCAGCATCGGCATTTTGTAGTAACAAAACATCGATGCTGACATAATCACTCGTCTAGATATTAGTTATGTTGTTCACATCTAGGGTTGGTCACGTGATCTGTCGAAGTATTTGACGAATATTCATCGCAACCGTGGACTTAAGTCCACCCCGTACTCACCACCACTGAGCTCTTATCGATCCACATTATTTCTCGTCTTATATGAGAGAATTGTCTTATACAAACAAAAGTTGGCACATCAGTTTTTTATTTTATTTTAATTCAGTTGATGTGGACCTCCACGTGGATTGAGGTCCTACGTTGACTCAGTCCACCTCATATTCATGAATTGAGCAATTAAATATTACATTTAGTAATTAAAATGGAACTGTGATTTTTCTTAGGAATTGAATGAGATTATAAATATGAGCTACAATGAGTTGATTACTGTTCAGCCCAAATTCCACCGCAGCTATGATGTTAGCCCCTGTTTTTACCGTCGACACGTCCTATACCTCGTCTGGAGTCGTTGTCTCTGTCGGTGTCTATCTCCCCGAACTGTCTTATCCCTCGCAGACCGCGTCCGGTGTGGGGGTCTAAGACCAGCGTTGGGGCCGAGAGAACCATTATCGTTCTCTTCTGCTTCTCGGTCTGCGTTGTAGAGGCGCCGTTTGATGCCTCCGGCGGACGTGTTCTCTCTCTCCCGGAGATCGACAGGTTCTCGTTCGCCCTTTCCTTCGGGAAGGGTTTCGGATACTCCAAATACTCCAGTCTGATTCTGACAATCTTGTATTCATCTATATGTAACTCCTCTTTATCCTCAAAAGAGGTTTAATTTAAATTTGCTTTGCTGATAAAAAAAAACACTGCTTAGAGAGAGACCAGCTTAGATGTGAATCTTTAAAATTACTTAGGTAAAACCGTATCTTTGATACGTACCCATTTTCTTTTCTATTTTTCCGTTATAAGTTTATATATTTATATCATATTAGAAATCAAACAAAATATGCAAAGGAGAGACTTTTCTTCAAGTACTTCCAAACGGTCCATTATTGATCCATACACTGATTTTATCTTGCATTATAAAACCCAAGTCTATACATCTCAACAACACCACACACACACACAAAAACTTAGAAGAGCTCCGATCAATTATTAAATGGCGGGCGTGGTTGTGATTGGGTTCGGCCACTTAGGCGGACCTACTTGGGGCTGAGGGGGGGCACGTGCCCCCCCTGAAATTTTCAATTTTATTAAAATTTTGTATTTTTTTATATTATTTAGAGTTATTAATCATAAATAATATTAAAAAATGATTCTTATTTAATTTATTATTCATTTTTAGGCTATCCCTATTATATTATTATCAATTTAAATTTTTTGAACTATCTATAAAAATATTGTAATCATGTAGAGGTATTTCAAAAAATTCCAACTATTAATCTCGATAAAAAGAAAAATTAGATGAGTTTTTATGAGAAAAATGATAAAAACAATAGTGAGAAGTTCGGAAATCAATTATAAAAGTTCTAAAACAAATATCGGAAAAAAAACATATACTTTAGACCAGTTCCAAATATCAAAGATTAGTTCAATCAACTGCAACGAATGACAATATGATCGTATACATCAAGAAATATATATTTTTGATCGTATTGACAATGAAAACGGTTTAAAAAATTTCAAAACTTTTTTTTGAGGTAATAAAAATTTCAAAACTTGACGTCGTACTATATAACAAATAGTTATTTAAAAAATAACTTTGTATGTGATATCCATTTTTTATAGCATTATAATTATGTTATATATGATTATAAAAAATGTTTTAGTGCCCCCCCTCGATAAGAAAGCTGGATCCGCCACTGGGCCACTGCAATGCCAATGCCACCGATATCTTAGTTCAGAGGCCGGTGCTTAAGACCGGCGAATACAAGTTCACGGTCACCGACATAAGAGGAAATTTCATCTACGGGGTCAGGGGTACGTCCACTACATGTCACAAGCAACGAGTATTGGTCGATTCGAACGGAAAGACTATAGTTACACTCCGTATGAAGGTTCGTTTTCCCTACTTCGTAGATAGTGGTATAATATCACTTAACTACAACTAATTATGAGTGAATTTCACATTGTAAACTTAACTGTGAAATTTTCCGATGGATACCCTATACGATTTTTTTCTGACTTGATTTTGTTCGATCGAGTAGTGGATGAGTCTGTCCAAAATTTTACCCTTAGAAAAAATAAAAAGAATAATTAAATAGCAAAAGATCCAAATTTTGATCTCTCCTAAATTTCTTATTATTTATACAGATCAAAGAGGGAGAAATTAAAAAGTACAAGAACCGTTTTTATAAAAGAGTAAATTACAAATAGTTATCCCAAACTTGTAGCGTTTAACTGATACCTATCTTAAAGTTTTTTTAATTGATACTTACTTAGATGTTTAGTTATATAACAATAGCACAAACTGTCAACTAAAATGACGAAAATGCCTGTAGTGATTTTTAAATAATTTTTGTAAATAAAAGTGAAGTGATTTTTTAAGTAAAACTGAAGTGATTTAATAAGTACATATATATACCTAACGAAAGTGATTTTTTAAATAATTTTTAAAAATAATTATTGAAATGTAGTTTAGGGTATTTTTGTCATTTTAACTAACAACTTGAGCTATTTGTTATATAACTAAACATCTGAGTAGGTATCAGTTATAAAAATACTTTAGGGTAGGTATCAGTTAAACGCTACAAGTTTGGGGTAGGTATTTGTAGTGTGCCCTTTATAAAATATAAATTGTATAGATAAAATCGTCATTTTTATACGAATTACAACATAAAACAAGTTGGAGATATGGTTATAGAAACCGAATATCTCAATATACGATTTTTTTTTTGCGATCATCCCGCGTATATACTAATGTATCGACTTGATCTCGTTCGATCGAATAGTGGATGAGTTTGCACAAGAGATGGCAAGCATTCAGAGGAGCCAGCATAGACTCTAAAGATTTACTATTCAGTGCCAAAGAATCGTCGATAATTGGTGACCTACACGTCCACTTGGGCGACAGTGATGTCGCTTCTTATAAAGTCAATAGTTTGTATCAATTCTTCGAGGCTCGTTCCAGACACATAATTGCAGAGGTACGTGAAAGGAATCGGTCAATTATCGTTAGGTGAAAATGGACCGGATATTCTGTTAGGTGATCGTTTAATTATCGTTTCTGGATCAGTCGGGTACAAAAATTATATATTTGGAATATGTTTAGATTACAACTAAATTATTGGATTTTTAGGTTTTTGAATTCGAGTCGAATTTGGATTTTATCCGGACTTTAATGCATTCATTATTTTTGACCTAAAATATCCATTTGAACCTTTTTCTTTCGCTAAAATATTAAAAACAAAACGAGAGAAAAACACTAATAGTTTCTTTTAATTATTCTAGTGAAAAATCATTAAGGTAGATCATAAAATACCCCCTAAATATAATTTATATGAACATTAGTCAAATGTATTTTACAACGATCTAGATAATATCATAAAAATTCTTCGAGGCTCGTTCAAGACACATAATTGCGAAGGTACGTGAAAGGAATAAGTCAATTACCTTTAGTGGGTGAAAATAGACAGAATATTCTATGAATAATTATTCAATTATGATTTCCGGATCAATCGAGTACAAAAATTTTATATTAGGAATCTGTTTAGATTACCATTGGGTTTATGAATTCGGGTTGAATTTTGATTTTACCGAACTTTGATGGATTCACTATTTTGAGTCCAAAATATCCACTTCAACCATTTTGTTTTGCTTAAAATATCAAAAAGAAAAAATACTAACAGTTTCTTTTAATTATTCAAGTGAAAAACCATTAAGGTAGGATCATAAAATACACCCTAAATATATTTTATATGAATATTAGTCAAATTTATTTTACAACCATCAAGATAATATTATAAAAATTTACAATTATAAAAATATCTAAGTTACAATAAATTTATAAACTAAATTTAGACAATAAAAAATCATATCAAATTTAAATAACACATTTTAAATATTAATAAATTTCTAGTATCTTTTAATTAAATATTAATATTATTAGACCGGATTTTTTCCAACTTCACTCGAATCGGTTATTTTTTGGATCATATCGGTTTGGATTCACCCGGATTTTGGATTTTTTTTAACACACCCTAATTTGCACAACACCTAAGTTTTTAATTAGATCAAGTCTAAGGTTTTAGAAAAATGCTAAAGGCGAATCGAACGGTTAGGATCTTCAAAAATAAAACGAGAACTAGTTATGATATATATTTTTTAACAAATATGTTATCGTATATATGAATAAAATATAAATTGTATCATAAAAAAATTGTAATACACAAAATATATATTTATTACATTGCGGTCCTCAAAAAAACAAAAAAGTTTAAATGAACAAAGTTAATATTCTTAAGAAAAATAAAAGGTGGCAACAAGAAATTAAAAACCAATATGATAATATTCTAAAAATATAAATAATATTCATATTTATTATTTCTCGGTTTAGAGAGTTTATATTTGTTTTACGCATGACACGATGTCGGGTTATGATGAAAAATGTTGATTAAGTCAGAATGAATGACGAATCTTTAAACAATCATAACTATTTTATACGAAATTCGATTTGATCTCTTACAATATCATAATCGGGTTACTGACATTGTTATATAGTATGTATATATTTTAATTGGTAATAATTGTGGAAATGGAGCCAAATGAACATAAGGTGACAGTGTTCCCAAACATAGATATGGCATTTATAGCGTCCTTGATAGCAATTTTGGATGGGATGGACGCGCAAGAAGAAGACGGTCATACGACACTCGGGGTTTTATTTACGGTCTCCAGTCTTGGTTTTCTTTAACTGGAGTTTTATTCTCCGAAAATAATATCGTTTTTAAGGGGACATCACAGTGATCAAGACTCACCCTTTTATATAAACGATTTTGTATTCGATCTTGTATTTAGTGTGCACTTGTTACCCTGTTTGTTATTAAGAAACGATATGTTTATGCGTGACTATATGTGATATATCATGTTCAGAAGATATATAAGAATGTAATTTAGAGAATGTCATTGATAACTATAGAAAATACGAATGCTATCAAAATATATTACGTAGTACTATTTGATAGTGAATTTCGAGGAAGATTATATTGATCTGGATGAGGATTTCGATCCTGATTTGAAAGAATATGTCACTCTTCCCACACATATTCTTATCTGATAGGATCATGAGGATCCATCGATTGTTAGTGTTTTTACAGTTTCTAGTCACTTGTGGTTCCCCTTGGATGCTCGTTTCTTTGTTAGGGGATGTCATTTTGGCTTTGCTCATATCCGCGTTTGCTTCTTGAGTAACTAGCTTACTAGTTTTGGTCTCTTTGTGTTTGTCTTGTTCTTAGTTTTAGGGTTTTGTTGGGTTTGGTTTTTCACTTCCTTGTGATTAGTTTTTATTACAGTTTGGGGGTCTTTGTTATAGGGTTGTTTGGGTTGTTGTATTGTAGGTGTTTGTTGGTTGTTTGTACTTGGAGAGTTAATTTTCTTGCTCTCCTTTATCCCTCATAAGAGGGGAGCTTTAATAAATCTTTGTAAGAAACATTATCATTGTACCTTCGTTGTTATTCCTTATAAAATGTATTGAGGTCAAATACTTAAAGGCAAAAAAACGTCATTTTACCATCCATTATATGACACTTGAGGTCATATGACTAACGGAATGAAAAATTCCGTCCATTTTTACTAACAAAATCGCGTGACCAATACTTAAAGTAGTGTAGTGCTCATTTTGAAAACGTGAATAGTGTAGTGTTCGTGACCAATACATAAGAGTAAGTTTCGATATTTAACTCGAAAATATACTTAGAGCATGTACAACGGAAAGGCCCTGGTGAGGCCTTGGGGTTGAGGCCCTTGTGCTGACTGGACAAAAGTGAGGCCCTGGGGCCTCAGAATAGTGAGTGTTTTGCAATGGAGAGGCCCTGCTGAGGCCCTGTACTGACTGGACGCTGAGTTGTTATTAATTAATATTTTGATGTTTTATTTAACTCTTTATCATAAACCGTTTAAATTATATAAACAAATGTGAAAAAAATAATTAATGTCAATAAAAAATAAAAAATAAATTTAACACGAATAAAAATGAACTTTTTAATAATGGAAAAGAAATCAATAAAATATGCGTATGGAATAATATGGTCAACTATGTAATATTCATAGTAGTTGCTATAACGAAAAATCTTTGAATCGGACCGGATATAAATACACACAAAATTGATAATATGGTCAAATATATATTACATAAATATGTTATTTTATTTGAAATATCATCCAACACTAAATTATATAATATATAATCTATTAAAAAGAAGATTTGATTTCAAATTTTAATATGCATTTCACTCCAAAATTAAAAATATATCATATTAATTATAATAAAATATAATAACAAAAGCCCATAAGGCTTTAAACCTTAAGGTTAGGGGTTCAAATCCCATAATTGACAAAAAAAATTGTTTTAAAAAAATAGTTGTTGCCCGGACTTGCCACGTGTCGCCATGCAAGAGGAGGGGAGTCAGACGGGGGCGAGGGGCAAGGGGCGCGGGCCGAAGCCCAGACCTCGTGTTTCAGGGCCGCGGGCCGCTTAAAACCACGCCCACAGTGGGCCAGCCCGAGGGATGAGGACCGCAGACGCGCGGGTCGGGGGCGAGGACCGACCCGTTGTGCGTGCTCTTAGTGGGGTTCAAATCTCATAATTGACAAAAAAATTTGTTTTAAAACAATAGTTGTTGCCCGGACTTGCCATGTGTCGCCACGCGAGGGGAGGGGAGTCAGACAGGGGCGAGGGGCGCGAGCCCGGCCCGCGATCGAGGGGCGAGGGGCGAGGGGCGCGAGGCGAAACCCGGACCTCGTGTTTCAGGGCCGCGGGCCGCATAAAACCACGCCCACAGTGGGTCGGCCCGAGGGCTGTGGACCTCGGACGCGCGGGTCGGAGGCGAGGGCTGACCCGTTGTGGGTGCTCTTAGTGAATGAATTGTCAAAGTCTATCCGAGGTCAAGCCCGCTCATGGTATCGTTTCTATCCGACCTTAGATACCCCATTAATCATTAATCAGAGCTACATGAAAGTCTACTCTAGTCTTCGGCTGTATGCCTTTGACTGAGTCCACACCTTACTCATCATCATTCAACTCTTATCCACTTTATTTCTTGTTTTACATCAAACACTACCGTGACGAAGGTTTCATCTAACTTCCTCGTTCGCATAGTCCCGATCGTGACATATCAGCCGCCTCTATGTATCGTACGTAAGTTTAACAAAATTTGCAGGATTTTTTTTTTCGAAAATAAAGCTTCATTAATAAAAGACCTTACAAACGGACGGGATCCTCCAAAAAAGAGAGTTGGCCGGACATGCCACTATAGACATGACCACAGCTGCCGGAGGTCCGCTGGAGAAGGACAAGCAAGCACTTAACGACGAGATACCGACAAAGGGAACCTACAGACAAACAAAAACAAAGAACAACAAAAAACAGGGTAAACCAACGCCACCACCTAGCCGGAGGGCTGTCGACGCAGATCTAACCGAGAACCACCAGAACTGCCATTCTATGGCGCTAACCAAAACCTGAATCTCTGCTCACTCGTCATTGACCCTACAAAGACAAAATCAGATAAAATAAAAAAGACCCATTCGATTTGCCTGATTCAAAATTGAGATAGGGGTCGAGGAGGGTGCCACGGGGGAGGCCAAGGAGATGGACGCACCAGTGACGACTTCAGAGATGACGGAGGTTTCTCAAGAGAGACGAGTCGATACATCTTTCTCTAGTGAAAACTCAATCTAAAGTAGGTACAAAATACGGGGATGCTACGAGTGTTCGCATGCACCGATGGAGGACAAGGAGATGGGGATATCAATGGCTGCTTCAATGGCGACTACAGAAGTAACGGTGGCTGCTCGGAGATGGGGCTCGATTGTGGGCTCAACCGATGGGGAGGAGCGAGACGACGACGGTGGGTTATTCGACGACGGTGAGGCATGACGCAAAGGCATAGACGCCAAAGGTCGAGGAATTGTAGAAGGATTTTGGCGAGGGAGATCGCCTCCTAGAGAAAGGTTCCTCCCCAGTCCGATACAAGAGGAATTGGAAGGTTGAGGAGAACGCCATGACGACAGAGGTGAAGAATCGGAGAGACGCTGAAAGGATTGTGACCGACTAAACTGGGGTGGCTCGCGAGGAGACGCCGCCGAAGCCCTAACAGACCTCTCCGTCGTACCAAGATTTAAGTATCCAATAACCTTTTAGACAAACGAATCCCGTCCGTCCTATTATAATTGATAATATCTATACCCTTTATGGTTTAACAAAATGAACTATTGTTCTACTAATAAAAATCATGACTTTCCTGAGGACGATCATGGACACAAACAGTGAGAGAACAAGTCTCAATCTTTACGACGAAGACAAAATGTTGTTGGGATTAATGGAAGCCCGTGTGGGGTCTTGTTTAATTAAGTTTCAATTCGATCGTTAAGTTAATTCTCTAAACCAATATTTTTGTATGCTAACATTGTAGCATCTATTTTAAGTTAGATGTAACATCTATACTAAGTCACTAGACGTCATATATATTTGCATCCTAATATTGTAGATGAATTACAAATGCAGATTTGATCCGAAAGTTGAAGAGTTCAACCGCAGTTGGCATTTCTTTGGATATGTCGCCGTCGAGCAGTCCAATCAGTTGGTGGACGATGGGGACTCTAGGGAGTTAGTCAGCGCTTTCTTCGATCCCCTTGTGCATCCCCAATCGTCAGTTCGTAGATAGGAATGCCACCTGTGCTGGTGTCTATACGAGATATTGTCACGACCCAACAGACCGAGAAGAAAGTGGATGTAAAATCCCTAGTATATTTAGGGTTCCCGTTATGTAACAAACCCCTGCAAGATTAGTATATCGAGGGATAGATCGGGACGAACTTCCTTCTTTTGTTTCTAATCTTGTTAAGTTCGTTGTTCTGATTTGTGCTTTTAGTTGGATTTCTGAGTTGTAGGTTCTTATCTTCCATCTGGTTGTAAGTCTGTCCACCTTCTTGCAAGTCATGTTGTTCTGTTTCCTCTTGAGGATTTATCCCTTATTTTTGTTCTTTCTTCCTGAAAACTTGAATCAATGAAAAAAAAGATCGGACTAATACCTAAAGAAAGCCGAATGGATGGGTAGACGAGTCTCTAAATCCCGACGAGAGACCACGACAAGGTCGTTACCCCCAACGATGGGACAAAACATGCGAGTCCAGACTTTTCTTGCATATTTAAAGTTTACACATCCATATTATATTAGAAATAAAACTAAATGTACAAGGGTAGACTTTTATTTAATACTTCCAACGGTCCATTATTGATCCCATTTGCATTATATAAGCTCAAGTCTATGTACATCTTAAGAAGACCACACAAAAAGAATCTTAGGAGAGCTCCGATCAATGGCCGGTGTGGTTCTCATTGGGTCTGCCTACTTGAATGCCAAGGCAACCGATATCTTAGTTCATAAGCCGGTGATTCCGACCGACGCATACAAGTTCACGATCACCGACGTCAATGGAAATCTCATTTTCCGGGTCATGGGTACGTCTACTAGTTTTCACAAGCAACGAGTATTGGTCGATTCGTATGGAAGGACTATCGTTACCTTTCGTATGAAGGTTTGTTTTCTTTACTTCGTCGTGATTAATTTATATCTGGTTGATAGCACCTATCTGTGTTTATAGATGAGGTGTTATCGATAACATGCAATGAATGTGACAGTCTAAATCAATGAGTTTTTAATAAACAATAAAATGAGAAAGTTTATAGGTACTTAAAAATCAAATGTAAGGATGTAAATTACATTTTCACCAAGTTACATAGGTTTTTAAAAATATAATACCTCTCTTTTTCCATAAAATAATGAAATCCTTAGCCCTAATGCATACCAAAATATTTTGATAAGATATAAAAAAACAATTGATGAGATAAAACTATTAAAAACCCAAGTAAATGACCGATTTTTTTAGATATATATGCTCAATGAGATTTTTGTCATTTTTGAACAAAATAGAGCCGTATAATCTTGTTTTGAAACTAGACATAAACTTTGTTGTAAATGAGTAAAAGGTGTGTAAACTTAGGCACGTAAGTATATCTAATCTTTACAGTTTATATTTTGAGGATAAAAACTCAACTTCAATAAAAAAAAATTGATCAAAATGGGAGTATTATAAATGTTTAAAGGATGATTGCATAATTGTCACCATCTGAGTACTGAATCAAATTACAACTGAAATAAGAAACAGAAATTGAAATAACAGTAAATAACTGAACAGAAAAGTAGAGTTGCTCTTGAATTCTGGGTTGTCTGGGGTACGGGACTGCGGTAGCGTCTGACGACACCGATACAGTATTAGCCAAGCAGAAGGCACTGATCGAGCAGATGCAGTGATAGCGGTGGTGCTGCTGGTGGACTGTTAACTCCCCCGGGTTGTCAACGTGCGTCGTCCTCCCTTGACTGATAATAGTAGGGCTCCTAAACGCGGGATTACTGACCTCCGAGCTGATAGAGAAGTTCCCTGTCGGTCTTTGGTGGAATTGCTGCCACCGTACGTCCAGAAGGGCGGTATAGTCGACCGACCCCCCTTTGGATCATCTTGGACTCGTAAGGCGTAGATGACCCAGGTTTTTTTTAAAAAAAAAATCATTAATAACATGAAATATAATTATAAATATGCATAACTTTAAATGTATCTTTATTATTAAAAATTCTCCTAAAATAAATGGATTGATAGTCCCACTTGATCTAATGATCTTCGTGGTTTTGCCATTAAAATAAAAATGGTTGACAATATCACTCGTTGACATTACTACTGAATACATTTATAAATATGCTACACTAGTGAAACACTTTAGAGACGCTACTTAAAAGTTATTGTTTCTTTAGAGGTTACGAAAAAGACACTTGCAAATAAAATGTAGCGTCTTCCTAGTAGTGACCAACAAGACGTTGGCCAACACTTTAGCACAACGATACCTAACAACGTTTGTGGTGTTATTAGGACGACGCTACGTTGCTTATAGCGTTTTTTAGTTCTTCAAGCACGATATCTTGAGTGACCCAACCCTCAAACCGTAGCGTCTCCCTACATTTTCACTCAGGAGACGCTACAACAACAGTTTGGACTGTGTAATCGTTCCTTCAGTTACACTTTGTAACTGTTGGATTTATAAAACAAAAAATTGCTGATAAAAAACAACGGTTTGGACAAACAAGTTTGTAGTACTAATGTATCGACTCTATCTTGTTTGATCGAGTAGTGGAGGACTATGCATAAGCGATGGAAAGCATTCAGAGGTGCTAGCTTAAAGGACGAAGATTTGATATTCACCACCAAAGAATCGTCGTTACTGGACCGTGGCGAAAATGTCGACCTACACGTCTGCTGGGGCGACAGTGATCATGTCTTTTGTATAGTCAACCGTTGGTTTGAATTCTACGAGGCTTGTTCTAGAATCGTTATGGCCAAGGTACGCAAATTGAATTAGTTAATTACCTAACACCTTGTAGTCATGTCTTAGTCTAGTCAGACATGTTGCTTCTTTTTTATTTGAAAGAGGCCTTTATAAAACATCTCTGATAAAAAAAAATTAACACGACATCTAAATTGCTAATAAGTAGAGCATATGTAGTTAGGGGTGTTTACTTGTCGGTTAATAGGAACGACGAGATATTATCTCCCTACTCAATTGACTTTCACCCTTTCTAAATAGGAAAACTTTATTTCCTAACCCTATGTAACCTTTTATTAGGATTTCATAAATGTTTTTGACCTTTTATCACAGATATTAACACAAAATGTTTTTTTTTTTTACAAAAAGTAACCCAAAAGGTGACCATTTTTTATCACAGATCCTAACACGGATTTTCATAATTAGCTATACAAATTTTGTATAAAAAGAACATCTTTTGTGTTAGGATCTGTGACAAGAGATTGAGAACAGTTAGGAATTGTAAATGACCTTCCTGACTAGGCTAGGAATCGACGTTATCCTTTTTAAATAACTAACATCCAAACTCGTAAATAGGTTTCTACTGCTAATTATCAGGTTAAGTTTTTAGTTGAGTTGGTCTTCCAAGACCGACTCATAATGCCAATTTGTCTGTCGGTTGCCTTTAGGCCAATCCCTTTGTGCCTTGAGCGCCTTCAACACGTCGGGCACGATTGATGCTCTTATACTATGCATTTTAATCGGCTATATTTGTGGAAATGCAGGGAAACGGAGATACAGTGAGAATTTACCCAAATGTAGATATGGCGTTTATAGTGTCCTTGATCGTAGTTTGGGATGCGATGGCCGCGCAAAAAGAACATGGGCAGACGGTAGGGGGGGTTTTACTGAAGGCCGCCCCCCCTCTTAGATTAATTTTTAGTCATGGTCTGTCGTCTTAATTTTCTTATCTTAAGCTTGATTATCTCGAAAGTCAAGACTAATGTAGATCTATCCATGAATAATGAACGTGAATGACCCATTTATGTGTGAGATATTATTAAGAATTTATATGTGGATAATGTATTATCTGTCCCAAATATATTATGTGGATATCATGTTTCTATCGGTAAAGTTTAATATTGAATATATTAACTTTCTAAAGTAAGAAGGAACGACAAGGATTAACGTCGTCTTTAAAGTTGGAAGAGGGATCATAGGTGGCAGGTTTCTGCTGTTGAACTGAGGTTTTTTTGTTTTTCTTTCTTATTTGTACTTTATGGTAGGTAAATTTGGATTTTAGACCTCCTTTTTGTTTGATCATACTAGAGATACATCTGGGCAGAGAGACCCCAATTTTTGGCTTCTTTGTTTTCCCCTGTGAGGGTGTGGTTTGATTGAGCCTCGACTTGTGAGGTCTCCTTGTATTGTTAGGGTTTTCTCCCTGCGTGGAGTTGTTGGGTTTGCTCCTTGTGTGAAGTTGTTTGGAATTGCTCCCTGAGTGGAGTTTTGGGTTGAGGCCGAGCAATTGCCAGTGCTCGGGGTTGTAACTGAGGGCCTGGCCCTTGCCCTGTCCTATAGCTTATAGGATGGGTGCTTTTCAATAAAACATTGTCGTTTCAAAAGAAAACGTCCTCAAATAACCGGTTATAAACCCGAGCAGTGATAGAATCTCGGTCTCATTGTTGGATAGGTTGTGGTTGGTTATGGTTTAAGAACAAGGAACTCAAATAATCTTAGAGGAATGTTTGGTTGAATGATTATATGCTTACATTGTTTACGTATCTTATAATGTGATATGATATCTAACAACAAAGAATCAAGTACCTTACCACTTACCAATGAAATAAATTATAGGGAAAACTCTGTTTCCTAACCTTTACAAACGTTTCATTATCAGATCCTAATCCAGACCAACGTTTGGTCTCAATTCCTAACATAATAGATTTGGAATTTCTTAGAAACTATAAAAAGCCGTCCAAACTCACGATTCCGTCAACTTGTCGAGCATTGGGTTCGATTGCTTGAGAACGAGGATAAGTTCAACGTCGAGGAAGGCACCATGGGTAATGTACGCCAACAACGACAACACTTGGATGAGTTGACGGAATCGTGAGTTTAGACGGCTTTTTATACTTTCTGAGAAATTCCAAACCTAATATGTTAGGAATTGAGACCAAACGTTGGCCTTGGTTAAGATCTGATAATGAAACGTTTGTAAAGTTTAGGAAACAAAGTTATCTCTAAATTATATGTGAATGGAACTATGAGAAATGGTTTTTCTTTGGAAAAGGACATAAAGTTTGATAAGTCTTGGGCTTTAATCAACGGGAACGGATGATGTAATAATTAAAAGTCGAAAATGGGCTCAAATAAAGCCAGGTGTAACCGGTTTAAAATCAACACCAATGGTGGGCTTAACCGGTCGAGGTTCAACAAATTCGCTAGTTTTCGGTGTCCGGTGACCTATCTTGGGCAACCGGAGGTGTTGGTTCAAATGGCCAGAATAGGCTACGTGTCGGTCGCGTACTAATGCCCAACCATGGCTAGGTTGGTTGGGAGTGATTGGTTTGGTAAATTCTCGGGGTGAGTAAAAACTCGGACCCAGAAAAATATCTGAAATCGAACCTCTCCGATCCAAAAATTACCTGATCAGAACAAAAAAGGAGAAAATATGGTCTCAAAATCCAGGTGTCCAGATGTTCCGGATCTAGTTCTCCAAACTCGTGCGGGTTTGGGTAATACCCAGATCACTCCTTACCTAAGCCCTTACGGGCCTTACCTGCCAGGCCCATTCATCTTCACTTACATTTGGCCCATGAAGCCTAGCCCCAGCCGGTTATTCCTGTCCACTAGTGGAAGATAAACCTTAAGTGATCCCTATAAGAGCATGCACATCGAAGAGGGACGTACAAGGGGCGAGAGCAAGAGGCATCAGCACCGGGGTTCGCGCTCCCCTTGATGTGGGGAGCTGTGGACGCGAGAGTCGGGGCGTAGCCCCGCATGGACGGGTTTGGAGCGCGGGGCAGAATTCTGCCTCGCACCTCGCCCTCTTATGCTGTCTTGCTGATGCGTGGCGCTGGGGCGGGGGGGGGGGGGGGGGGGGGGGGATTTTGGTCGTTGCCCAAAAGGAACCGGTTGCCGGGGCCAACACCAATACCGATAGAGAAATGCCCGATCTAATCAAAGAACTCTAGGCATGAGTGCCAGATCCTCTAATACTCCCAACCGTCGGTCAAAATGGCCTATAACAACACTCGTCGCGGCCAGCACCAGCGACATGCCTTGAGAACACCGCTACACCACCGAATGCGGGACCGAAGAAAAAGAGATCAGGGGAACACATGGACAAGGGAAAGAGGACTGGTATAGATTTGACCTAGATGGCAGACCAGCAGGGAAGACACGAACCAAGGGTTGGTAAGTGGTAACATTTCGATATCCCCAAACAAAAAAGATAAAATATACACGATCTATTAGTTCAAACGATTAACTCCAAAAACGATTAACTCGATTTATGGAAACTAGTTCTACTAAGAAATAATGGTCTCGAACAAACAAAAGTTTCTACATCAAGTCTTTTATTTGATTTTGTTTCTACATATGCAAGTGTTTCACTACAGACCGAGGTCCTCCCTTGACTCAGTCCACCTCACACACTCACCACTTAAACTCCAATCCATTTTATTCATCAATTATAGCTTGTGAACGAGTTCAATTCCTTAATATTATACTGAGTTTTTATTTTTTAGATAATTTTAACTTGTTATCTTCAAGCATTTCGATAGCTTATTATTTTCCTTGTTGTCTTAACGTTTCAAAATTTTCAAGTTACTCCTTTCTCTTTCCGTCCAATGTTTTCAAATCTTTACTAGGCGCTCATACCCAAAATTGGATAGATTTAAGTAACTTGAAAATTTTGAATCGTCACTTTAGCGAGTAAAAGAAATAAAAGTTCAGACAATGATTTGAAAATCGTAATATTTTAGGGTAACAAACTGAAATTCTCCGCGTATCTTTCAACGAGTGTAGAAAAATGGCACAGAATAGTTAGAAGAAATGACACCATGAATATTTCCCGAAGGTCCAAAATTTCTTCCTAATAAGTTACGTGTGTAGTCAGTTCTCATCCAAGCGGTATGAGAAAACCAGTGTGTTCACACCGAGATGATTAATTACAATATAAACGTTCTGATGTCATTTGAGATTCTTCACTCAGTTTCCATGAAAAAAGACCGAAATCGACAAGAATTGTCCTAACACAAAGAAAGTATACTCTCGACATCTTAGTCAATAGTGGTTTGACTGGATGTAAACCAACCGCGTTTTCTTTAACTTAGCAGCATCGTCACTTTGTTGATTCATGCTATATTTTTACGTTGATGTATGTCATCATCGGCATTTTGTAGTAACGAAACGTCGATGCTGACATAATCACTCGTCTAGACATTAGTTATGCTGTTCACATCTCGGGTTGGTCACGTGATCTGTCCAAGTATTTGACGAATATTCATCGCAACCGTGGACTTAAGTCCACCCCGTACTCACCACCACTGAGCTCTTATCGATCCACATTATTTCTCGTCTTATATGAGAGAATTGTCTTGTACAAACAAAAGTTGGCACATCAGTTTTTTTGTTTGATTTTAATTCAGTTGATGTGGACTTCCACGTGGATTGAGGTCCTACGTTGACTCAGTCCACCTCATATTCATGAATTGAGCAATTAAATATTACTGTTCAGCCCAAGTTCTACCGCAGCTATGATGTTAGCCCCTATTTCTACCGTCGACACGCCCTATAACTCGTCTAAAGCCGTTGTCTCTGTCGGTGCCTATCTCCCCGAACTGTCTTATCCCTCGCAGACCGCGTCCGGTGTGGGGGTCTAAGACCAGCGTTGGGGCCGAGAGAATCATTATCGTTCTCTTCTGCTTCTCGGTCTGCGTTGTAGAGGCGCCGTTTGATGCCTCCGGCGGACGTGTTCTCTCTCTCCCGGAGATCGACAGGTTCTCGTTCGCCCTTTCCTTCGGGAAGGGTTTCGGATACTCCAAATACTCCAGTCTGATTCTGACCATCTTGTATTCATCTATATGTAACTCCTATTTATCCTCAAAAGAGGTTCAATTTAAATTTGCTTTGCTGATAAAAAAAACACTGCTTAGAGAGAGACCAGCTTAGATGTGAATCTTTAAAATTACTTAGGTATAAACGTATCTTTGATACGTACCCATTTTCTTTTCTATTTTTCCGTTATAAGTTTATATATTTATATCATATTAGAAATCAAACAAAATATGCAAAGGAGAGACTTTTCTTCTAAGTACTTCCAAACGGTCCATTATTGATCCATACACTGATTTTATCTTGCATTACAAAACCCAAGTCTATACATCTCAACAACACCACACACACAAAAAAACTTAGAAGAGCTCCGATCAATTATTAAATGGCGGGCGTGGTTGTGATTGGGTTCGGCCACTGCAATGCCGATGCCACCGATATCTTAGTTCAGAGGCCGGTGCTTAAGACCGGCGAATACAAGTTCACGGTCACCGACATAAGCGGAAATTTCATCTACGGGGTCAGGGGTACGTCCACTACATGTCACAAGCAACGAGTATTGGTCGATTCGAACGGAAAGACTATAGTTACACTCCGTATGAAGGTTCGTTTTCCCTACTTCGTAGATAGTGGTATAATATCACTTAACTACAACTAATTATGCGTGAATTTCACATTGTAAACCTAACTGTAAAATTTTCCGATGGATACCCTATACGATTTTTTTCTGACTTGATTTTGTTCGATCGAGTAGTGGATGAGTCTGTCCAAAATTTTACCCTTAGAAAAAATAAAAAGAATAATTAAATAGCAAAAGATCCAAATTTTGATCTCTCCTAAATTTCTTATTATTTATACAGATCAAAGAGGGAGAAATTAAAAAGTACAAGAACCGTTTTTATAAAAGGGTAAATTACAAATAGTTATCCCGAACTTGTAGCGTTTAACTGATACCTATCTTAAAGTTTTTTTAATTGATACTTACTTAGATGTTTAGTTATATAACAATAGCACAAACTGTCAACTAAAATGACAAAAATGCCCTTAGTGATTTTTAAATAAAAGTGAAGTGATTTTTTAAGTAAAACTGAAGTGATTTAATAAGTACATATATATACCTAACGAAAGTGATTTTTTAAGTAAAACTGAAGTGATTTAATAAGTACATATATATACCTAACGAAAGTGATTTTTTAAATAATTTTTAAAAATAATTATTGAAATGTAGTTTAGGGTATTTTTGTCATTTTAACTAACAACTTGGGCTATTTGTTATATAATTAAACATCTGAGTAGGTATCAGTTACAAAAATACTTTAGGGTAGGTATCAGTTAAACGCTACAAGTTTGGGGTAGGTATTTGTAGTGTGCCCTTTATAAAATATAAATTGTATAGATAAAATCGTCATTTTTATACGAATTACAACATAAAACAAGTTGGAGATATGGTTATAGAAACCGAATATCTCAATATACGATTTTTTTTTTGCGATCATCCCTCGTATATACTAATGTATCGACTTGATCTCGTTCGATCGAATAGTGGATGAGTTTGCACAAGAGATGGCAAGCATTCAGAGGAGCCAGCATAGACTCTAAAGATTTACTATTCAGTGCCAAAGAATCGTCGATAATTGGTGACCTACACGTCTACTTGGGCAACAGTGATGTTGCTTCTTATAAAGTCAATAGTTCGTATCAATTCTTCGAGGCTCGTTCGAGACACATAATTGCGGAGGTACGTGAAAGGCATCAGTCAATTATCGTTAGGTGAAAATGGACCGGATATTTTGTTAGGTGATCGTTTAATTATCCTTTTCGGATCAGTCCGGTACAAAAATTATATATCTGAAATCTGTTTAGATTACAAATAAATTATTAGATTTTGAGGTTTTTGAATTTTAGTCGAATTTGGATTTTATCCGGACTTTAATGGATTCACTATTTTCGACCCAAAATATCCATTTCAACCTTTTTCTTTCGCTAAAATATTAAAAACAAAACGAGAGAAAAACACTAATAGTTTCTTTTAATTATTCTAGTGAAAAATCATTAAGGTAGATCATAAAATACCCCCTAAATATAATTTATATGAACATTAGTCAAATGTATTTTACAACAATCAAAATAATATCATAAAAATTCTTCGAGGCTCGTTCAAGACACATAATTGCGAAGGTACGTGAAAGGAATAAGTCAATTACCTTTAGTGGGTGAAAATAGACAAAATATTCTATGAATAATTATTCAATTATGATTTCCGGATCAATCGAGTACAAAAATTTTATATTAGGAATCTGTTTAGATTACCATTGGGTTTATGAATTTGGGTTGAATTTTGATTTTACCGAACTTTGATGGATTCACTATTTTGAGTCCAAAATATCCACTTCAACCATTTTGTTTTGCTAAAATATCAAAAAGAAAAAATACTAACAGTTTCTTTTAATTATTCAAGGGAAAAACCATTAAGGTAGGATCATAAAATACACCCTAAATATATTTTATATGAATATTAGTCAAATTTATTTTACAATCATCAAGATAATATTATAAAAATTTACAATTATAAAAATATCTAAGTTACAATAAATTTATAAACTAAATTTAGACAATAAAAAATCATATCAAATTTAAATAACACATTTTAAATATTAATAAATTTCTAGTATCTTTTAATTAAATATTAATATTATTAGACCGGATTTTTTCCAACTTCACTCGAATCGGTTATTTTTTGGATCATATCGGTTTGGATTCACCCGGATTTTGGATTTTTTTTAACACACCCTAATTTGCACAACACCTAAGTTTTTAATTAGATCAAGTCTAAGGTTTTAGAAAAATGCTAAAGGCGAATCGAACGGTTAGGATCTTCAAAAATAAAACGAGAACTAGTTATGATATATATTTTTTAACAAATATGTTATCGTATATATGAATAAAATATAAATTGTATCATAAAAAAATTGTAATACACAAAATATATATTTATTACATTGCGGTCCTCAAAAAAACAAAAAAGTTTAAATGAACAAAGTTAATATTCTTAAGAAAAATAAAAGGTGGCAACAAGAAATTAAAAACCAATATGATAATATTCTAAAAATATAAATAATATTCATATTTATTATTTCTCGGTTTAGAGAGTTTATATTTGTTTTACGCATGACACGATGTCGGGTTATGATGAAAAATGTTGATTAAGTCAGAATGAACGACGAATCTTAAAACAATCATAACTATTTTATACGAACTTCGATTTGATCTCTTACAATATCATAATCGGGTCACTGACATTGTTATATAGTATGTATATATTTTAATTGGTAATAATTGTGGAAATGCAGCCAAATGAACATAAGGTGACAGTGTTCCCAAACATAGATATGGCATTTATAGCGTCCTTGATAGCAATTTTGGATGGGATGGACGCGCAAGAAGAAGACGGTCATACGACACTCGGGGTTTTATTTACGGTCTCCAGTCTTGGTTTTCTTTAACTGGAGTTTTATTCTCCGAAAATAATATCGTCTTTAAGGGGACATCACAGTGATCAAGACTCACTCTTTTATATAAACGATTTTGTATTCGATCTTGTATTTAGTGTGCACTTGTTACCCTGTTTGTTATTAAGAAACGATATGTGTATGTGTGACTATATGTGATATATCATGTTCAGAAGATATATAAGAATGTAATTTAGAGAATGTCATTGATAAATATAGAAAATACGAATGCTATCAAAATATATTACGTAGTACTATTTGATAGTGAATTCGAGGAAGATTATATTGATCTGGATGAGGATTTCGATCGTGATTTGAAAGAATATGTCACTCTTCCCACACATATTCCTATCTGATAGGATCATGAGGATCCATCGATTGTTAGTGTTTTTACGGTTTCTAGTCACTTGTGGTTCTCCTTGGATGCTCGTTTCTTTGTTAGGGGATGTCATTTTGGCTTTGCTCATATCCGCGTTTGCTTCTTGAGTAACTAGCTTACTAGTTTTGGTCTCTTTGTGTTTGTCTTGTTATTAGTTTTAGGGTTTTGTTGGGTTTGGTTTTTTCACTTCCTTGTGATTAGTTTTTATTACAGTTTGGGGGTCTTTGTTATAGGGTTGTTTGGGTTGTTGTATTGTAGGTGTTTGTTGGTTGTTTGTACTTGGAGAGTTAATTTTCTTGCTCCCCTAGCTTTAATAAATCTTTGTAAGAAATTATCATTGTACATTCGTTGTTGTTCCTTATAAAATGTATTGAGGTCAAATATTTAAAAGCAAAAAAACGTCATTTTACCATCCATTATATGACACTTGAGGTCATATGACTAACGGAATGAAAAATTCCGTCCATTTTTACTAACAAAATCGCGTGACCAATACTTAAAGTAGTGTAGTGCTCATTTTGAAAACGTGAATAGTGTAGTGTTCGTGACCAATACATAAGAGTAAGTTTCGATATTTAACTCGAAAATATACTTAGAGCATGTACAACGGAAAGGCCCTGGTGAGGCCCTGGGGTTGAGACCCTTGTGCTGACTAGACAAAAGTGAGGCCCTGGGGCCTCAGAATAGTGGGTGTTTTGCAATGGAGAGGCCCTGCTGAGGCCCTGTACTGACTGGACGCTGAGTTATTATTAATTAATATTTTGATATTTTATTTAACTCTTTATCAGAAACCGTTTAAATTATATAAAAAAATGTGAAAAAAATAATTAATGTCAATAAAAAATAAAAAATAAATTTAACACGAATAAAAATGAACTTTTTAATAATGGAAAAGAAATCAATAAAATATGCGTATGGAATAATATGGTCAACTATGTAATATTCATAGTAGTTGCTATAACGAAAAATCTTTGAGTCGGACCGGATATAAATACACACAAAATTGATAATATGGTCAAATATATATTACATAAATATGTTATTTTATTTGAAATATCATCCAACACTAAATTATATAATATATAATCTATTAAAAAGAAGATTTGATTTCAAATTTTAATATGCATTTTACTCCAAAATTAAAAATATATCATATTAATTATAATAAAATATAATAACAAAAGCCCATAAGGCTTTAAACCTTAAGGTTAGGGGTTCAAATCCCATAATTGACAAAAAAATTTGTTTTAAAAAAATAGTTGTTGCCCGGACTTGCCACGTGTCGCCATGCAAGAGGAGGGGAGTCAGACGGGGGCGAGGGGCAAGGGGCGCGGGCCGAAGCCCAGACCTCGTGTTTCAGGGCCGCGGGCCGCTTAAAACCACGCCCACAGTGGGCCAGCCGGAGGGATGAGGACCGCGGACGCGCGGGTCGGGGGCGAGGGCCGACCCGTTGTGCGTGCTCTTAGTGGGGTTCAAATCTCATAATTGACAAAAAAATTTGTTTTAAAACAATAGTTGTTGCCCGGACTTGCCATGTGTCGCCACGCGAGGGGAGGAGAGTCAGACAGGGGCGAGGGGCGCGAGCCCGGCCCGCGATCGAGGGGCGAGGGGCGCGAGGCGAAACCCGGACCTCGTGTTTCAGGGCCGCGGGCCGCATAAAACCACGCCCACAGTGGGCCGGCCCGAGGGCTGTGGACCTCGGACGCACGGGTCGGGGGCGAGGGCTGACCCGTTGTGCGTGCTCTTAGTGAATGAATTGTCCAAGTCTACCCGAGGTCAAGCCCGCTCATGGTATCGTTTCTATCCGACCTTAGATACCCCATTAATCATTAATCAGAGCTACATGAAAGTCTACTCTAGTCTTCGGCTGTATGCCTTTGACTGAGTCCACACCTTACTCATCATCATTCAACTCTTATCCACTTTATTTCTTGTTTTACATCAAACACTACCGTGACGAAGGTTTCATCTAACTTCCTCGTTCGCATAGTCCCGATCGTGACATATCAGCCGCCTCTATGTATCGTACGTAAGTTTAACAAAATTTGCAGGATTTTTTTTTTCGAAAATAAAGCTTCATTAATAAAAGACCTTACAAACGGATGGGATCCTCCAAAAAAGAGAGTTGGCCGGACATACCACTATAGACAGAACCACAGCTGCCGGAGGTCCGCTGGAGAAGGACAAGCAAGCACTTAACGACGAGATCCCGACAAAAGGAACCTACAGACAAACAAAAACAAAGAACAACAAAAAACAGGGTAAACCAACGCCACCACCTAGCCGGAGGGCTGTCGACGCAGATCTAACCGAGAACCACCAGAACTGCCATTCTATGGCGCTAACCAAAACCTGTCGGGTCTGCCGGTCGAGAATGCTGGAGCTTGGGGGCACTCCAACTTATCTGACAGACGCGCGAGAGAGGAGGGTCCTGGTCGAGTTTCAAAGTAACTGCCACGGGAGTCAAAGTATGTCGGTTGATAGACCTCAACAAGGGAGTCCGACCGACAAATCTCGATGTGGGGGCGCCGATCTGTGGCCGGAGAAGCCAAACCCTCCCTTGTTCGCCCCCGAGAAGACAGATCTGGAGGGGGAAAGATTGAATCCGTCGGGCGAAGGAGCAAGGAGTTTCCGGCGTAGGTAGACCGGACCAGCAACTAGCGGAGCAGGAGGAGACTCGACGAGGGGGACGTCGGTGGGTGGCATGAGAAGCCATTTCCTCCCTTGTTCACCTCTAGAGCGCCATATCTGGAGGGGACACAGATCGAGGACGCCAGATAAAGGAGGACGAATTTGTCGAAGCAGAGGGAGCTCACCTGAAGTCGGTGGAGCAGGTACGACACCGGTAGTGCGAGAGCAACTCTTGGGAGGTGGTAGATGACGGTGGGAGGCAAAAGGCGGTATCGTGTCGTATATCTGATGTCACGCCCCAAATCCGGTTCTTGCCTAGACTCGAGGTGTGACTTGAATAAAACGATTTTCAATGCTAATTAACCATCAACAATTTCATAAATCCTTCAAATAAGTCTCAACTCAACATAACTCAGTTTTAAAGACATAGATGAAACCCTCCAGGGGTGTAATAATAATAATACTCCAACATAGTTTGTTCAAAAACTGAAATGAAACAAAAACGAAGTCTCTAATAAGACACTCACACCGGGAAGCTCCCGAGCCTCTACTCCTCAATCAAGCCTGTAAACACAACAATAAACTCGTAGGGGTGAGCTTGCGCTCAGTAGGGAAAATACATAACAGAATGGGCTTTAAACTCAACAATTTCCAACAGTAAAGTCAACAAGATAACTCTTAACAATTACGGGCAATAGGTAATCCAATTAGTGTCGTGGCACATGAAGTCACCACCCTCCGATCCACATATGATGTGTCCTCTCGGATTTTCCCTCAAGTCCAGAGGAGACGCATATCATTGAGGCTACCGGAAACAACCCCCTGAGGGCGCTTATCATCGGGATTCTCAGAAACGTCTCTAAAGGGCTATATGTCCTCGGGAGCCAAGGTATTACTCCCATAGGAGGCATACACTTGGGCAATTCAATAATAATCAGCTATAGTAATGAGTAACACACTCAAGCGGAACACAAAGCAATCCATTCCCACGAACACCATTCCACTATCACACATCGCTCACAAATCACCGTTTCACCACATCACACAACACAAGAATCACATAACCACCGCACACGAATCACATAACCACAACACACGACTCACATGACCACAACTTACCGTTTACTTACCAGTTATGACCCATCGGTCCATCGATCACCTGATTGCACCGCTCGGTACAACCAGTCATACTCGATGCTCCAATCAACCATTTAAGGAATCGAGCAATCATTTAAATACATTCAACAGTCAAGCACGAGTTCAATCAACCAAACATGTATACCTTCAATCGAGCATTCAAGCATGCAATTCATCTAGTTCCATTAGACTCTTTAGCCTATCCACTACACAACCAAACAACCAAACATGTATACCTTCAATCGAGCATTCAAGCATGCAATTCATCTAGTTCCATTAGACTCTTTAGCCTATCCACTACGCAACCAAACAACCAAACATGTGATCCTAACACACAACTAATCCGAGGGCTTTGCCAAGGCCGCTTGATGCGGGTGCATTTTAACACTTAAAAGGGCCACATTTTATCGAGTTTTATAGGCTTTTAGTCCTGTTTTCTATCATATATGTAGGTTTAGCATGAATAATCGATTTTATCGATATGTTCGGTGTTTTGATGGATTTTCGGCGTATTTTGGATGTTTCGTGCATGTGGATCGTTAAAAGGGTCGATTTTGTTCGCTCTGAAATATATTCATGATTGGTCTTATTTTGTAGGTCTTGAAAAGAGGAATTTTTTGGCGCAAGAACGAGATCAATCGGAGTCGAAACGAAGCCGGAGCGAGCAAAATAACGAAATAGGAACAAAAAGGAAGGACCCATCAGGATCTGACACATGGCGCTGCAGCCAGCCACCAGCCCAGCCGCCATTTTCCCTCTGCGCGACGCGTGTCCCGCGCAGCCTCCCAGCTGGCCCCTCGTCCGCACGCGTGGCGCACTTCCTTGTTGCCACGTGTCCCCTCGCAGCCGTTATCTGACCTGCGTGCGACACGTGGCCCGGCCAGCCGCCAGCTTCCCTTCGCCCGACACCTGTCCACCCGCGCAGCCTCCCACAAGCCGACACCTGTCCAAGCCAGCCGCCCCCAGCCATCTCTTTCCCTCCTCGCGCCACGCGTCCCAGCTCAGCTCCCCTCTCTCTGTCTGCCACCTGTACCACTCACAGCTCAACCCTATTTTCTATTTTGTTACGCCGCAACCGAGGAGAGGGGGGCTTCATCTTCAGCTTCACCATTTTCTGGAGAACAGAGCAGCGAGAGAACAAAAAAAAAGTCATTTCCTTGTACAGTTTTTGTTTTTTTTTTATAGAGTTTGTAAGAGAGAATATTATATTGAATCAATAGTTGAGGATCTATATTTTGTGGGTAGAGAATCAAATTGATATTTGTTTGGGTGTTGATTTTTGGAGACAAGCTCCATTGTTGGCTACTCAAGTGCATTTCTTTTGGTGGATTTTCAAGAGCATCAAGGAGAGAGATAGAAGAAGAAGAGCAACCTTAGACAACTAATTCGGTGATTGTATCTCTACCTTCATCTTGATTATGAATTTAATTGTTTGTTTCTTTTGATTCTTGCATTTTCTCACCATGAACAACTAAGCCCCAAATTTCTAGGGTTATGGGGGATTAGAGTAGTGATTTCTATATTTTAAATGCTTCGATTGTGGTGTTGTTGATTTGTATTAGTGTCTATGATTGATTTGTGTTTAATGCTTTACCTCCCGTGTAGGCTTGGTAATTGTTTCGAATTAGGATTCGTTGCTCGAAAGAGGAGGATTCTAATTAAGTCAAAAATCGATCATAGGTTGGATTTAAACCTTAGCTAGAACTAGCGGGATTAATACAATTGCAATACCTATAGACTAGTTTGGTCGAAAGTTAGAAGTTGTCATAGAACTAAACGCTTTGGGTCTTCCTACATCGTGATTCGAAAGAACTCGGTGGTTAGATTCCATTAGGGTCCGAATCGTTCGAAAGAAGTTAGGACTAGAGTCGAGACAACTCGTTGCCTCTAAAATAAATCGACATCGCTACAATCGAACGTGTTCAATTTTATGGAATGAACTCGATGAACCCATGCCCTTGATCTCTCTTCACTTGATTCAAGATAAGAAAACTCTCTGTTAAATTCTGTATTTTCTTTTTAGTCGTTATAGGTTTATTTTCAAAACATAAAAACTCGATTTTTACCGAAACAGTTTAGCTACAAGCTTTGAATAGCGAGTGATTGTCTATTGCTCCTTTGGGCTCGATATTCCGGACTTCAAATCCGATTACTACTTGACGGCCGGTGCACTTGCCGTGCTCAAGTTTGCGCTTAAAACCCGCAGGGCGTCAAGTTCTACCTGGAAAACAATTCCCAAGTATTGAAAGCGAGTTACACTAGTGATTGGCATCCTAATCATTCACCACTAGACACTTCCGGTTATTAGTAATTGAAAGACAATTATTCTAGTTATTCGCATCCTATAGGCATTTCTAGGTACTTTCCGATTTTTATTATCCTAACATGCATACTAAGCATTTAAATGAAAAGTTAAGACTTTCCCTACCTCGAGGTCTTCCTCTCAACACTCTGATGATAAGCCCGGTGGTCACCACTCGGTTCTTCACACGGGTCCCGGCGTGATCTTTGCTCCTCTAGCTCGGTCCCAAAGTCTTGAACACAAAGAAACGCTAATTAGACTCCACTTAAACAGCAAGCAAGACCCCCAAAACCCTTCCAAAAGTTCAGCTCAAAACCAAGGTCAAACAAGGTGAAAAACCCTCAAAGAAACCCCCACCCTGCTCGGCCACGGACCTGGTCACGGACCCGTGACGCCAACCCTCACGGTTACCGTCACGGAGCCGTGACGAGTGCCGTCACGGACTCCCTCACGGAGCCGTGACGTCGCCCGTCACGGGATCCGTCACGGATCCGTGGCGCTCCAGGGCAGTTTCGCCCTTCTTCAACCTCCAGCTCATTTTCTCCGAAAATCCACCTTCAAACCCCAAATTTGACCACTTTCAACACCCAAAACAGCCAAAAACCTCCAATACTCCTATACCCATGGTAGGAATCAACACATAAACAAGTCTCTAATGATTCTCCAAATCATAATCACAATAAAAGTTCCAACAATCTAATGATTTCCCACAAAAACCCAACAAAGCTTCTCACCAACATCATCTCCCACCATTTCCACTCAAACCCAACAACATCTAGCAATTTCAACCAAGACCCATGAAAAGAGATGAAGGGAAAAGAGAATTAGAGAGTTCCATTACCTCTAGGAGAGTGAGATGAAGAAGATGGTGAGGATTTGGAGAAGGGATGGCTAGAGGAAGACTTCAAGTAGCCTCTTTTTCCTTGCTTCTTCTTCAAAGCTCCATGGGAGCTCCTCTCTCTTTCTCCTCCTCCAAGTTTCGGCTACACCAAGCAAAATGGGTTGGTTTTGCTTTTCCAAAATCATATAATACCTAGATGTGTCAAATGACTAAAAGCCCTTTAGCTAGAATCCCTTGTAGAAGCTTTTGGGAGGGTATAATGGTCCAAGACCACTCCCCTTTCTCTCTTTCAACCAAAAAGGGACAAGTGTCCAAGTAGGTTCTTTTAGTTTTCCAAAATAATTTCCAGCACAATAAAATAATGCTTTAGTCGATAAAAAGTCTCGTTTTGACTAAAGTTGACTTCCTTCAACATTATACTCAAACGAAAGGAATTTATCCCATTAAGCCAACTGTGATGACGGCTAAGTCGTTTGGGTTCCGGAAAAGCCCCGAGTGACTTCTTGAGTCATCGGTTGACTTTTCTGGTAGAAAGTCAAACTTGCTTGAAAAGCCACCGGTTCGACCGGGGGCGGGTCTTACATCTGATCCCCACCGACAACTCTCATAGTCGAAGCCATAATCGTCACCAATAATGGAGTAAAAAAAAGGAGGCATGAAGTGATTAAGGTTTTGTGTCAGAGAGAGAGCTTCGTTAAGGGTTTTACTAATTATTTTACAATCTACATATAATATATGTAAGTTGAGGATTGAAAACAATAGAAGATATTATATATTCATGGAGTTTTATTACGATTAAATTGACGAAGCTTTAACACAAAATAAATTTCTCACTCGCGATTTGAGAGCAAACCATAGCTTTAGTCGCCGTACCCCTACAACTATGGTGCTTTCTGTTTTTTTCCTTGATGTCGCCGATCTTGTTGATGTTATTGTTTCTCTCCCTGCCAGTTCTGTCATGGCGTCTCTGGGACAGACTTTTCCCTCGAAACCTCCGTCGTCTCCTCTTGTGAATCCGCCTTTGAAGGCCCGGCGCGGGAGGACGTCGAAGCAACCTCTATACGAGATTCCTTCAGCGCCTCCCTCTCCTCCGGCACTACCCTTGCAGCCGCCACTGAAGCAGCCATCGCTGTCCCCACCTCCTTGGCCTCCACCGCTAGGACGACCCACGCGGCGTCCCTTGGTTGCGTAAACCTCAAGCAACGCCCTTCCTTAACCAAACCCTAGGCCGCTGACCCCTAAATTTTCCAAGACATTGCTATGGCTCTTCCTCTCCCGGGTGGCGCGCATTCTAGGGTTGGGCCTTCACCATGTTCTGTTTCGACCTAGGCTTTGGTTCTTCCTCTCACTAGCGAAGCAGGCTCTAGGGTTGTCTCCTCTTCACGACACGAGCCTCTTCTCCCTACCGTTGCGTGGTCTAAGGTTGTGACTAACGCCAACCGACGTGCCTCTGAGTCTATCCGGGCGGCCCTCGCAACTCTGGGAGGAATGTCGAGGGATCGATCAAGGAGCTTGTATCGGGATGAGTTATCTCGTTTAGGCAAGGGCGGGGAAACAACCCCGCCAGGAGGAACGAAAAGCCGACAGAGCATCGGGGACTGGCCCCTAGGAGGGGTCCCATGCAGATGCTTTACCTCCCACCATCAATACTGTTGAGATCTATGATTTTCGGCGCCCCTTCCCCCTTTTCGTATTCTGTCCTTGCCTATATGGCTGTCAAATACCGTCTGTGACGGTTCTAATTGAAAAAGGTTTAGTGAGCCACTGCTCTTTTTGTCTGACCTTAGTGGCTCAGGAGCTTGTTCTCTAGTGCACATCAATGTTCAGATATAAATTTAATACAATTGCAACTTTTGCTCAAAAAAAAAATACATTCATGGATCTTTGACAGCGGCGACGACGGCTTCTGAGAGTGCGGTGGTGGAGGCCAAGGAGAAGGACGCGTCGGTGGCGACTTCAGTGAAAACCATCGGAGTTGCAGAGGTGTTGCCGAACAGAGTCAGGAGACACGTCGTTGGTGGCGAGAGGGAGCCAACGTCGCGGTGACTAGAGCCGACTCGAAAGGAGCTCTAGTCGAAAAAGCCCTAACAAAATCCTCACGAAGAGACTCATGGGAATAATTGTCAAAAATAAATACATGGAATATGAAAAGGAGGAGAGGAGTCATGATAGAAAACATGACAATAGCCATGATTGTCAAGGTCTAAGACAGCTAGCCAGTCAGAGAGTCAAAACAGACATATAATTATGTTGTTACGTAATGTTAAAGAAATAATAATAATAATAATAATAATAATAATAATAATAATAATAATAATAATAATAATGTCACATTCATGAATTTCTTCGAACGTTGTATGGTTTATAGACACTGGTTTTTCATCCACTTGCATTATATAAACCCAACCCACATATATCTCAATCACACCACAAACATCCTCTCTCTCCCTCCAAACGAAACCCATAAAGAGAATCCGAAGAGTTCTTCGATACCGTGCTTCAATGGCGCCTCTGACTGTGATTGATTCTAGCTACTGCAACGCCCATGCCACCAACATCGGAGTCCTGAGGCCGGCGCTTCCGACCGGCGAGAACAACTTCCTCGTCACCGACAACAACCACGGTATCATCTTCCGGGTCGATGATACGACCTCTTTGTTTACCAAACAACGAACCCTTCTCGATCCGAATGGAAGAACCATCGTTACTTTTCGTGAGAAAGTTCGTCCTCTCTTTATCCTGCTCGTTTATTTTTGAGTTGGTTCGTTTAACCGATGATTACTCTGAAGTTTAAAAACTATAGATGCATCACTGAGGGTATTTTTGTCATTTTAACTGACAGAAGAGGTTCTTAGTTACAAGTTGTAACTTCAGGGTATGCATCAGTAGTTTTTGAACTTCAGGGTAATCATCGGTTAAACGTGTCAACTCCAGGGTATGCATTTGTAGTTTACCTATTATTTTTATTGGGATAATTATGTTTAACTACACATGATTACGTATGTTTTTCACAGGATTAACCCACATACAAATTTTTAATTAATATAAGTATGTGAAAATCGGATTTAAAAAGTTAAGTATAATTATCGTTGTTGTGACTTGAATTCTGATCGTCGGTTTTTTATGGTCGGATAGGGTATGACTATGCATGCACGATGGCAAGCGTTCAGGGGAGATAGTACGGAGAAGAGAGATTTAATCTTTAGTGCCAAGCTATCGAGCATGAGCATTTATTCGGATGTGGACCTAAACGTGTATTTGGCCAACAATAAGAAGGAGAAAGTATGTGATTTTAGAGTTGATAGTTCGTTCGTCTTTTACGCGGGTCATTCTGGGAACAATATCATCGCCGAGGTAAGTATATGAATCTGAATTTATATATCGCTCGATAAATATTTTAGTATCTTTATTTGTAGGGGTTTAAATTTTTATGAATATTGGGATATTATGAAAACTTTGTGTGACTCTAGAATAATATCTTGGATAATTATGAAAACTCGTGTGAATCATGAGTGTTTTGCAAATATTATCGGTGAACCTTTTTTTCAACGACGCCTCGAACAATTTTCTACATTAAATTCACTAACGAGATTAAGTTTATTTATATCTTTTGTCACAAAAGTCAGTATTATTTTCAAGTGTGTACATGAGGGTTCCACATTGCAACACTTATTATGTAGGGTCAACTTGTCATCTAAAAGATATTGATATTACATGATTGTTATACAACTAAATGTCAATGGATTTATAAATAAAAAATAGCCAGGAATGCCGTTTGTATATAAAATAAAGAATTACTACCTAACAACATTTGCAAAATAAGTATAGTTCACTATAAGTTTTTTTAACTATCTCTTAATATCAAAGTTCGGTTTTCCTGATCGATCAGACAACTTTGAGCCGTCGATCGCATAATAAATGTTTTTGGGTCTTTTGGTAAGTCGGGTTTTGACAATACTAATGAAACAAAATTTTGCTCATTGTGGGAAATGCAGGCCAAAGAACAAATGGTGAAAGTTTGTCCAAACGTCGATATGGCATTTATAGCGTCGTTGGTTGTCCTTTTAGATGTGATCCTTAGCGCGCGACAAGAAAACAATCCTCAAAAGTAGAGGAGGAACATTTCCTTCTAGTTTTGTGTGTAGTTTATAGTTTCAAGATTAATTTTCAAGTGACGAGGAATGTGTAAGAGGATTCTTAACAATATGTTATCCGAACAACTGCGATATTATAACTTCGTTGCTTTTATACATTAAGTTTTCTGAAAGATGAGAACTAGATCGTTGACGATATAAAATTACTTGTAAAAATAAGAAATTACATAAATAGTATTTAGCGAAATTTCGGCTCTCCATCATAGATGTTCAACGAGATGAGTTTGGATCAATTTTGAGGTCCTAACCTCCCCTTCTATTTTTCTTACGAAGTTGTATTTTACCCTTAGTAAAAAAACATATGTTATCAAAGCCCATTTGAATTTAGGTGGACATTAAAGATAAAATCGAAATTTTCCTACTAAATGAAGGTTCTTTTACAAATACACTAAGGAGGGTGGCTATTTTTTTTTTGATCAGCAAGACAGATTTAAATTAAAACCTCCTTAGAGGATAAGAAGGAGTACATGCTTAAGGTCCAGCTACAGACCAAGCAACAAAAAACAACACTAAACGATGAAACTACAGGGTATGAAAATGAGAACCCCAATACAACAACCCAAAGGAACTTGACTAACATCACACCAATAGAAGAGGCAGATCTAAAACATCAACATTAAACAACAATTAAACTTGTTGAGCCTTTCTCTGATATGAAGTTCTGCAGCAGATGAAGTGAACTGCGATGAACTGCAACCAAATGACTGAATCTGCAGGCTATGACTTGAACTGCATCCAGATGATAGGGGGATGACATGAAACCCCCAAGTAATTCTTCCTCGGAACAGGTGAAATGGAATTGTGATGAAGCACAAATTGAAAGCAGGTCATGAGACAATAAGGCTATGAGTGCACAGGGAGGCCAAAACTTCCATCTCCCACCCTACCCTAACCCAAATTGGAATTACAGCCTCTCCAGACTCTACAGAACCAAGAACTCAAAGAGAACACGGCTGTTGCCGGTGGCCAACACCACAATCGGCCGAGACAAAGGTTGGAAAACCTATAACCCCCAAAGCCATCCTAACTGACAAAAAACTTATCAAGCCTTACAGCCCAGTGAACTTGCCGTCGGCCAGCACCAAAAACGGCAAGGCCGAACCACAAATGTGACCGGAAATCACAGAAAAGCAAATGAAAGCTAGGAAGGTAAGGAGGGAGAAGCGAACCAAAAATGAAGAGGATAGAGAGTAGATCCAAACCCCCAAGAAGAGTCTGTCCCAGCTGCTACATTGAAGTCCCGCGCGCCCCCACTTTCGCCGATGAGTCCCAATGCAGAAACACCCTAGCTTCTGATCAAACCGGCATGTAGCAGGTGAAGGGCCACACCATATTCGAGCAACAACCACAGATCGCCCCAGCGCATGGTCCTCTTCACAATCTGGTCAACACCTAGATTGCGAGGAAGGGGACCGGAATTTCTTCCACCCCAGAGCCGATCTAAGAACAAACTGATATGGTGAAGGAAGAAGGTAGAAGCAGGGATGACTTGAAACCATCTACCGAGCAAGGATCTGGGAGCAACAGAGCAGACTAGATCTGGCGGTGAGAGGCCAGATCTAGAAGAGGAGCCGCCGTCTTGAAGCCGAGGACCTCCACCACAACGAATCAGCACCGAAACGACAACGATCTATGAAGGGGATTCACAGAAAAGCTTCCCACGGGCGGCGACGGCGCAAGACGACCAAGGTGAGAGGAACTTGGTTGAGGGCGTCACCTAGAAATCTGAGAGAAAGCCGTCGAAGAGCCAAACCTTGCATCCTCATCGTCGCGACCCAGATAGCCAGAATCTCCAACTTTGGAAGTCAGAGAAACCTGTCCCACATCTAGATCTGGGCCGCGATTTAGAGACAAGAAGGAGGGCTAGGCCGGCTAACTCGCCGGAGAAGAAGGGTTCAGAGGTGGCGATGAGAGGTCGAAATGAAAGGAAAAGAGAGAGGGTAGCGGAAGGAGACGAAGGCGGCCACTGACAGCGACGGCGAAGAAGATTGAGAAGGGGGAAATGGGTGAAAAGAGGCAGATCCAAGCTCGGGAAGAGGAGAGGAGCGTGAATCGACCACCGGCGCCATCCCACACGGCCAGGATGACCGGGAATGACGTCGGCGGCCGCTAGGGTTTCTCAGACGGGTTTGACTAGTGAGAGAGGCTCTCAATTAGAGAGAGAAGTTAGGAGGGTGGCTATGGAACCAAATACGTTATCACATAAGGTTATTTTAAAAGTTTACCCCGAGTTTGTACATCAGGTAGGGGTTTCGGTCTTGTACTTCATCATAGTAGGCACATAGCTCGTAGAAACCAGGAAGGCGCCCTAGAAAAACTTGAGATCTTGGTAAGGTAACCTTGAACAATAATCTTGAACTTGATAATATTTATACGTCATCCATTCGTTCTCAACTATCATGTTTGTGAACAATAACGACTATTACAAAACGTTGATATTGTCATTGGAATCAGCTACCCTAAAAAGCATGTTGTATAAACTTGTATTGCAAGCAACTACTACTAGTATGATCATTAACTTGTCACGTATTTAAATTTCCCTTTCCATACAACTAGATAATTTTTTCTTCACCCACTACACCAAAAATTCGCATCAGCGACTAAATTAAAATTAGTGGTCGTTGTTGAAACTTTCAACAACGACCGAAACCGTTTTGGTCGTTGTTCAAAGTTTCAACAGTGACCAAAACAATTTCTATCGTTGTTGAAAGTTTCAACAGCGACCAAGATTTACTTTAGTCGTTGTTGAAAGATCATTATTAGGGTTTGTGCGATTCCCAATCCAATATCTCCCCACTCACTGTCACTCCTCGCTCTTTCGCTATGAATTCGCAAGCCCCCACTCACATCGATCAACGATGAAGATTGAATAGAAATCCGGTTGGGGAAGGACAACAACGAAGTCATCCTGTAACGGAGGAGAAGACTGATCAAAAAAAGGGACAAGCGCCTCATCCAGACAATCATACTAATTGTGGTTGTGGTTGTCTTATCAACATTCGAGACCATATCCGCCCACCTTCTGACTTGTTTCCTATCGGACCTAGGGACCCACAGGAGCTACAAACTGGAGTGCCATCTCCTCGGGCGGGAGATGGGGGCAAGAAGTACCTGAATTAGGATGTTGGGGGTGATGGGGCTCGCTCGAGGGGCTAAAGCGAATAGTCGCTCCTCCCAACAGGACAGGTCCACGACACCACTAAACAAGACTAAGGAAGGTATGAGAGAGTGTTGGCTGGGACTAGCTTGACGAGCATGTCTACACCAAAACTCGTCCTTCGAGTGGCTAACACTCGTCTACCTATCGAACAATCTAGAACAAGAACAAGATCCAAGATTTTGAAGGACTGAGCTGGTATTAAAAAGCAACGGTGGATAGTGACAAGAAAGCCTAACTTCCTAATGATCTCAACGTTGAAGTCCCTGTTCCAGCACATAATAGGATGGCCGATGATTTCCACCTAGGGAAACAACCGACTAATAAAACTCGTTACACAATGTTCAAGACGAAGAAGAAGAAGAGAGCAACGCTATCTACTCGTCTATTGATAGAGCGAACCAAATGTCACGATCCTCGAACGATAAAAGGAAAACATGTGAACCCAAATCAAGGAGATCCACCCCCAAAATCCCTATCTGCTAGAGACCGATGATAATGACTAAGATAGAGAGCACGCTATTACTATCACATCGAAAAGATGCACGAGGTCAAACTGAGCTTAAGGAGGAGGTCCTCGACTATATCTTGATTTTATCTTATCGTTCCTTCTGCTTGTGTCGAACAATAAGGTATTTTCACTTATAATCGTTGCTTCATTTCGATTAATGCCTTTATTTCTTTCCAAGTTATAAAAAAAAATACTTGGTGAATGATTTTCTTTTTGATGAAGCAATTCTATTTTATATATGCTCTCTAGAATCCGAGGAGAATTCTAAAGAGAGGAGGAAAGTACCTCCCAAACAGAAGCAAGGGTAAAAACCTTCGAACAAATAGAAAAGGTCAGCAAGGACCCCTCAAAACCATACAGATACAGTGCTCATACCTAGATTTTCGACAACTAAAGAGAACCAGAGTTCAACCCAACATAGGGGAACAAATACAGACCCGAGCGTTCTTCAATGGAACCTCAAAAACAAGATATAAACAGGGAAACTCAAAGATAAATAAACAACAATACAGACACGAGCATCCCAACACTGGAACCTCAACAAACCCCGAGGGGAACCAGACAAAACAGACAGAATAAGTACTCAGACCTAAACAACTTAAACAAAACAAGAGAAAACCAGCAAAAACCTCCAAATCTAAAACCAGAAAAGTACCCGACGAAAGTTTAACGAGTGAATGAATAGTCAAAGTCTATCCAAGGTCAAGATAACAAAATAACATTCGGACACCGGCTCTAACCCACCCATGGTATCATTTCAATCCCACCTTGGATACTTTTTATTAAGTTGTTTGTTTTCTATGTAAATATTTATTCTATGAGCTACATGAAAGTCAACTCTCTAGTCTATGACTATATTCCTTTGACTGAGTCCACCCCATACTCATCATCATTCAACTCTTATCTACTTCATTTCTTGTCTTATATTAAAATAATATTCCTTGAAGAAGGTCTCATGTAACTTCCTCATTCCTAAAGTCTCGATCTTGACTTATCAGCCGCCTCCATATCGTACGTAAGTTCAACAATATATGCAAGTTGAGGATTGAAAACAACAGGACATATTATACATTCATGTATCTAAAACTGTTATTTCTACAAAAAAAATTAAAATCACGTTGCTGTCATATGACTAATTTTCGTCAAAGATAACGGATTTGGATATAAAAATAATCGAGGATGTCATTTTATCTGATTTTGTTTTTGCAGGGGTCAAAAACTAGCGAACATCGAGTCAGGGACATTTTCTGGGAGGGAACCTTCTTTCGCGTATATCCTCCCAATACAACTCATATGCAGCGTTGCTTCCTCCTACTGATGTAGTCCTTGGCCAGGTTTCGGACCAGGACTTCCAGTACCGTCTTCCAACCCCCCACCTTTCCTTCTTGTCTATATGGTCATGGCCTATATGACTTTTCATCTAATACCGTTGGTGACGGTTATAATGTTAATAAAGAACAGCGAACAATTTGTGTTCAATGTTTGTTCTTCGTGGTCAGGAATTTCTCCTGATGCACTCACTTGTAATTGATAATCTAAATTAATAAAATTGCACCTTTTAGTAAAAAAAATCACCGAAAATAATTATAAAACACGCATAGCTTGTTTTATCCGAAAGAACACTAAAATTCTGATTTAAAGTCTCTTTTTTTTTAACGAAAGGTGCAATATTATAACTTTTATAGTCGATTACATTGTTGTGTATCGAGGAACATGCTGCTCGACCACGGAAGCAAGGTCAGTTGAATGAACAATTGTTCACTGAGCCTTTTCATATCAGAACCGTCACAGACGGTATTTTGATGCCCCACGGGCAGGTGATGCCTCTTGGGCAAAGAGAGAAGACGGTGAGGAGCGGGTGGTGATCCTGTGGGACCTCAACAGTAATGGTGATGGTTGGAGGCGGAGCATCGTCTAGGGACCCCTCCCAGGGTCAGTCCCCAGAGCACTGGATTCATGTCGTCATTGACCCTGCAAGGACAAAGTCAGAAAAAATAACACAGACCCACCCGAATAGCCAGATCCATAATCGAGAGAGGGGTCGAGGAAGGAGCGGTAGTGGCGGCCAAGGAGGAGGCGGTTTTAGGGGCGACGGTGATGCCTTCAGAGGCGGCGACGGCGGAGGAGGCCAGGGAGAAGGACGCGCCGGTGGCTTCAGCGGCGACGGGGGCTGATCGGGAGAGACAATCCGATACCTCGGAGGCCCAGGTGAATGCGCAACCCTAGGCAACACGCCGCCCGAAACAGGAACCAAAGCAAGGTCGTGGTAGTCCAGGGAACTCAGCGATCTAGGGTCAGAGGGAGAGGTACATGGTTGTTTCTTGGGGTAGAAGTAACCCCGGGCCGAAACGCCCTGACGGCGGAGAGGAGAGACCGAAACTACGCCGGAAAAGATGGAGACATCGCTGGAATGAGACGCAAGAGAGAAGAGCTGAAAACCTAGGTTTGTCCTCCATTAGAGACGCAAACCCTTTACCATTCAAATTTATCTCTCTCTCATTTAATATATTCCCAAACATATTGTTAAGCAATAACTCCATCCAATAATTTTACATACAAAACATTTTAATTCATATATTGGTCGTATATTATTCATTTCACCAAAGACCTACCCATTTCTATTATATAAATATCCGTGGTATAGAAACTAGTTTCACCTTCCATTTGCTTTATATATAAACCCTATCCATAGATATATCTCTCAATACATAACACCACAAAACAATCCTCTCCAAACAAAACCCAGAAAGATAAAAAAAGAAACCAAAAGAGCCCCGATCCCTCCTTCAATGGCGGCCGTGACTGTAATTAGTTCTAGCTACTGCAACGCCAATGCCACCGACATCGGAGTCCTCACGCCGGTGCTCCCTCCCTTCGGGAACAAAATCTTGGTCACCGACAACAGCCACAGTGTCATCTTCCGGGTCGAGGACATGTCCACTACCTTCCACAACCAACGATCCCTCGTCGATCCAACGGGAACTCCCGTCGTTACCTTTCGTGCAAATGTTCGTTCCCTTTCCGTCCTGCTCTTAAAAAAAAAAATTATATCGTTGTAGTGACTTGAATTCTGATCATATCGATGTTTTTATTCCTGGTCGGGTAGACTATCATCCTGCTCTTAAAAAATAAATTATATCGTTGTCGTGACTTGAATTCTGATCATATCGTTTTTTTTATTCCTGGTCGGGTAGACTATGAGTATGCATAAGCGATGGACAGCGTTCATTGGAGGTAGCACGGAGAAGAAGGATTTGATCTTCAGCGCCAAGCAGCCGGCGCTGGTGGGTAACTCCGATGTGTACCTAAACGTGTTCTTGGCCAGCAATGAGGATGAGAGTTTATGTGATTATAGAGTCGATAGTTCGTTCGTGTTTTACGCGGGTTATTCTGGGAATAAAATTATCGCTAAGGTATGTAATTACGATTTGTTCATTGCTTGATAAGTATTTTGAGATATTCGTGTATGAATGTTTGAGTTCGAGTTTGAGTTTTTAAGCGAGGCTTAGTCTTCTTGTTGGGCTTTCACCCCAATAGGTCAAGTACTTGATAAATAAGGACAAGGGTAAACTACATACATACTCCAAACTTGTAGCGTTTAACTGATACTTATCCTAAAAAAAAACTAACTGATACATACTCAAATGTTTAGTTATATGACAAATAGCCCATGCCGTCAGCTGAAGTGATTTTTTAAATAAAACTAAAGTGATTTAATAAGTAAATATGTATATATAACAAAATTGATTTTTAAAATAATTTTTTAAAATAAATATTGAAGTGTAGTTGAGGGTATTTTCGTCATTTTACCTGACGGCTTGGGCTAATTGTTATATAACTAAACATCTGAGTAGATATCAGTTAAAAAAAACTTTAGAGTAAGAATCAGTTAGGCGCTGCAAGTTTAAGGTAGGTATTTGTAATTTACCCTAAGGACAATTGTTAAAAAAGTACTATGAGAGGTTCATATTTTAAAGGATAAAATCATCTTTTTAAAATTCATCGTCATTTACAATGACTATTTTACCATTGAAAAAAATGAAGGGTAAAATCATCGTTTTACCTTTATAAAATACCTCAAGAATAAAACCGCTATGTTGAAACAAACTTATAGAAAGTATAACAAAAAAAAAAACAAGTTTTTGTTCTTTTTTGTAATCATTAAAGAAAAGCGTTACGGTTATCAGAAAATGAATACTCCAGAATATATATATTTTTTATAATTATCATCCCTGATAAATATTTAAAGGCTTCAAGTAGACTTGGTTTTGATAATACTAATGGTATGAGTATGTGATAATTATGGAAATACAGGCCAAGGAACAAATGGTGAAAGTATGTCCGAATGTGGATACGGCATTTATAGCGTCCTTGATCGTAGTTTTGGACGGGATCCGTAAGCAAGAAGATAAAAATAGTAAGAGACGCAAAGCCTTGCTCGTCGCCGGAGTTAAAGTCGGAAAGGAGGCTGCTGGTAACTTCTAAGATTATAACAAGACGGTGTTCATGCCATCGAGTTATTACAACGATTGTGACATCAAGACTACGTTTCTCACACATCTGATCGATGAGATATTGGATATAAATTTTCGAACCGATTTTTCAACGAATGATATTTGTGAACGACTACCTCGGTTGTAAAATCCATGTCTATATTTGTTACGAAGGATTGTATAAAGTTTCGAACTTATGAATTACTTTCTTAAGTGTTCCAAAAGTACTTTGGAAAACCAATTTTAAACATTTACATGAATTCATGTATCATCATTGATAATCTTGGATCAAGCCGGCGAATCTGCGGTTTCGTTTTGTTCTTCTTAAATAGAGGTAACACCAGGAATTAATTAATGTACGGTTCAAAAACTAGCTATAAATTAGTTAGTCGTCAAATTATCACAACAGATTTAAGATAATTGTTAGAGAGTATTATTTCCCGTTAGAAATGACAGCAATCGTTAGAAAAAACTCCAAGAACTAACAGCCATATGACTATTTAAACTCAAAAACTAACGTCGGGATGAAGAGGGGTCGACGATGGAGGAAGTGGTGTCTCCATGGACACAGGCGGCGGCGCTGGTTGTGGCTTTTGGATCGTAAGGGGGGAGTGATAATTTTTCCATGGGGAGCTAGGGCCAGCTGCGAAGAGAGTCATGGGTGCTGCTGTAATTGAATCCTGTAGGCCCAGAGTCTATAGTAGAGGCAATAGAGGGAATGGGATGACCTGTTGTTGTGGTGGTGGTGACGGATAGGACGATAACTTTGAGGACGCCGACGTTGGGGGAAACGAAGTTGGAGATGAAGGCGGAGGCAGCTCAGGAGGAGAGGGTCGAAGTTCTTTTTTACTCGGGCGCGATGGCTTAAGAAAACCTGTCGGTGGGGTTGGGGGCATGGTCCTGAGTGTCTCGGCCTTGAGATTTGTTTGGGTACATGCCATCACGTGGGTGGGGATAGGGCTGGCGGTAGCATCGATAGGCTTGTTGTTGAAAAGGGTCATAGTAATTCGATTTGAGTTCATATTTTGTTTATCTATTCTATTTGAGTTCATAATATTTGAATACTCAAGTGTATATCTGGTAGTTGTGTTCTTGATATTTTTTTTACATTTAACGAGATATATTATTCAAATGTCGGAAATAAAAACACGATGGAATGGTTCCGGTATAAAACCTCTTTGTCATTCCCAGACTGGGGAGGAACATGCCGCCATGGTAAGCCAAAGAGTTGTTTTGTTTGTTGTCCACTTTACGAAATCTAGTTGCAAGGCCTCGAGTCTAGAAAATAAGGAGATACAATCACTAATGACTATCTGTAGAGGAGAAGAGGGGCTTCTCCTTTTGTTTATTATATCCACTATGACCTTACAATCACTTCGAATGGTGGCTCTTTGACGCGGTTTGTGCACAAGCCACTACAGCGCGTCCCTGATGGCATAAGCTTCCACCAAGCTCGAATTTTGGGGGCCATGAAATGATGAAGAACGGGACCGAGTGACCTGGCATGTATCGTCCATGCACATCCAACTTGTTCCCATGTGGCCTGTTGATACGAAAAGAGCTCCATACGTGTTAATAGCCCAAGTCCCCTAGGAGGCACCCCACCTCCCCTCCTTTGATCGAAGGGTTAGCAGCTAGAATAGTTCCCATCCATTCTATGATGTCCTCAAATATGGTGGGGAGGGAGAGACCACTAAGTCGCCAGCATTCTGCCGTCACCAAACATATAACTAGAAGGTGCATTTCTGACTCCTTCCCCACTTGACAAACAGGGCAAGATAGTTTCATTTCCACCCTTCGAGTTCGAAGTCTAGTATCTACTTGGAGGCAACCCGCACATGTCCTCCATAAGAAATTATGGACTTTCAGAAGAACTTCGAGACCCCATATTGATGTCCAGATGTCCGAAGAGATGTTTGGGGGTGACTGACCATGGATGAGCATGCCAGAGGCTGACTTGACTGAATAATGTCCAAAATGTTCACTGGTCCAGTACCACGAATCCGAGAGGGAGGAATTTCTTGTTGGGACTGCTAGGATGGTTAATTTGCCCCTCTCGTCGAAAAAAACCCTCGAATCACCTCATCATTCCATTGTCTAGTATATAGCGTCATGAGGCCCGCCACATTCAAATGTTCTAGATCCGAGTTTGTCGTGGTAATCCAGGGTTCCGTCCCAATGAGCCAGGGATGACGAATGAAGTTGAAGTTCCGAGGTCTATGGATCTGCAAGCCCCTTGTTTGATCAGATCTTGGACTGACAGAAGACTTTATCAGACACAACTCTGGTTCAGACCTCTTTTGGCTTCCAGTATTGAGGAGTCCGAGAAGTATTGTGCCTTAAGACCCGTGCAACAAGGTTGGATTCCTTCGTCGCAATCTTCTATAACTACTTGCCTAGTAGGGCGGTATTGAAATCATGTAAGTTCTTGAATCACAGGTTGCCAACGTGGCCGTCCTCCCTAAATTGATAGAGTATGGACCCAAAAACGCAAGAGTGCTACCCTCTAGGATGGTAGGAGAGTACCGTGCCAGACCTTGGTGGGACCACTACCACCTTACGTCCAGTGAGGCGGTGTTGCTAGCGGACCCCTCACTAGACCACGAGGTCCTCATCGATCAAGGCGGGGGTGCTTGCCGCCTGTGAAGACCACTCCAGTTTTAAACAATCTAAGTTTTAAGTTTCTGTTCGATCAGAACATCGAGGGTGAATTTTGGGTTTAAGCTCTTTTCGTTCAAAATAAATTTGGTTTTTGAATCAGTTTTAAGTTAATAAAAAAAAAAGTCGGACCGGGTCGGGCCTAACCAGACCATGCCAGACCCGGCCGAGCAGACCGACCAGGCCTCTTCGCGGTTGGGGCCGTGCAGCCCGTTTCCCCGTCAGCGGCCCAATTTGTTCAGGCCCGTCCGTGGCCCACCTCCCGGTCGGACTATAAAAGGGTGAGTCAAAGGTCAGAAACCCTAACTCCCCTTCACTTTTGCCGCCCTCCTCTCTCGAACCTGACCTCCCCCTCGCGTCTTCCTCCTCCTCCTCCTCCACACCTTCTTCTTCGTTCATCTCCTTCTCCGGTCCCCCAACTCTCCCTCTCAGACCAGATCCACCACCACACGACTGAACCCTCGCCGGTACTCCGAGCTCCCTCCCCCTCGCCGTTACCGCCTGCTTTCCCCGCTCATGTCGGCGCCGAGCCCTTCGGAACCAAGCTCGCCACCCCTCCTTCTCCTTCATCACCGCGCCCCTCGCAACCCTCCCTCCTTCTCCGACCTTGCACGGCTTGAGGCGAGTCAACTCGCCGGCGAACTCGCAGATCCAAGACCCTCGTCGCTCTCGTCTGGATCTGAGGCTGAGTCACCGTCGTGCTTCACCGCTCCCGCCGTCGCCGCCGTCATCCTTTCCCCACGGTGAGAATCTCACCCACGGGGGTTTGGTCGCCGGCGATGTCTTCGCCGGTGGCCGGTCTCTTTTCTCATTTAATTTCTTCTCCTTTTTTGTTTCTGTCCGAACCTCTTCTCGGATCTGTAACCTTCACTCTTCCTCTGGACGTTTCTGGGCTTGAATCTAAGAGAAACAAGAGCGTTTTGGATCTGAGCGAGTTTGGGACAGAAACGGTTGAAAGAAATTAATTAAAGAAATTTTGATCTGTTAAGAAGGGTTTTTAATTAAAAACAAACTCTGTTTTGAATGAACGAGGAAGAGGAAATTGCTTTAGATCGAAAGATCAGTTTTAATTAAAATTGGTGACGGTTGAAACTGGAACGAACTGGAAACCGAACATTTAAACGGACTTAGAACGGGACAAAGCGGAACGATGAATCGGTCGCCTCGGGAACCGTGTCACGAAGCCCGAACATCGGGAATCGTTCCATGGAACACGTACCTCGAAACTCGTGCCTCGGATCTGTGCATTGGGAACCGGGCCTCGGGAAACGTGCATCGAGTTCTGTGCTTGGGGCGCGAGTACTCGAACCCGATTTGTCGTAATCCCGCTTTTAGCCCGCTCGAGTCTAAAAGACAACCGTTGAACTTAATTCGAAACCTTCGTAATGTTGATTCGACTTTGGAACCGTTTTTGAGTTTGGCCTTCGTTTTGTTTTAGAATCCGGCTTCGATCGAAGAGAAGACCGGAGGTAGCGAACCCGGACGTCAGCAACTAGAAGACGTAGCAGTTGTTCTTCGGTTGAGGTAGGGAAAGTAGCGAATAACGGTTTAATTACGGAAAGTTACTAGTATGCATGCTAGGTAATAATAATAAAATCGGAAAGATCGTAGTTTGGCATGTAGGATGCGAACAACTAGCGTAGACGTATGAACTATGAACATTTACGCCTTTTGTCTTGGGAATTGTTGTGCTGGTAGTTTCGGGCCATGACGTGCCCGTAGGATTGTTTGTTGAGTGCTTCTGCTAGTGTGCTTGTGTTGTTTGAACGGTTATTAAATAACGAACATGAAAACGGATAGGATCAAACTAGTGATGCATGCTGATGACATGTGTGGTTATTTCCTGTTAATTGATATGGTGAACTATGGGACGGTTGGGGATTTGATACCGGTTAAGCCGGTAGGGTTACCACGTTGAACGTGGGGTCGGTAAGTGATGGTAAGTACGTGACGGTTTGAGTGTGCTTGAGAGTTCAATAAGATTATTGCTCGGTGTTTCATGATTGTGATTGTGTGTGGGCGTGTGAGCCGTGTTTGATCTGTGGCATTTCGATGCGTGATTGTTATTTTGTGGTGTGTTCCTTGAGGATGGTATTCCGTTTGAGATTGGGCCTACGGGTCGTGTTTGGGGCCGACGGGCCGCATCATATCATCTTGCATAGGACCGACGGGTCGGAGCCGACGGGCCGCATCATATCATCTTGCATAGGACCGACGGGTCGGAGCCGACGGGCCGCATCATATCATCTTGCATAGGACCAACGGGTCGGAGCCGACGGGCCGCATCATATCATCTTGCATAGGGCCGATGGGTCGGAGCCGACAGGCCGCATCATATCATATTGCATAGGGCCGACGGGTCGGAGCCGACGGGCCAAATCATAGCATAGTGGGCCTACGGGTCGTGGTTGGTCCTGAGGGTCGTGTTGGGTCTACGGGTTGTGATGGGAACTGGGTGCCGTGTTTCAACCTCGATGATCTATGGTCCTTTGGAGACGTTTCCGAGAGTCCCGACGAATGTGTCCTCGTAAGGACGTCTCCAGCATTCTCGACGTTATACGTCTTTGTGACGTTATGCGCCTCCTCTGGACCGAGAGGTAGTCCGATGGATACTTGACCTACCGTTTGATACGATGATGTCGGGTTGTGTACAGTCGGCGGAGTTCAAGGATTGTAGTACGAGATGTGTGTGCTGATGGTTTCGGTGTTTGGCACGTTTGCTGTTTGGTTAATGTTTTCTTGTGCGAAAGTCGTCGTTAAGAGTACTGTAAGATTGGCTATGAACCCCGATTTGGTATTTAGTCATGTTGTACTAGTATGCCCTAATTGGACGGTTACTCGTGGTGGTGAGCCGATGTTCATTACCTTAACTACTTTCTCTACTGGGCGAAAGCTCACCCCTTACATTGTCGATTTTCAGGTGTTGAGCGGGATTTGTGCTAGCAGGACACAACTGAGCTTGAGAGCTGGCGAGGGTCCTAGGCTAGTAGGTCTAGAGACGTGCAATTGTTTTTTAACCGAACTTTTATACTGGGTTTTATGAGCTGTTAACTCTGTCAATTTTTTTTTATTATCACTTTTGAAATTTTATCTTTCGTAATTTTATCGTGTTTATTTATTGTTTAAGTTCACGTCTCGAGTCCGGTCAATACCGGATTTGGGGCGTGACACCGCCCCTCGTCGGTAAGTCCGATGCATCCTTGGACTTCGTAACGCTATCTGTATCCGTAGTTGGGCCATTGCCTAACCCACCTCCAGCCGTCACTTATGGTACTCATGTTATCTCCGTTGGCAAAGCGCGTTGAGATAGAGGAGACTCACAACTTCTCACCGCCCGTACCACTTCCATAGGGCACTCGGTCTCCTTTTCCTGCGCCACATAACCAATGCCCATTTCCGTCGCCCTCGCTAGTCCAATCGGACACACGCCCGGGGAAGAGGGGGGAAAGCACTAGACACACCGTTGGATAAGCCACCGGTCACACCATCGAAAGTCGTCGTAGCCGCTTGAGTTTTTTTTTCTACAAACCCTATAGAGATAGGGAGAGCACTTCGGGATCATCATAGTATTGTTACGCTGGCGGCAAGCAGCCACAGACGCCACCATCATGAAAACGAAGACCGCACCTTCGGACCACGCACTTGAAGGACGGCAAGAAGTTTCGAACCTATGCACTTTAATTTTGTTTTCAATGGCGATGCTTTGTGTACCAAGTTGAATGTTATGTCTCGCATGAAAACATTTGATACGGGTGCATATGGACCATATCGCCTGTTTGGAAATGCTTTGCTCTTTTGAAGAAAATAAAAGAATACCCAAATTGCTTTCTTAAAAGTTTCGAAAGTACTTTAGGAAAGCAATTTATGTTGTCTTTCCTCTTTCTGTTAATGCAGTTACACTATCAACAATGTAACTAAGTAATAAAATTGTTACGGTGACTTGTGTTCAAAGGAAATTAAAAATGCATGAAATAAAAAGTACCATTGGGAGCTTTTGGAGAGAGTAGCTAGGGTTTTGTTCACTAGTCCTCGTCGAAGACAGTGTTCTTTTGTAGACGATTCTTCTCGATTGGCTTGTTCTCTCTCTCCCTCTCCGCCTTCTCGGCCAACAATTCTGTAACCCATTCTGATCGTCCCACAACCAGTCCCACCTCCACTCTTCCCCGACGACTCTGCAGCCCAAGGTATTCGGGTCTCCTCTCACCACTCGCGATCGAGCACCACCGTTGCGTTGTGGATCTGTTGAGGTCGCACGAGGAAGCCATCAAAGTCGTCGCCACCTTGATCAGCCCCCTACCGCCTCTAAAGTCGTCATCGACGTATCCTCCTCCTCCTTGGCCTCCACCGATGCCTCCTTCTGGATCTTTCTCCCAGGTTTGGGCCATCATGATCGTTTGTTTCTAAGTTACTTTCTTTTTTTTTCTTCATTTTTATAAGGTTTAACCGTCCACCATATTGCATGATCCCTCTCTAAACCAAACGCATCCAAAGCCCCCCCTACTTTCTTTTTTCTTCTTCCTTTTTAGAAGGTTAACCCCCCCCCCCCCCCCGGGAGGATGCACAAGTTTCCAGGTTATTATGGTTGGGCTCAGGTCGAGCCAGGTATGGTTTTCGGTTCATCCCAGACAACTAGAGATCCCAATTGGTTGATCCACAAGTTCCTAGACTATGATGAGTGGGCTCCGGTTTAGTCTTATCGTATGAGTTTTAATGCCATGTTTTTTTGTATTTTAGTTGGTTGATTCTTAGTCTTAATTTTTTGTTCTTAGTTTTTGTTTGTTCTAGTCTTTACGTTATTGTTCTAGGTTGCTTACAATTCGGTCCAACATCAAAAATCCGACTATACCTCGGACTTCTTTTAAAGATTAATAGTAGTCCGTCCTCTGAAGAACTGCTTCTCCCTTTATGTTTTGTTATCATGTTACAATTATAAGAAATAATGGCCTCTAATGCCAAAAAAATATATATATATATTATGACAGTTTGTTAGACCAAATACATTGGAAAACTCTAATATTGCCCATAAAGTTTGAAATCACTTAAAAGTATGGGTTATAAGGGTCTTGTGATGTTTGATTTTCCGTCGATATGTCTTGCCGCTCCTCCTTCACATAGGATTTGTCTATGCATTCCAATTCTTCGAACTTCATGTTGTATTTATCACGTTTATTCAAGAGTTCCATACGCTCCATGATTACAAGTTGCACGAATTTTACTTGATAGAACATCGTTTATGTCTCGACCATCAGCTCCTTCCTTTCCTTTCGTCAGTTTCTATTCTTGTGGATGGACTTCGATCGATGGCGATGGCTCGACAACGAAACCGAGTCAGCATTCGGGTTGAGACTACTCCTGATCAATAGATCATATTCTTTGGGACGAGCTATATGAACTAAGGGTTCAAATTAGTCATCTTCTCGACTCGAATCCCATGATCCCTCCGTCCATTCCGGCTCTTTCATGTCTGCTTCCCACTTGTGAGGGTAGGGAGAGACATCTCGAAAACTTGGGCAATAGGAAAAGAAATACGGGAGAAAGAAGAATGATCTTAAGAGATACAACAAATTGTGTGGTAATAGAATAAAATAAAATGGGTTAGGTATTTGTAGGTATAAATTTTGTTCGATCAATCATTTTTTTAATGACCGAGCCACGTGTCAAACAACCATTGATCGCTTGCTCTTCGGTGTCAGCATCGCCCATGGAAAACGCCAAGTTCGACATTAGCAACCTGTGGCGTATTATGTATCGAGATAGACATTGTCCTCCTACAACGGGCTTCGACGTCGATGATGAATACCAACATCGACGTCTCGCACTCCAACCCCCGCTATGGATGCTCTTACAATTGACTAACTTAATCATACATCATTTTATATAGGGAAAATTTCAATATAATATCCTTCCAAACATTTATTTGTAAGATAATATTCTGATATAATTTTTTTTGCAATATAATATCTTACCAAATATTTATTTGTAAGATAATACCATAGCATAATGTTTTTGCAGTAATATATTACCAAACATTTAACCATAGTTTGATACCTAACCGTTAACCTTTTGTTATTTTTTCATCCAAATAATGTAAAAAGTTCAAAATATCCATCACCATGAAATGTCAAAATTGTCATTCATTGATTTTCAAATTTTCAAAATTGATTATTTATAGTAGATTATGAGAATTTTAAGATGAATGAATGACAATTTTGACATTTCATGAAGATGGGTATTTTGGACCTTTTATATTTTTTGAATAACAAAATAACAGAAAGTTAACGATTAGATATCAAACTGTGGTTAAATGTTTAACATTATATTGTATTATAAATAAATTATACCATAACATTATCTTGCAAATATATATTTAGTAAGGTATTATATTGTAAAAAAAAATTATGTCACAATATTATATTACAAATAAATGTTCAGCATATATTATATTGAAACTTTCTCTTTTATATTTTCGGGTTTTAGTAAACCCATATGAATCCCGGATTGACTACCCAAATATTTGGCCATTCAAACCACAAAACAAAGGGATAACGTCGGTTCTTAACCTTTTTGAATATTTAGTTATCACATCCTAACCCAGACCAATCTTTGGTTACAATTCCATACACGAAAGATTGAGAATTTTATAAAAAGTATAAAAAAATTGTCCAAGTTAACAACACTGTTAACCCGTCGACCACGTGTAAGTCACGTGAAGGGTCAGAAAAATTTAAAAATGTTGGTTCCTAACCTTCTTGAATCTTTGGTTATCACATCCTAACTCATACCAACCTTTGGTTACAATTCCATACATCAAAGGTTAACACGATTTAGGGGGTAGTTTTGATTTTTCCCTTCCCCAGTTAACGAAATCGTTAAGTTGCAAGACTGGTATCATGTTTAGTAAAATTCTCAACCTTTTATGTATGGAATTGTGACAAAAAGTTGGTCTGAGTTAGCAGGGCCGTCTCTACTTATTTTGTGGCCTTAGGCCAAATTTCAAAAATGGGCCTTTTAGTAATTAAAATCAAGACGATATTCTGATATTTTATTATTATAATAAATAAAGATACATTTATATAGAGGTGTCTAAATATATCTTAAGTAATATATTTAAATAATTTTCAATATGTATGTAGCTCATGAGTCCTCCAAATTATTAGGATTGAGTAAACTAAAAAATTTAATCTAAAAACTATATTCTTCAAACAACTATTTTTTCATAAGTCTAATCTTGAGAATGATTGAAAAGTTTCAAATGAAACGACTGACAGATTCAAACTAATTCTAAAACACCTACGGTAGATTGTTATAAACTATAAGCTAATCAGTAAAAACAATTAAACATAAATTAACTAATTAACATTACTAACCTTATATTATAGATTGTTCTTTATATTTGTGTCTTTGTTCTCCATAACCAAGATAGGAAATATTAAATATTGATAAAAAAGAAGTTATTTCAAAACAAAGTAGAATTTGAGAGAGAAAAAAATCATAATAAAATAATAGAGAATTTGGAGAAAAAAAGTTGGAAGTGCTTAGGCAGGTATCTAAACTTAAAGCTACCCTTATATTTTTATATGATTTGAAAGAGAGAGCAATAAGAAAATTATCTAGAAATTATAGAGATTGACTAGAGAGAAGGAAAGTAGTTTTAGAAACAAAATGGAATTAAAAAAAAACTGAAAAACAAACGTTTGAATTAGATTTTGTGTTTTGGTTAAATATTAGCTTGAAGAAAAAAAAAATCTTATACGAGGTTGTTGATTAAATATATTGGATATTTAAATATTGATTAAATATTAGTTAAACATGTGATATTTACACGCATGGTTCTACTGGTAAATAGAAATGGTGCAGTACAATGGAGTCTTTTTGTTTTGGTTAATAATTGGGCTTGATTAGTCATAAACTAATAAGCCCAGAATTGTCTTAAAATGTGGCCCTCTTCTTGCGGAGGCCTTAGGCGGCTGCCTAATTGGCTAAGTGATGGAGCCGGCCCTGCCTTCAAAAATTCTGATACTTTTATTAATGATACTTGTTTCCGTTTATCTGTTTACTATTGTTTATGAACTAATCCTTTTGACATAGCTAATCAGTCTGCATGATGTATCACTTAATTACTTGGACAAACAAGTTTGTATATACCAATATTGTTTGACCATGTTTGATCGTGTAGTGGAGAACCATGCATAAACAATAAGAAATCTTAGGGGAAACTCTGTATTTCAACTAAGTTTCACCTTTGATTCCACCATCCTAACTGCGATTGACCTTTGGTTGCAATTCCATCCGGTGAACTTTTCGCGATTCCTAGAAAGTAACAAAATCTGTTATTTCAGACGGCACTGTTAGTTTTGCTTGGGAAAAGACACATTTGCCCTCAAATTTGATTAACCTTTGTTCACCTTTGATTCCACCATCCTAACTACGACTGACCTTTGTTCACAATTTCATCCGGTGAACTTTTCGAGATTCCTGGAAAGTAACAAAATCTGTTATTTCAGACGACACCGTTAGTTTTCCATGATATATCTTGTTGTAATACCTTTTCATTTCGTTAACCTAAGATCACCTAATCATGTCTAATTGTTCTCAACAATGGATTTAAGAAACATAATTATTGCACTGCATAAATAGTTCACACATTGCAACATAAGTACTTCAACATTACAATCTCATCATAGATCATAGTTCAACATTAAAAAATTCAAAATTACAAAAACATAGTTCACACATTGCAACATAAATACTTCAACATTACAATCTCATCATAGATCATAGTTCAACATTAAAAAATTCAAAATTACAAAAACTTCATAGTTCAACATTACATACTTCATCATAGTTCCACATAGTTTATCCATCCAACAACATTACTTTTTTATCATCTACCTACTATATAAAGAACTTATACATTAGCACATAACCAAAAATGATGAAGCACACAATTTTCCAACCAAAAGACATTGTTGTTTACTTTGACAGCTCCATGTTCTTTGTTCTTTGTTCTTTGTTCCAATGTTCTAATCTTGTGAACCAGTTCAGAAACCAATTCTCTCCCAAACAAGCTTCCAAACAAGCTTCGATCGATTACTTGGTTTGGTGCTTCAATGGCGGTTGTGATCGGGTCTAGCTACTGCAATGCCGATGTCACCGACATCGGTGTCGTCGTGCCGGTTCTTCCCCTCGGTGAGAACAACTTCTTGGTCACGGACTCCAACAACAATATTATCTTTCGCGTCGATGATACGTCGACTTCTTTCCACAAGCAACGGAGCTTGATCGATTCGAACGGGGATGTCGTTGTTACTTTTCGTGAAAAGGTTCGTTTTGTCATTCTACTTGTTAAATATCATGATCTGGTGTGAACATCGGTCTAGACGACTGTTTAAACGTTGATTTTTACAACACTGATCCGATTTTGACATGGTCTTTTGTCGGTCGTGTAGGGTATGACTGCTCACAAACGTTGGCTTGCGTTTAGAGGAGATAGCATTGAGAAGAAGGATTTGATATTCATGGCTAAGCAATCTTCGATGGTTCACTCGAATGCGGATCTAAACATCTACTTGCCCAAAAACGAGGATGAAAAAATATGTGATTATAGAGTCGATAGCTCGTATGTTTTTTACAAGGGCAATTCGGACAATCACATCATTGCTGAGGTATAATAATATTATTATTATAATTTTATAATCTAACATATGTGCATTTTAAAAGAGACCAATCGACAACCGATTTATTTGTCCAAACTTCCATAATGTTGGAGGTGATTTTAGTTTAGGCGAATCAGGTTGATTCACTCAGTTTTGCAATTATTTATGAAAATCTAACTGATTTGTCCAGCCTCTTACAACGTTAGAGATATTAGTCAGACTAATCAGACTGATTCGTCCAACCTCTCACGACGTTATAGGCGATTAGTTTGGTGAATCTGATTGATTTGTCTAGCCTCCTGCAAGATTGGAGACAATTAGCTAGACGAATCTGATTGATTCTTCCAGTCTCCTCCAACATTATATAGGTGATTAGTTGGACCCATCTGGTTGATTAGTCCAGCCTCCTATAAAGCTTGAGGCAATTAGTCCATACAAATCCGGCTGATTCATCCAGCCTCCCACAACAATGGAGGTGATTAATCAATCGAATACGACCGATTTGTCTAGTCTCCCATAGTGTTGAAAGCGATTAGCCCAGGAAAATTGTTGGAGGCGTTAGACTAGACAAATCTAACTGATTCACCCGACTTCCCCCAACCCTAAAGGCGATTAGCCCAATTCACTATACATTACCAATGCTCCTTCGGACCTTATGTTTTATGAGTTTCAACCTAATTCTAATACGGTGATGCTTTTGGGAAATGCAGGCCAAAGAACACATGGTGAAAGTGCATCGGAACGTTGATATGGCATTCGTAGTGTCTTTGATCGTAATTTTGGACGGGATACGAGAGCAAGAAGCGGACAATCGTAAGATGCGCTCTGCCTTACTCAAAGGCGGAGCTAAAGGTGGAGGTGCCGTCCCCGACATTGCATTTTAGTCTTTTATATGTGTGCATGATTTTTATGTAGTTTTATTTTTGTAGTTTGATTTTTTTATGTGTTATAGAGCAAGAAAAAATGGGTGTACGTGTAATAAACATGAATATGATACAAATATTTCGTTGGCTTTGATACATGGGAAACATATGAATTGATGATATATGCCGATGCTTTGGTGTACAATATTTACGTGACCGGCATGTGACGGAGAGTGTAACTTGTACCATAGGGTTTGGATCGGGCCTTAACAGTACCAAAATCGATGAACAGAACTGGCTGTTAATTATGAATCATCAAAGCTTCAAAAGAAGTTATTAAAGTCACGTAATCTTGCAAAGAAGAATCTTGGGGCATGACAAATCAGAAGCAAAATATTTCAGCAAGATTAGTTGGGATAGTCTGCAGATCCAAAAAGACAGGAGGGTTAGGCATCAAGAATCTCTCTAAAATAAATATTGCTCTACTAGAAAAATAGTAGTGGAGGTTTGTTCTGGAAAGAAACTTGTCACGCCCCAAATCCGGTTTTGACCGGACTCGAGAAGTGAGCTAAAACAATATTAAATTTAAATGAAGGTAAAGCCAAAGCAGTCTCAAATAGTAGTTTAAAACTTTAAACAACGTCGCGAGTCACATCTCGATAAAAACAACAGTAAAATACTTTAACAATTAATGATACGTCTCTAGACACTAGCCCGAATCCTCGTCAGCTCCCTAGCTCCAAGAATCCTGCTAGTACAATTCCCGCTCGACACCTGATACACAACAAGTAAGGGGGGTGAGCTTACGCTCAATAGGAAAAGTAGTTAAGGTTCTGAACCACAGTTCATCACCACGAGTAACCGTCCAATTAGGGCATACTAGTAAAGCACAACTACATTCAAGCATGAGTGCATGACAACTCTCACCCTTAAACACACATAAAGTTACAAAAAAAACCCTAAAAACTCTCTGACTTGGTATTCGCGCCTGCCCTCTTCTCACACAGCCGCCACCCCTCCCTCGCCGGTAATGGCCACGGCCTTCATGACTGTTGCGGTTGCCGGCGAGGTACCTTAGCTTCTTCTCCCTCTACCTTTCTTTTCACCACCTTCTTCAATCTCCGTCTCCGGCCCGCTTCTTCTCCGGCGTGTCTGTTACTTCCTCCGGCGTCCCAGTCTGCTCCATCCTCAACCTTGGACGGTTCACGTGACACATCTGAGTTCGTGCGCTCCCACTGCATCCCCGGCATCCTCTGCACTGCTGCTCCGACGTCTTCGTGTCGGTCTTCTTCGTCCCGGTCACAAGATCAAACCTAGGATTCGCTCTCAGATTTGCTTCATGGTGTGGTTCACCCCGACGTCTCCGGCGAGGATGTGCTGGTGTCGACGAGATCTGATTTCGTTTTGCCGGCTTTCTTCTCCGGCTCGCCCTCTGGCTCGCTCCGTTCACGGCTTTTGGTCCGCCCTGACGTCGTTGTGCTGCTGCTGCTCGTACTGGCGAGGATGTGCTGGTGTCGAGGAGCCTCTCCATTCACGGTTTCAGCTTCATCTCCAGGTATCGTCGTCGATCTCATGCAGCGGCGGCTCGGGTTGGTAGGTTGCGTTCCGGGTAGGGTTTGGCCCGAATTGGGCCGGGTCAGCCTGACCCAGCTCGGTTTTGGGCCTGCCCTGTCTTGGCCCAGGTTGGCCTGGCCTGTTTGGGCCTTTGGCCTGATCTGGCCAGGTCTGATCTGGTGCAGGCTCTTGGTTCCGGTTTGCGTTGGTGTTGTTGACCTCATCGGTAGTTGCCGTTGTCTGACTCTAAGGCAAGCCTGGTGTTCGGTAGAAATACTGGGTCTCCTTCAGACGTTTCTCGGTGTTGGCCGGCTTCGTATCGAGGCCCGGCACGAGTGCCTGCATTGATGGTCAGTTCGGTACTTTTCTTCGCCCTTTTCCCTGCTTAGCTAGGCCTCTCCTATTTGTTCATACTTACTTTAGTATTTGGTTTCGCTTCTTCTCGACCCGGTGGTGGGTCGAGCTCGTCGGTTAAAGGCGTTGACCGCCGACGAGTTCTTGGGTGCAGTGCGCCCCTCAGAAGCCATCTGCTAGAGTTCGTATGGTAATTCGGATCTGTCTCAACCGTTGTGGTGTTGGCCGCCGGCATTATATTGAGGTGGGAGTCGGTTCAGCTTTTCAAGGTTACGGTTTGGATCTTCGCCGGTGAGGTTTTGTAGTTGGGAGTGACCCTTTCTCTCAGGGTCTGCGTACCCTTCTCACTGGGTCTGCGTACCCTTTTTGCTCTCTGGGTCTGCGTACCCATCTACTCAGGGTCTGCGTACCGTTTCTTGCTCTTAGGGTCTGCGTACCCATTCTTGCTCTTAGGGTCTGCGTACCCATTCATGCTCTTAGGGTCTGCGTACCCATTCTTGCTCTTAGGGTCTGCGTACCCATTTATGCTCTCAGGGTCTGCGTACCCAATCACTCTGGGTCTTCGTACCCATTCATTCAGGGTCTGAGTACCCATTCGCACTCACTATGGGTCGGCGTACCCATTCTCACTCACTTAGGGTCTGTGTACTCGTTTCACTACTGGGTTTGCGTACCCATTCACTACAGGGTCTGTGTACCCTTACTCTTCTGGGTCTGTGTACCCTTCCTTGTTTACTGCTTTACTTTTGTTTTCTAAACTTCCGCCTTCAATCTGTAGACAGATTGTACACAGGTGGTTTTTTTTGTAACTTTTTTCTTCCTCAGGAGAGGGTAATTTATCATATGCTATCGCTGATCAAAAAAAAGTAAAGCACAACTATTAAAAGTCAAATGAAAACAATTACTCCAAGACAACACTTAGCTTTCCATCCGGCACAACCCGTAACACAAACTCACAACGAACCGAACTCATACCACTTTCCACAACTAGCTCTTGACACCCATTACCTAACAATTCTCAATGAACAACGCCTACGGTTATCTCACAACCGACCACACGTACGAACTCGCACTACAATGCAGGAATCAGGTACAACCATCTCGACTCACCAAACACTCTCACAAGACCCAAGTCACACTTAACCCAAGGCACAAAGCCAGACAGCCTGCACGACTCACACAATAGACAATGCACAAAGCCCAACATCACACTTCCCCATTACTGCCCCTTTCCACAACCTTAAACGTACTGGTATTCCAACCAATGCAGGAATCAGGAATCAGGTACAACCATCTCGACTCACCAAACACTCTCACAAGACCCAAGTCACACTTAACCCAAGGCACAAAGCCAGACAGCCCGCACGGCTCACACAATAGACAATGCACAAAGCCCAACAACACACTTCCCCGTTACTTCCCCGTTATTCCAACCAATGAGAATAAAGCACACAACAATACACACACATATGTCGTAGGACAACACACAACCAATCAGCCAGAATAAGGCACGGGCGAGACACACACAGATGTCGTCTAACGGCATAAGCCATACCACCGGATGCACACAGCTACTTATATCGTACTGGACCATACATCATCAGTCCCGATATCTTCCTCCGCACACAGGCGAAGGGTAATGTAACATCCCGCCGTGCCTCACACAGAGCCCCACGCGCGGCGATGTTAGGTCTGCAGCCCAATACACCCCAACCCCTCTGGTGTACTGTCCATAGACAAATACCAACCTAGGTTGTTGGTGAGACTTGAACCCAAGACCTCACCCTTTATAGCATTTCCTTGAGTGATGCTACCACCACAAGATGTTGGACCTCAGAATGAGATCTCTCTTCATTTTCTGTGATAGGAATTCCAAGCTTAATGACTTAAATATTGGCTCTTAAAGCATATCCTTTATTCTCTGATTTCTTTGGTGTTCAAGGTCTTAGCTGGAAAGTTGTCAATTGAGATAGAATCTTTTTTTGGACTAATGTTTGGTGGAGAGATATTTGTTGGTTTTAATTATAATTGAAAATTTATTTGTTAAGATACCAAGATCGATGAAGATTGATGTTTTTTTAGGGAGATTTACACATAACCTTCCCTGTTATTGTATTTTCACATCACCTCCTTAACTATTTTTTTTACATTTAAGCCCCTTAAATTCTATTTTTTTTCACTTTAGTCCAACTCTGTTATATTTTTAGAAATACCAAAACTACCCTTATATACACTTTGCTAAATTAAACCTAATCAAATCACCCTTTTATCTCTATGTCACGCCCCAAATCCGGTTTTGACCGGACTCGAGACGTGAACCAAAATAGATAAATAGATGAACAAATTTAATACTAAAAAGATCTCCACTAACAGTTTTAAAAGCTCCAAGTAATAACGCGAGTCAACAACTCGGCAAAAACAAACGGTAAATCAGTTTAGAACAGTAAAACTGTACGTCTCTAGACAAAACTAGCTAAGACTCTCACTAGCTCCCAAGCTCCGAGAATCCCGCTAGTCCAAGGCCTGCTCAAAACCTGTAAAACAACAAGGTAAAGGGATGAGCTTTCGCTCAGTTAGAAAAAGTAGTTAAGGTTGTGAACATCCGTTCACCACCACGAGTAACCGTCCAATTAGGGCATACTAGTAAAGCACAACCCTAAGACCTTCACATAGAACATGACGTCACAACAACACTTGCAAGACTAAAACCACACTTAATCATCCCACATACCCAATCATCAAGCACACAACACACAGTAAGCACACAACACACAGTTAAGCACACGACACACAATAAGGTAATCACACGTTCCATACCGCAATCTCCAACATCACCGGCTGTTACAACCCATCCCAATTATATCGTACCAGATCACACAACATCAATACTGACATCTTCCCGGCACACAGCCTCGGGGTAACGACCCTGACCTGCAAAACATTCAGTCGGACGTCTTCCCGTCACTTAGACTCGAGGCATAACTCATATCACATACCTGACCGGCACATACCTCGGTCGCATGTCTTCCCGGACCACACAACATCGGGGTAACGATCACGCCATCCTAGGCCCAGACACCCTACACCGGAACCCTCCCTTGGAGTAGGTTTCATACTGGATACACCTCCTCTTGGAACACACATCAAGAGAATAACACGCATCATACTTCCATATTTCAACCACGGTATACCAACCGCACAAACTTACCGAACACATCACATCGGTCTATCACTCACCCGATCATGTCACAACCAATGATTCACATTACATCAAGCATGACACACTTGCCCAAACATAGCAACAACAGGCTACACCGAGTATATCATTTCATGATTCTCAATCTACAATGGCTAAATCACCCATCATGCATGTCAATCAAGATCATGGCATTTCAATCAACACGCAACCTAAGGGCTCGACATGGCCCACATGCATTTCTACAGCACGACAATCCCAAACTTCCAGCTCGACATGGCACGTAAGCTATCCCTCATTTCACTCGTTCCTCACATCCTAATCATGTCATTCTAACAGTTAAATCAAGTAATTGCAACCTATATGCATACTAGTAACTTTCCGCAATTAAACCGGTATTCACTACTTTCTCTACCTCAGAAGCAATCCAATCCTAGCTGCGGACGACCTGGCTAGCTACCTCCCCGTCACTTCACGATATCCAAGGGTCTCCTCCTTCGTCGAGCTCGGCCAAAAGTCTTGGATCAAAAATAAATACTCGAATCAATACTAATTCAGTTGCGTTTAGAGCGAGAAATAACTAAATTAAGCCCGAAAGTCCAACATGGGATAAACGGGAAATGGGCCGGAATGAGGCCCAATACGAATGGCCCACAATCCCGGTACCCGACCCGGCCCGTGCAACAGACTGACCCGGTACCCGACCCGGCTCGTGACACAGACCGGCCCAGGACCAGCCACGGCCCGTACGGCACGCCGGCTCGGGAACAGGCACGGTCCGCACTGCAGACCGGCCCGGGACCAGGCACGGTCCGTGCTGCACACCGTGCCGGACCCTGACCCGGTCCGTGCGGCACTCCGTGCTGGAACCTGGCCCGTTCCGTGCGGCGTTCCGTGTTGGTCTGGACAGACTCTTCTTCCACTTCGTTTTCCACGAATTTCTACCTCAAACCTCCATTGATGAACTCATAAATCTCCAAAACAGACTCAACAATCTCCAAAACTTTAATCCTCTCAATGGGTTTCATCAAAACTTCACAAAACTCAATCAAAACAATCATCCAACATCCTTTTCTCTCCAAAAACAACATCCAACACCCACAATCTCAAAACCCACACAAGTTCATCATTTCTCCTCAAAACTCATGAACCAACATCATCAAAAACGAAAAAGGGTTGGGGATTTACCTTGCGAATGGAGAATAGGTGAAGAAACAAGTGAAAATGGAAGGATTTGGGTAGCAAATGGGTTCAAGACCCCATTTTTCCTCCTTTCTTCTTCCTCAAGCTTCCAAAACTCCTTTTCTTCCTCTCTCTCTCAATTTTGGCCACCAAGAAAAAATGAGCTGAATTGGTCTTGTTTCTTGTTTCTTGTTCCTTTAACCTACTTTTGAAATGCCCAAAATACCCCTTTTGCCTTATCTCTTCTCAAGTGCCACCAATAAGGGTAAAAGGGTCAAAATACATCCATTTATTCCCTTCCAAGCTAACATGGATACATGTCCATGTGGGGACCACTCCTAGCTCAAATAAATCCAGCTCACTTAATTAATTAGGTTTAGTTTCTAATTGGGCCGCGTTTGATCGAAAAAGACCCCGAGTTGACGTTTCCCAACATTACAGTCATTTGAAAGGAAACGGCCCAACTAAGCTAACCGTAACGATGGATAAGCTTTTTGGGCCTCGGAAAGGTCCCGAATGACTCCCGGAGTGATCGGTTGACTTTTCCGGCAAAAGTCAACTTTCGCCGAAAACCTCTGGTTCGACCGGGATCGACCAGGGGCAGTTCTTACACTCTATCCCTCTCCCTCACTTCCTCAGCCGCACGCACATCCTGTCCTCATCTCTACATTATGATTGAAGAAAGCTTCAGAGTTTGAATTTGGGGATTTTGGACAGAGAAGAAGAAAAATGGAGCCAACCAAGGTAGAGCAGTTGAAGCAGTTCGTCGAGCAGTGCAAGGCCGATCCTTGATATGGAGCAGTGAAAGTCGCTCCATATCGTTCATCATCTCCATTTCTCCATTTTGATTTTATTTCTATTCATCCTCGGCGGAAAAATCCCTACCCACGCACACGACCATGGCGCTTCCAAGCCGGTACTATCGATTTTGCTCTCGAGATTTTTCTAGGGTTTCATTTTGTTAATTATTTTGAATTTCTCCGGACTTGTATTGAGTATTAGCTCAATGACCGAAACCGAAGAAGTTTGCTGAAATCCAAGAAGCGTACATGAAGGATGTGGAACGAGCATTCGATGCACTCCAAGCTCGGTTTCACATAATCACTCGACCGAGCCGCTTGTGGATGCCCCGGGACCTTGACTTGGTGATGAATGCATGTGTTATCATGCACAATATGATAGTCGAGGCAGAACGTCATACTTATGACGGCTACATTGAACAAACAGATGAGGGTGGGCCAAGTCAACCAAATTTTGCTCGAGGAGGCTTCATCCCGTCCCAGGTCATACTTGTAAACACTGCAAGGATGCAAGAGGAACGCATACATTACCAGTTGAAGGACAATCTCGTCGAACACATTTGGAATAAATTTGGAGACGCCTAGCTTAGTCTATCGCTTCGTAGTTTAAATTTCGATCGGTCATCTTGTACTAGTCCTTTTATTTTGTTTTAATTTAATGTACTTTCGTTTTAAATTAATGCATTTTTGTTTAATTTAAATTAAACTATTATTTTAAAGAATATTTTGGTGGCTCCCTGCCGGCAGAACTTCAACCATTGCACTTTGCTGGCGTTGAACGCTGGCGGGGAGACAAATAAATAATATTTTAATGCTCACCGCTAGAAACTCTCCGTCAACAGTCGGCGATGGCATTGTGGATGCTCAAAGGGTAAGTTTTTCAGTGCTGGGGTTGTAAGGATTTCCGAGGTGCTGGATTTTAGGACTTTTATTTTATTTCTTGAAAAGAAAGAAATTTTGTGGTATTGCTCTGCTGATAATAACAAATTCAATGTACCTCGTAGTTGCAGCAATGCATTACTCGGTTTCGTTGACTTAGATTAGTCCATCCCGTACCCACCACGTTGTTTCTCGTCTGGTCACCATCAAACTAGAGTTGCATGCATGTTAGTCTTCTTCTTTTTTTATTTTGTTTCTACGTGTGTTTCAGCGACGACCTTTTTTTATTTTGTTTCTACGTGTGTTTCAGCGACGACCGAAGGTAAGTGATTCAGTCCACTTTATACTCTCCACTAGACTATTATCCAATTTTTAAGACATGTAAAAGAGATGGTGCCGAATCCATCTTGTGGGCATCATTTCTAAGATACAAATGTTATAACAAGCGTAGACCTGGGAAGAGTCGATTTCGGTGGCTGAGTGTTGGAATCAGAATCGCTATCAACCACTCAATCACTGAGACACGACTTGTGGGTGCGACTCGACGTTTTAATGATCACCTGGTTCTATGCGATCATTCATCCTGATTTACTATCAGACGTTTACAAAACGAATGCTACAACTCTCAAATACGGACATCTATCGAAACCATTATTTCGAGACAACAAAATGTCTCGAGCTCTCCAGGAGTCTCAAAAACTGTTTGTTATGTTTTCTAATTAGAAGAATCGGTGGATGCAGAAGTAAAATATAAGGTCCATATTCATTATTTGGACAATCATCTTTTTCTTATTAATACTAAGGAAGAGATTATTGACGAGGGTAGCAAGGTTCAGCTATGGACCTGGCTTGAGACTTGATTCAATGTGATTCCGGGCAAAACGTAGCTCTGTCTACGTGGTGGGAATTTTTGCTGGTTTGAATTGTAGGGGATTCCTATTCAAAGATGGTGCAGAGAGTCGATGTATGCTATTGACAGAGTTTAAACTTTGATGATCATTATTGATGTATCTGTGTACATAAATAGGTAATTACAGATAAACTCAATACATTCAAATATTACAAAATATATCCTGAGTTTGATATTCAAACTCTATGTACTAGGATAAGTATATCTCTAACACGCCCCCACAGTCTGAACGGGAGGTTCCCGGACGTTGAGGCTGGACCTGAACTCGTCAAAAAGAATGCGTGGAAGTCCCTTGGTGAAGACATCCGCCTACTGGGACTGAGAGGGGACATGAAGAACTCGAACGTGACCCTTAACTACCTTCTCTCGAACAAAATGTATATCCAACTCGATATGTTTGGTGCGCTGATGCTGAACTGGATTACCAGAGAGATAAATCGTACTGATGTTGTCACAGTAGACAAGAGTGGCTCGAGAAACCGGACAATGTAGCTCGAGGAGAAGGTTGCGAAGCCAGCAAGTCTCAGAAACAACATTGGCGACGCCACGATATTCAGCTTCCGTGCTAGATCGAGAGAGGGTAGGCTGGCGCTTCGAGGACCATGAGACAAGATTGTCTCCCAGAAAAACACAGAACCCGGACGTGGAGCGTCTTGTGTCAGGACAGCCAGCCCAATCAGCATCAGTGTAGGCGACAAGACCGGAGACAGGCGATGAGTAAAGATGAAGTCCAAAATGTCGAGTCCCCTAAAGATATCGAATAATCCGTTTAAGCACTCCCATGTGGCGAACATGTGGATCATGCATGTGAAGACATATCTGCTGAACTGCACAAGAAATATACGGGCGTGTAAACGTGAGATACTGGAGCGCCCCCGCAAGACTGCGATAAAGAGTCGGATTCTCAAAGGGAGAACTGTCGGTGGCACTAAGCTTGCCCTGAGTGTCAACTGGAGTAGCGGAGGAGGAGCAGGACGTCATGCCAGCACGATCGATAATGTCCGAGGCATATTTGTGCTGAGATAAAAACATGCCTCCAGAATGCCGGGTGACTGCAATTCCCAAGAAATAGGACAGAGGACCGAGGTCCTTCATAGCAAATTCCAAGCCGAGTCTGGACATAATGGAGAGGCGTAAATCATCACTCGAGGAGGCAAGAATGATATCATCGACGTAGAGTAGAATATAGGCAGTATCTGCACCACTACGATAAATGAACAACGAGTGATCGGATTTACTATGATAGAATCCGATGGAAGCCACAAAATCTGTGAATCGCTGGTACCATGCTCGAGGAGCCTGCTTGAGTCCATAAAGAGATCAATGCAATAGACAGACATGGTATGGATGAGTGGAGCTCCGGAAACCAAGTGGCTGATGCATGTATACCGTCTCATGCAGATTCATGTGCAAGAAAGCATTCTTGACGTCAAGCTGATGAATAGACCAGGAGCGAGACACTGCAATGCTGAGGACGGTGTGTATCGTAGACGGCTTGACCACCGGGCTAAAAGTCTCCTCACAGTCAATCCCAACCTGTTGAGACCTGCCATCACCAACAAGACGAGCCTTATAGCGCTCAAAAGAACCGTCAGATCGAGTCTTGTGGCGAAAAATCCACATGGACCGAATAATATTCACCCCGACAGGATGAGGAACTAGGACCAAAGTCTTATTATTAATCAAAGCATCAAACTCATCTTTCATTGCTAGTTTCCAATTAGGGTCTAGTAAAGCATCCTTAGGATTACGGGGTATAAGGGAGGGATTCGTAGAGGTAGAAAGGTTGAAAACACGCTTAGGTCGAACGATACCTGATTGGCTACGTGTGACCATAGTGCGAGGTGGAATAGGTGGGTGGGCCGGTTCAGCTGGGCTTGCCTCGGTAGGCGCAGGAGAAGGAAAGGGATGAATCGGGCTTGGCCGGTTCGGTAGGATCAGAAGGTGGAGAGGTATGGGCCGGATCCGGAGGCGGTAGCTGAGTGTCAGGGGATGGACCGAGCCGTACAAGTGAGGGATTGGATCCTGAAATGGGAAAGAATACTTGGGCCTTGACAACAGGTGATATCAGATCAGTTAAGAACTCATAAGAGGGGGGTGATGGTCGAAAGTGGGATGAAAAAGGAAAAACCGTTTCGTCAAAAACAACATGCCTTGAAATAATGAATTTGTTAGCTTCTAAATCATAGCATATGTACCCTCTATGGTTCGGAGGAAATCCGAAAAAAAACACACGGTGTAGAGCGTGCCTGAAGTTTGTGAATAGTAGTGGAGGGAAAAAGGGGAAAACACAGACAGCCAAAAATACGGAGATGAGTGTATGTCGGTGTGCGGTGATAAAGAAACCAAGTAGGAGACAAAAATTGAATTGTTTTGGACGGAAGAATGTTAGATAAATAGGTGGACATAGCTAAAGCATAATGCCAATACGAAGGAGGAATAGAGGAGTGGAGAAGCAACGTACGAACCATGTTGTTCAAACTGTGAATTTTGCGTTCAGCACGACCGTTCTGAGATGAGGTATGTGGGCAGGAGATACGAAACACCAATCCTGACGAAGCAACGAAGTTGTGAAACAGGGTGTTGTCGAATTCCTTTCCATTGTCACACTGAAAACTTTTGATATTGTATCCAAATTGAGTCGAGACATAGATACTAAAGGCAGAAAATATCTGAAATACTTGAGATTTTCGACCCAGAGGATAGGTCCAAACAAAGTTAGTAAAATCATCAAGTAACACAAGATAGTATTTATGGCCCGAGGAACTTAAAACATGGGATGTCCACAGATCAGCATGCACAATATCAAATGGAGCAGTAGTAACAGATAAAGATGTTTCAAACAGTAAACATACATGTTTCCAAAAAATACATGAATGACAAGCATTATTCAATTTGTTCGAAGTACAAGAAATGTAATTAGAACGACGAAGTAAATCAAACACCGGACTACCCGGATGACCCAAACGAGAATGCCAGACTTCTGGTGACAAAGTAATAAAAGCTGGTGAAGTTGATAATGAACTAGGGGAAATATGTTAAGTGACATGGTATAAGTCTCCTGTGCTATTGCATATCATAACCGGATGTCCCGTCCGAAAATCCTTCACACAAAAACCAAAAGGGTCAAATTCTATCGAGGCATTGTTGCCTTTGACAAAACGGCGTACATAAATTAAGTTCTTAACTATGTGGGGAGCATGTAAAACATCGTTTAAGGCATAATCAAGTCGGGTGGGGAATATAAATGCTTTACCAGTACCATAAATTGGAATAGTATGACCATTACCAACAATAATAGAGCGTTTAATATTTGACTTAAAATAAGAATTAAGGTTACCTGAATTCGAAGTCATATGGGATGAAGCACCGCTGTCCATGTACCAATTTCCATCTGGAGGCTGCTGCATGGATAACTGGGCCATGTCATTGGTCAGATCAGTGGGTACTGCAACGTGGGCTTGAGGAGCTGATGTTGGTCGCGGGCCCAATACGATGGGTTGAGGGGAAGTGTCGCGCGTCCACTAGTAATGAGATGCAATAGCACGTCCACAAGAATTGGTGGATGTAGACGTAAAATATAAGGTCCATGTTCATTTTTTGGACAATCATCTTTTTCTTATTAATACTAAGGAGGAGATTGTTGACGAGGGTAGCAAGGTTGAGCTATGGACCTGGCTTGAGACTTGATTCAATGTGATACTGGGCAAAACGAAGCTCTGTCTACGTGGTGGGAATCTTTGCTGGTTCGAATTGTAGGGGAATCCTATTCAAAGATGGTGCAGAGAGACGATGTATGCTATTATGGGTAGGTTGGAACTGTGGTGAAAGTTCAAGATCTCACATTGTACCTGGGAGCAGTTTTTGTGTTGCTTCACGGTCATTCATTATTAGTAGCAGAAAAAGAGCGTTAGGATTAGGGAGGCTCTGTTTAAGGTTTTTGTGTCTATGGTAGGCTCGAGTTTGGTTCCTTCAAATTGCTTCTCCCCGGAGGAAGAATGGTGCCCTCCAGCCCAAAGGTCAGTCAGTTCATCTCTGACGAAGCATAGTCCGATTCAGGATTTGGCTAGCAATTTTTGTCAAGCCATTGGAGGCACTCAAGTCTCGGGTCAGGTTCGATATGCTATAGATAATAACGTTGGGTACTCAGCTAAATGAAACTCTATGGATCCCCGGATCGTCCCAGATTCCATCAGCTCAAAAGAGATCAGTGTGAGTATTTCGCTAATTAAAGCTTTCAATCGTCTTTTAAGAGGTTGTAGGAGGAAATGTCCTAAGAAAGTATTCTCTCTTTTTTTGTGTGTAAATTCGAAGTCACTCACGGACCCGAGAGAAGATTAGTGAGCCTATTAAGATTTTTTGGGAGAGTGTTAAAAAGCTTGGTCTTAAGGTGTTTGACTCAAGTGTTCGTTATCACGAATCGGGATTTCGAAACATACGACTCTAGTAAGCTTGATTTGGGTAGTGAGGAAGAGTATACTTTTAAGGATGTGGGCATTGAGGGAATTTATCTGTCCCTGGCCCTTTCTTTCTTTGTGTGAAACTTCGAGAAAGCGTGTTTTCTCTGTTAGTTGGTTGTCTCTTGTTTTTGTTATCATTTTTTTCGGAAGTTGCTTTTCGGGTGGTTTTTTATTTTTTTTGATCAGCAAATTTTTGAAATTTTATAAACCAAGTTTTCGAATCAAAAACTTGGAAAAAGGCGGAGCCCTCGATGAACAAGAAAAACACAACGATATTTCCTACATAAAACTACCCAAACTATTGAGCCTATTACAAAAGTCTATTCTCAGACTTGACTTGCCCCCAAGCAACATTAAATTCAAACCATTTAAACCCAACAGCTAGACTTGAACCCAAAGTAACCGAGATCGGTTTCAAAATAAAACCCCCAACTGTTTCCAAATGAAAACTGATAAGCCTAAAAGAATTATATATCAATTCAAAAACAAACAAAACAATGAGGAGTTGCACAGCAAAGATCAAACCCTCCCACCATTGCCTCGGCAAAATGCAGCAGCACCCACAGTAGAGATCTTAAAACTTTCAGCTGAAACTGCAGTGACAGGATGAACACCTCCAGTCATTGGTGAAGAACTTTAGCAGGTATAAACCCAGGAGTTAGAGAGTAGTGACCACAAATGAGAGCTTCAACCCTGTAGGAGTAGCTCCACCAAAGTTAAGCAAGTAAAACCAAGGATAAAACAGGTTCAATCCACAGAGAAAAATCAGAAAAAAAACAAAACTCTCACTTAGAATGTTCTACCCACACACCTCAGAAAAGAAACAAGTAGTTTTAGTCATTAATTACCCACACTCAAGACAAGGAAACAAAAGCAAACAAACCCAGTAATGTCCTCACCAAAGTCTCACCACAGTCCCCAAAACCCTCTCCCAGAACCCCAAACCCAGATTAACAGTTACCACAAGAAAGAGGGGATTCAATCCAGTTTAAGAAGGAAAAGGACTGTCCCACTTTGAATTTTTCCCAAAGGAGTTGATAAGCATCATGTTGTATGAATTGCACAGTGGTGTCAGGATGGTCCAAAACCTTATTGAAGATTAAATTGTTCCTACTTAGCCAGATTCTCCAAATATTTATAGCACACAACCAGTTCCAATGGGAATTCTTTTTCTGAGGACCCAAATACTTCCAGGAGCAAAACCAGTCTTTGATGCTATCTGGCATTGCAGTCACCAGGTTCCACCATTTTAAGACTGCATTCCACACTTCCCAAGCATAATTGCAACTGAGGAATAAGTGATCTAATTCTTCAGGATGGTTTTGACAAAAAGCACACCAAATATTCTCAGAGAAGATACCCCTGGATCCAAGGAAACATTTGGTAGGGACTGCCTGCATACACACCAGCCAGGAGAAAGCAGCCACCTTAGGAGGTAAGATTGGGGTCCAGAGTAATTTGGGCCAATTCAGGCTCTGATCATGCTCTTTATCTAATAATTGATACATTTTTCTCACTTAGAAACCTTTTTTGTCAGCATTCCAAGTAACCACATCTTCTTTATCATTTAGAGACAGTCTTGTATTTATGAGTTGGCAAAGAAGGTGAAATTGATCCCATTCCCATCCCCTAAGATCTCTTCTGAAGTATAAAACCCACACTCCATTAGACCAACTTTTCGGGTGGTTTGCTTTTGGGTCATCCAGGTTCTTGTTATGTTGGTTATACTTTCTTTGTTTTTTTAGGGATGGATTGGATGATCACCGGTTTTTTGGGTTGCATCTCCTTATTTTGTATTTCTTCTTGTAATACAGGATTAAATAAAAATCAATTATCAAAAGAAAACTTTGCTCGCTCTACAAGGATTCCCTATCAATCACTAAATATTTTCAAAAGATAAAAGTTACGTCAGACTCATTAGGAGATATTGATCAACATGTCTCTGATCACGATCTTGTGCTTCAGGCATTGCATGATCTTCCTGACTCTTTCAATAGTACTATCGAGGTAATTCAACATCAGAATCTAGTTCCTACATTCTCACAAGTTCTCTCTATATTATTGTTGGCTGAAAATCGACATACTCAATCACCCGATCAATCTATCCTACTCTGCAATCAAATTACCCACTTACCTAATCCCGGAAAAGGAAAATTCAGAGGTCGGGGCGTGGCTACAACCGTGGCACCGGTCATGGTAGTCAATTTTCTTATTCTGCAGGTATTCTTGGTGCCTCTCCGACACCACTTGGTTCTCAGTATGTACATTCCTCTACATGTGGATATTCGCTGGTCACACATGCAAGGGATCTTCAACAGCAGTAGTATGTAGGATAGCCCACGACCCAATTGCCTCCCTTCCATCCGCAACCCGCTCAGCTACTCGGCCCAGCTCCTTAGAGTATGTATAGTGAGGGGATCACATATAGGGATCATGATTTGAGGATCATATGGTGATTGGACTGAATTATGATGTGAGCCCCTAAAATTAAGGTGTGTTCCACCGTGTGAGACTCACGTATGGGACTCATGAGATGAGTGGATGTCAGGATTTTGTTTGTTTTCTCTATTCAAAGTGTAAATCAACTTTTTTTTGTGATCAAAGACATTAAATAAACTATCTAGAGCAATACGAACTTAATTATTGTAAATTTATAATATTTGGACACCGTTTACACAAAATCGAATTTTTAAAGGCCACGTGGCACGTTTTGGTTGGCTGGTTGCGACTCACGACTCGCTAATCACCGAACCACAAATGTGAGCCGTGGTTCGGTACACGAATCGCGAACCATGATTTAGTGTTTCACGAATCACGATTCACGCACCCCAAAGCATGCGAATCGTGACTCGCGAACCATTAAATCATAGTTCGTGATTCACGATTCCAGAAGTGATGCGCAGGTTGTAGGTGCTCTAAGAATGCATTCCCGGCTCCTCAACAGCACGTCTTCGTATGTCATGCTCAGTATCTACCGCCAACATAGTAGCTGGTATCCGACCCAAAACAGCAACTAGTCCACGACCCATTCCAGCAGCTGGTACCAATCATCAATCCACAGCTCCTTCAAGCATCGACCCAGCAGATCTCCTCAACTGCTTCAGGCTACTAAGTCCCAATCTTCCCGTAGTAGTTCATGGGCTATACTTCTTAGTATCTCATAGGTTTAATTCCTAGGTCAACTAATACTAATCATTTAATTTCTAATATGACACTTCATCAGCCTTGTTGAAAGTTGATCCAAATTCAAGCTAGTTTGTGGCTTGGTTACCAAGCAACTAATTTAGGGAATTGTCTTGGCTTGATTAGCAAGTAATCAATTTAGGGAATTTATGCCATGTTTCCCAAACTGGGTCTTAATTGTGTAGAGATTTTTATTTCCCTATTTTGTATGAAGTATCTCTACACCACTCCTATAAATACCACCTGTAAGCTGCCATGAGGGATAAGTTGAATCAGTGTAAATCCCCGGCGTTGTGTAAACATTCTCCCTATAGTGAAGTTTTGCTGGTTGGCGCCCGTGGTTTTTTCCTCTCCGTTGTTTGGAGGGGTTTTCCACGTTATATCGTTGTGTTCTCCGTTTTTGGTTTTGATCTATTTCCTTTTATTGCCTATCGTTTTATAACAAGTGGTATCAGAGCCAGGTTGTTCAATCTAGGTTTTCTGACGATATGGCATCATTGAAATTCGATCTACCGTTGTTGGACTACACCACACGATTTTCTCTGTGGCAAGTAAAGATGCGGGCCGTTCTAGCTCATCCTGACCTTGATGATGCGCTAGATGGATTCAACAAAAAGGATTCGAAGACGTGGACCGATGAGGAGAAGCGTAAGGATCGTAAAGCTCTATCTCTGATTCATCTTCATCTATCAAATAATATTTTGCAGGAAGTACTGCTGGAGAAAACTGCAGCAGCGCTTTGGCTCAAACTGGAATCAATCTGCATGTCCAAGGATCTGACCAGTAAGTTGCACGTGAAGATGAAGTTGTTCACGCACAAGCTGCAAGATGGTGGTTCTCTACTCGATCACCTAGCGGTCTTTAAGGAGATCGTTTCTTATTTGTAGTCCATGGAGGTAAAGTATGATGATGAAGATCTAGGTCTACTACTCTTATGTTCATTGCCTAGTTCTTTTGCAAATTTCCGAGATACCATATTATTGAGCCGCGATGAACTAACTCTTGCGGAAGTATATGAGGCCCTTCAACAGAGGGAAAAGATGAAACTTATGGTACAAGGAGAAGGATCATCATCCTCCAAGGGAGAAGCTCTGTAGGTACGTGGGAGGACCGAGCAGAGGAACAACAACTATAAGAGCAAGAACGGGAGAGGCCGTTCTAAGTCCAAAGGAGGTGACAAGTTCTGCAAGTATTGTAAGAAAACAAATCACACCATTGAAGATTGTTATAAGCTTCAGAATAAGGAGAAAAGAAACGGTACATACAAACCGAAAAACAATTCTGATGGTGATGGTAAGGCCTCCGTTGTTTCCAACGATAATTCTGATAGTGATTGCTTAGTTGTGTTTGCTGGATGTGTTTCTGCTTATGATGAATGGATTCTTGATACTGCCTGTTCATTTCATATCTGTTGTAACAAAGACTGGTTCAGTTCTTATAAGTCTTTGCAGAGTGGAGATGTGGTGCGTATGGGAGATGACAACCCACGTGAGATTGTGGGCATAGGCTCCGTTAAGTTCAAGATGCATGACGGCATGATACGCACATTGACAGATGTGAGACACGTACCAACCATGGCGAGAAACCTCATCTCTCTCAGCACTCTTGACGATGAAGGGTACAAGTACTCCGGCTCACAGAAAATTCTAAAGGTATCAAAAGGCTCTCTCATTCACATGATAGGTGATATGAACTCTGCAAGATTATATGTTCTTAGAGGTAGCACTTTAAATGGTTCTGCTACTGCTGCTGTTATTTCTGATGAACCTAGTAAAACTAATTTGTGGCACAAGCGCCTTGGACATATGAGTGAACAAGGCATGGCAGAGTTGATCAGGAGAGATTTACTTGATGGCTGCAACATGAGTAAGTTGGAGTTTTGTGAGCACTGCATTTTTGGTAAGCACAAGAGAGTTAAATTCAATTCTTCCGTTCATACCACTAAAGGGATATTAGATTATGTTCATGCTGATGTTTGGGGTCCTTCCCGAAAAACTTCTCTTGGTGGTGCAAATTACATGCTTACTATTATTGATGATTACTCTAGAAAAGTGTGGCCTTATTTTCTAAAACATAAATCTGATGTGTTTGATACTTTTAAGAAGTGGAGAGTTATGGTGGAGAAGCAAACCGAGAAGAAGGTAAAAGTGCTTCGTACTGACAATGGCATGGAGTTTTGTTTAAATGATTTTGACAACTATTGTAGCAATGAAGGCATTGTAAGGCACCACACCATCCCGTCCACGCCTCAACAGAATGGTGTGGCTGAGCGCATGAACCGAACCATCATCTCCAAGGCTCGGTGCATGCTTTCTAATGCTCGCATGAGTAGACGTTTTTGGGCTGAAGCAGCCTCCACCGCCTGCTACTTAATAAACAGATCTCCAAGCATTCCACTTGATAAGAAAACTCCTATTGGGGTATGGTCTGGTTCACCTGCTGATTATTCACTGTTGAGAGTTTTTGGTTGCACTGCTTATGCACACGTTGATAATGGAAAGTTAGAGCCTAGAGCAGTCAAGTGTGTGTTTCTTGGTTATGGTTCAGGAGTAAAGGCATATAAGTTATGGAATCCTGAAACCAAAAGAATTTTGCTGAGCAGAAATGTTGTTTTTAATGAGGCTGTCATGTTCAATGATAGTTCCTCTATAGATGCCTCTGATGTTCTTGATGTTACTAAATTTTCTGATGATGAGCAAAAGAGGATAAGCGTGCAGGTGGAGCACCTGGACGACAAAGTAAATGAGGTTGATGAAAATAATGAAAATGATGACATTGATGTTCAGTTTACACCACCTGTTTTGCAGCAAACAAATAATTCCATTGCTGCTGATAGATCGAGGAGAAACAAAGGTCCTCGCCCTCGTTTAATTGAACAATGTAACGTTGTTCACTATGCTTTGAGTTGTGTTGAACAGGTGGAGCATGATTATGATAGTCCTGGTGATATGATGAAGCCAGTTCATGTTGCTAAGTTTGAGCTTTGCTCAAGCTTAGTTGGTATAACTGGTTAGCCCTAGTGGCTGTTTGGCGCCGAAAGTATTTTTCTTTGTTCGTTCAGGGAGATGTCTACCGTTTCATGCTACAAGGAGGAATTTGTCTCAAGGTGGAGTTTGTCGAAAGTTGATCCAAATTCAAGCTAGTTTGTGGCTTGGTTACCAAGCAACTAATTTAGGGAATTGTCTTGGCTTGATTAGCAAGTAATCAATTTAGGGAATTTATGTCATGTTTCCCAAACTGGGTCTTAATTGTGTAGAGATTTTTATTTCCCTATTTTGTATGAAGTATCTCTACACCACTCCTATAAATACCACCTGTAAGCTGCCATGAGGGATAAGTTGAATCAGTGTAAATCCCCGGCGTTGTGTAAACATTCTCCCTATAGTGAAGTTTTGCTGGTTGGCGCCCGTGGTTTTTTCCTCTCCGTTGTTTGGAGGGGTTTTCCACGTTATATCGTTGTGTTCTCCGTTTTTGGTTTTGATCTATTTCCTTTTATTGCCTATCGTTTTATAACAAGCCTCAAGGTGGATGGTACATGGATACCGGTGCTACTTCGCACACGACCTCTCCCTCCGATAATTTTTTATCATGTTACCCCTTGTGTTAGTTCTAGTTCAATTATTGTTGGTAATAGTGTTGTTATACCCGTTAAATTTACCGGACATTCCTCTATTTTTTCACCCTCCAAAACTTTTAAACTGCCTAATATTTTCATTAGTCCTCATATTATTAAGAATCTAGTTTGTGTCTGCCAATTTACTCGTGATAATATATGTTCTGTTGAATTTGATCCGTGTGGATTTTCTGTGAATGACCCTCAGACTAAGGCCTCTATTCTTCGTTGTGATAGCAGTAGGGATCTATACCCTATTGCCACCACTGCTCCTTCTTTTTCACTCTCGCCACCTGTTTCCATGCTCCTCCATGCCAGCGTTCCCTCTATCACTTGGCATTGTCGTATCGGTCACCCTTATTCTCAAGTTTTTCGGTTTCTTCGTTCTAGAAATTTCATTTCTTGTCACAAGGACTTTTTGGATAATATTTGTCGTGTTTACCAATTGGGAAAGAATTTACGACTGCCATTTTCTCCTTCACTTTCTCATACTACACAATGATTTAAGGTTATCCACTCCGATTTGTGGACTTCCGTTGTAGCTAGTTCTAGTGGTTTTAAATATTATTTGCTATATTTGGATGACTTCTCTCATTTTTGTGGGTCTTTCCCTTACGTTTTAGGTCTGAGGTACTTAATCTATTTTTTCGATTTCACACTTATATTCGTACTCAGTTTTGTCTTCCGATTAAAGCTTTTCAATGTGATAATGAACGTGAATTTGATTAAAAAAAAAATTCGTTAATTTTCTCAAACTCAAGGCTTCAACTTTCAGTTTTCATGTCCTCATATCTCTCAGCAGAATCGTAAGGGAGCACACATGATTCGTATTGTCAACAATATGGTTCGCTCTCTTCTTTTTTGGGCCCAACTTTCGACCTCCTTTTGGGTCGAAGGTCTACATATGGTGGTTCATACCCTAAACCTTCTTCCTACTAAAACACACTCTTTTCAATCTCCTTTTTGAAAGTTTGTTTAATATATCCCCACTTACGATCATCTTCATGTTTTGGGTTATTTGTGCTACCCAAATCTTTCTTCCACCGTTTCTTATAAATTAACACCTTGATTTGTCGCTTGTGTTTCCTCGGTTATTCCTCGAATCATCGTGGTTTTCGTTTCCTCGACCCCTCTTGTCACGCCCCAAATCCGATTTTGACCGGATTTGAGACGCGAACTTAAAACAAATAGTAAATAAGTAAATTCCATAATAAAGAGGGTCTCAAATGCAATTTAAAGTTCTGAGAGTTCAAACGAGTCAAGAACTCGATAAAAATAAAAAGAGTCAACATTAATAAAACAGTACGTCTCTAGACACTAGCCAAACCCTTGTCAGCTCCCTAGCTCCGAGAATCCTGCTAGTACTGGTCCCGCTCAAAACCTGAAACACCACAAAGTAAGGGGGTGAGCTTACGCTCAGTAGGAAAAGTAGTTAAGGTTCTGAACCTCTGTTCATCACCACGAGTAACCGTCCAATTAGGGCATACTAGTAAGGCACAACTATAAACCACGCCCACGGCAGTTCCCAGATACCGATCACTTTCACAAAAATATAACATACTTAGAAAAATGCACAAAGACAACCAGTAAGAAAAGAGCACACAGCGAGATACACACAGATATCGTACAACAATTTCCACATCACCAAATGCACACAACCCCTTATATCGTATTGGACCACATGGCATCAGTCCCGATATCTTTCCCTCACTGAGACTGGGGGTAACATCCTCGACCGGAAATCCCTCATTCCGATGTCTTCCGAGCACACAGACCTGGGCCTTACTCAACATACGTACTGGACCGGCACACACCTCGGTCGAACATCGTCCCAAACCACCAGTCATCGGGTACTGATCACGCCATCCTTGGCCTCGACACACTACACCTCATTATCCCTCGGTGTAAGTACCACTCCGGTTACACCTCCTCTTGGAACACACAGTAAGGGAATAACACGCAGCACAAAGCCATAGTTGACCTCGGTATACCAACCGGACCAGCACACCATAACACACAAGTCGGTCTATCACTCACCCGACCATATCAAAGCCAAGGGTTCACATCATATCAAACACGACACATTTTCCCACACACAGTCACAACATGCAACACCGAGTATAATCTTATTTAGACTCTCAAACAGCGGTTATAACACGCAGCACGCAATCCTAAGGCTCGACATGGCCCATCTACCAGCATGGCAATTTCTCAAGTATTGAAAGCAAGTAATCTAGTGAATCACATCCTACATGTTACTAAGACTCGTCTGGTTATTTAATAATCGAAAGCGGTTATTCTAGTGAATCACATCCTATATGTCAACTAGGACCTTTCCGGTTATTATTTTTCCCTAATCATGCATGCTAGTAACTTTCCGTAATTGAAGCGGTATTCGCTACTTTACCTACCTCAAGATGATCACAACTACTACATCTCCTAGCTGCTGACGTCCGGGCCTACCTCCGGTCTTCTCGGGCGAAATCCAAGTCTGGGTTTAACAGGTAAAAAGGTCCAATCAGTACCGATATAGTCCAAAAGTCCTCTGACTTGTCCAATTAGCCCTTTAAATATCCTATTTTACTTTATTTAAATTAATTTATTTATTTATTACACTGCCGACCCGGATCCGCAAACCAGACCCGAATCCGACCCGGTCCAAAAACCAGACCCAACCGGACCCAGAACCGACCCGGACCCGACTTCAGACCCGACTTCAGACCCGATCCAGACCCGAGTCAGACCTGGTCCAGGCCCGAGTCTAGAACCCAGACCCTAGACCTGGGCCTGGCCCAAGGCCCAGCCTGGATCTGGCCCGAGACTCTTGTCCTGGCCCAAGTCCGACCAGGCCCAAGGCCCAAGTCCGCTTGGCCCAATGGCCCGTCCTGCCTCGGTCTGAGCTGGAGACGAGGACGGCGAAGCTAGGGTTCGCTCCGCCGCTGGCGATGGCGTCAGGCGAGCTCGGAGAAGGAGAAACGAGGGCGGAGAAGGGCGTCAGGATCACGGCGTGGCTGTGGCAGGGACGGTGGCGGCTGTAGCGCGACCCAACAATCTCTCACACCTCAGATCTGATGAAGGTGAGGGATTTTCCGGTGAGGGTTCTCTTGGCCATCGTTGCTCCAGCGAAGCTCGCCCAATCGAGCTCCGCACGACGTGTTTTCAGGCGGTAAGAGGTCGGAGAAGGAGGAGAACGGCGAGGGAGCACGAAGGCCGTGCGATTCCCGTCGCTGGCGCGTTCGATTCGAGCTCGGAGAGGACGACCCAGAGCGAGCGAGGGGAGGGGTTTCTCGGCGGCGGCGTCTCGTTTCCGTGCACAATGGGGCTCGGTTTGTACTCAGAAGGGAAGAAGAGGGCGAGGAGTGGCAGCGTTGCGAGAGGATCGAGAGAGGGAGAACGATGGAGGCGCCTCGGTACGCGTGCTCGATTCTGAAGACAAAGGTGAACAGTCGTAAGGTTAGGTCGTGTGTTGGGCTTCGCGTGGATTGGGCCTGGCTTCGCGCGGTGCGGGCTTGGCACGTGTCAGCGAGCTGGGCCCGGTTCTCTGACCGGCCCAGTTTGGCCCAAATGCACCCTTTCTCTTTTTTTTATTTTCTTTTTACTTTGCACTCGTTCCAATTTTTTTGACTCGTTTTCCAACCACGACGTTCCAACGAATAAATTTAATTATTTAATTCTTTTAACCCGGGGCGGTCTTTACACCCCTTTTTTTATAAGCGCAAAAATTTTATCAGGAGAAAATTTTCGAAGTGGAAAATATCCAAAAGGGACCAAAACAACGATTACATAAAAGCTCGATATATGGGAGCTTCATACGAGAAAAGCCTGTAACCTTAGGACTAGATAATCCTCAAAAGGGACCTCTCTTCTAGGTGCATTATTATTTCTCGCCATGTTACCTATGATGAGACGGTCTTTCCTTATACATCTTTTCACTCCGTTGCTCCCCCAACTCATTTGAATTGCTCACAAATTCTCCGATGACATTTCTCCTCTTATACACTATTCCTCCCTCAACAATCCCTCATCCTTCAACTCTTATGCCAACTACCATTATTTCTACGTCCTCTTCCTCTCCCGTATCTTTTCGTTCCTCCCATACTTCTGATTCTCCGTCCACTCCCTCTCCTACTCCGAACCCTGCTCCGTCGCCTTTACCCGTTACTCCGCCTCGTCTGTCCCATCCCATGACCACCCAAGCTTAGACCAACACTCTTTGTTCAAGGCGCATTCTTGATCTCATGTCTTTATATCCTCTATTTCCTTGATTCCTCACTCTTCTTCTCAGGGTCCGCGTGACCCCGACTAGAAGCAAGTGATGGAGATAGAACTGTTTCCTCTTCATGCCAATGGTACATGGGATTTTATTCCTTGCCCTCTTCATGTTAATCTCGTTGGCTCCAATTGAATTTTTCGTCATAAACGCTCTAACGGATTGCTTGAGCGCTACAAAACTCGCTTAGTTGCTCAGGGGTACACGTAACAACCTGGTATTAACTATGACAATAATTTTAACCCGGTAGTCAAACCAGCTACCATTCGTACCATTCTTAGTCTCTCATTGTCCCAATCTTGGCCGACTCACCAATTAGGTGTTAAAAACGCTTTTCTACATGGTGATCTTCATGAAGTCATTTACATGAAACAACCTCCCAGCTTCCATGACCCTTCCCTTCCAACCCATGTTTGTCATATCAAGAAGGCCCTCCATGGCCTTTAACAAGCCCCTCGAGCCTAGTATCAATGTTTTGCCTCTTATCTTATATTCACTGGCTTCGTCATTAGTCGGGCTGACACCTCGCTATTCATTTACCGTCGCGATTCTCACACAACTTATCTTCTTCTTTACGTAGATGATATTATTCTTACTGCCTCCTCCTCATGTCCTCTATCACATTTCGTCTCAATTCTGAATTTTCTATGACCAACCTTGGCACCTTGCAGTACTTCCTCAAAGTGTTTTTCAATCACACCTCCTCTGGTCTTCTCCTCTCTCGGGAGAAGTTCGTTCACGAAATTTTAGTACGAGCTAACATGTATTTTTGTAATCCTTGCGTCACTCGAATTGATACCAAATCTAAGTTCGCCTCTTCCACTGGTACCCCGGTCTGTGATCCCACTCTTTATCGTAGTGTTTCTGGTGCCCTTCAATATCTAACTTCCACTCGTCCAAACATTTCCTATGTTGTTCAATAGGTTTGACTAGTTATGCATGATCCTCGTGAACCTTATTTCAATGCCCCCTAACGTATTCTTCGTTATATCCAAGGTTCTTTTACCCATGGTATTCATCTTCTTCCTTCCCCCTCTTTCTCTCTCACAACTTACTCTGATGTTGATTGGGTCGGGTGTCTTGACACTCATCGTTCTACTTCGGGTTACTATTTTTCTCGGTCCGGATCTTATCACATGTCATCCAAACGGCAGCATGTAGTGTCTCGTTCCAGTGTCAAGTTGAGTATCGTGGTGTTGCTAATGATGTCGCTGAGTCATGTTGGCTCCGCAATCTCTTACTCGAGTTACGTTGTCCTCTATTTACTACCACTATTGTACTTCGTGATAACATCAGTTCTATTTATATGTCCAATAACCCAGTTCAACATCACTGTTCCAAACATGTGGAACTGGATTTACATTTTGTACCTGAGAAAGTTGTTGCAGGTCAGATTCGTGTCCTTCATGTATCGTCTTCATACCAGTTTGTGGACATCTTCACCAAAGATCTTTCGTCAGCACTCTTTAAATATTTCCGATCCGGTCTCAACATCCTCCATGTCGAGCTTCGACCGTGAGGGCATGCTAGATAACCATCATCAGCACACTTATCATTATCTCTTATCATTATCTTTTCACTGTATACAACTCACTCTCCCGTTTGTATTTTGTTGAATAGATTATCTTATATTTGTAGGTGGTGTAATAGATACTCTCTACTAGGATACACTTTGTACTAAAGAGAGCATATAAACACAGACCATCAATATAGGTCAGACAAAAAATTTACATATTAGAAATAAAAAATTTAATAATATTCAAAGTCGAATTTTCTACTGTGCTTCCCTATGGTCCCCACTGACTTCAAGTTTTTTGGATGTAAGTAACGTTCCATTTCGATTATATAAACCAAAGTACGTACCTCTCAAGAACACCACCCACAAAAAAAAAAATCAGGAGAGCTCCGATCAGTTATTGAATGGCGGGTGAGGTTCTGATTGGGTATGATTACTTGAGTGCCGAGACAACCGATATCTTCATTCGGAAACCCGTGTTTTCGACCAACACGTACAAGTTCAGGGCCACCGATGACAAGGGAAATCTCCTCTTCGAGATTAGGGGGACGTCCACTAGGTTACACAAGCAACGAGCAGTGGTCGATTCGTCTGGGAAAACCATCCTTACCTTACGTATGAAGGTTCGTTTTCCCTACTTCGTTGATTACATCTAACTATATCTCAGTTTTGGTAACTTCGCCAACTCACTGATAACCCTTATCGGTGACTTAGTAAAGAGTATGCACCGGGGTGTGTTAAGACCTGTTTTAAATTGTTTGTAGTTGTTTATTTTGGTGTTCCGGTGTTCTGGTGTTTGGACCAGTTTGTTGTCTTTGTTGGCCTTAGGTTTGCTTCATGTTAGTTAAAATTGGTACTGAGACCACTTGTAATGGATTCTTCTCCTTATGGGGAACGTCCTGAGGCCGTACCTGTTTGCGGTACTCTTGTTTGTAATGCCTCTGATTCGATTTTGTTTGGTCGAGTAGTGGAGGACCATGCACCAACGGTGGAAAGTATTCCGAGGAGCTAGCACAAAGGACAAAGATTTGATATTCACAACCAAAAAATCATCGGTGAAGGAATATTTAGAAGACATTGACCTAGAAGTCTGTTTGGGCTATAGTGATCGTGTCTCTTATAAGGTCAACAGTTCATGTCAAATCTACAAGGCTAATGCTGAATACATCATTTATAAGGTCAACAGTTCATGTCAAATCTACAAGGCTAATGCTGAATACATCATGGCAAAGGTACGCAAAAAGAATTAATTAATTATTTAAAAATAACATCAACTGATTGTTGACTTATTAGTTGATCAATTTAATATTACAGACTTACGATAATTACGCAAACTAATATTTTTTTTTTGTTAGAAATGACTAGAAACGTTATTAAGAACTAAAAAAATTAATAAGTCTACAGTTCATTTTTGAATTCAATAGTCATATGACAGCTAGTTTTTAGAGATTTTCCTAATATTTTCTGTCATTTGTAATGAAAAATGTTAGTTTAGTAATTATCTTAAGTGTACAGTATCAAATTGATCGACTAATAAGTCTACAGTCAGTTTTTGAAAGGTACAAATTGATGATAGTTAGTTCTCGGAGTTTTTCCACTACTTAACACTACACCTAAATTGCAAATCCTTAGAGCATATGTAATCAAGGTTGTTTGTTGGTCGGTTAATCTATATCTTTGGCTTTTCCAAAAATCTCTTTCGGGAGTATTTAAAAACCAACTCAAATAAAAGCTGAGATTGATGGTTGAAAACTTAATTATAGTTATATTTTAATACGTGTTCTCACGAACAAACTCGTTTAAAAGTTTGGAAATAGATTATTTAAGAAGAGACAAACCAATTGATAAGAGATATAAGAGCTAGCCCATTTGGAAATTTTTTGATAAATTGACACAAAATTAATATATTTTTTGTGGAAAGTGGGGTTTGAACCCATATTCGTGAATATCAAAATCTGATATCATATTAAAGGACCAACTCAACTAAAAACTCAAACTGCCAATTAAAGATTAAATCATAATCATATTCTAACAGATAATTTCAAAAATTTCGGGTTATTTTTCGACTCGACATATGTTACCTTCCCCTTCCTCTGCTTGAGTGAGGATGGTGTGAAATGGATTTTATTGAAGATATAAAAAATTTAAGAGAGAAACATTATTTTACATGAAGATCCAACCTAATAATAGGTATTAATCAATCTATACAAGACGTTATTTCTTGGAAAATCCGTTTTACAACCAATATAATGCTGATATAATTAGTACACTTGGGTCTATCTGATTTCTTTTAAATACGAAATTATTTGATAATTAGTCAATTTTTTTTAAAAAAATATTTCTTATTCTCCCTTCAAAAAGTCTTTTAATAGACCATTTATATTCTTATTCTCCCTTCCAAAAGTCTTTTAATCAACCCTTTATATACTACATTAACTTTTACACATGACATGATACCCGATATAAGATAAAGTGTTGTTAGAGTCCTAGAACATATAAAAAAAACGTAATGAATCTTCGGATATACATACTTGTTTTACACGAATTCCGATTTAAACCAGTAAAATATCAAATCGAATGAAATCAAAAATCAAATGATGGACGACGGAAACTACCTCCGCCCCCGACAGCCCGACCAGATCACACATTAGTAGTTGACGGGCCACGCAACTGAAGACCCTAAACGCCTCGGTCTTTGCTTGGGCGCTTCGTGTTGTGTCGATCCCTTTTCGCCTTATACGCCGGGCACTATAGTATGCATTTTAATTAGTGATAATTTTGGAAATGCAGCTAAATCCAGATACGGTGAAAGTGTACCCAAATGTAGATATGGCATTTACAGTGTCCTTGATAGCAATTTTGGATGCGATGATCGTGCAAAAAGAACAAGGTCAGACAGCGGAATTGGTTATATTGAATAAGGTCTACCCCGCAGCTAGATTCATTCTCCCTCATAGTTGGTTCATGCCTTCTGTTAATTTTCCTCTCATTTTGAAGATGGCAAAAGCCGCAAAACGACTCTGAACGGTGCGACCGTTTGTTTTCATATGTCTTTTAAACTTTTGTTGGCGGTTTGTATATGTTTTTCAATATTTGGATTCTTTGTTTGAATCCTCATTTTGTGATGTAACGTTAGACTATTTCGATTTCGTTTTTTCCTAAGTAAAGGATTGTTATACTTAAAATGATATATATTAATGATCTCAGACTTATATCAGGTTTTTTTTTATCAGTAATTTTTTTTGTTTTTATAAAATCCAAGAAGGACAAGGGCTGATCCCTCATTACAATCAACCAACACCCAACAAGGGGTGTATAACCTTACAATCAATCAAACAGGGTCAATACCCAGAATAACTTACATGAAGCACAACAAAGAAACCGGGCTACAAGCCCAACCTGCTTACAAACCAAAGCCCAAACAAAGGCTAAACAAGGCAACAATGCCCAAGAAGACTAAAACCAAAAAGATTAACGAACAAAAGAAACCTAGCCGCAGCTCCCCACCTCGAGCCCCGCAACCACCAGACAACATTAGCGCAGTACCGCTCGAATCCGCGCCGCCGAAGAACCTCACCGCAACCACAAACCTCATCTTCTCGGAGTTGAAGCAAAACCGACCACCATCGGACGGAAACAAGGAACACCACCGTTCCGAACAACAAAAAGGGAGAAGGAGACCCAAGAACTCCGGTAAAGGAAAAAGAAGGCCACATAAACAAGCCCCACACAAACACCACCCAGCCAACGCAGGGGTAGCAAACCAAACCTAAGACCAAACACCACAGCCCCAGCACAACCAAACACACGACCGACCCAAGCACACCTCCAGTACGCAACAAGTGAAACCCCTAACCTCTACCGATAACTACCACCCAAAGATTCCTAAACGGAACCTCTCAACCGGCCTGCACCGATTGCAACCCAAAAGGAGGGGGCAGGATGAAAACCACCCAACCCGTAGTTCTACCCTTTAATCCCCACACCCCCATCCCTGAAATTCCTCGAAACAAGCCCGAAGCTTAACAAACCCCACGGTGGCCAACCCCAACCGTGAGGCCCCGCTCAAAAGGAGCGGAGAACAGAGGACTAAAGAGCAAGAGAGGCAGAGATTAAAAGGATAGAAAAGAGGAAGAGATGTAGAAAACCAGTCAAACCACATATCTAACCAATCCCGTCCCAGTAATAACGGAGAGAGTAGAGGGAACAGAGCTTACCCACCAACAACGCCACCAAGAAGAACAGCCACAACGAATCCCAGTCGATAAACCCTTCCCACGGAGGCGAAGACGAGGCGGCGTCAACATCTGAAGTGGAAGGGAGGCTTGCACAACAACGGAGTCGGAGAGTGTAAAACCCACTCCTTTACGAAGGGGTATTTTTGTGAAATCAGAAACGCGGGGGTGGATTTTTGCAACAAGTTTTATTTGAAAAGAAAAAAAAGGGGTAAAGAGGACTTGGGCCGGCTAGGCTCAGACCCTGCCAGAGGACCGAGCCCAAGCCAGGCCATTTTCACTTCAGGCCCAAAACGCGTCAAACCCTACCGCAGTGCCTCCTTCTTCAGATGTCCTCGCACGCGAAACGAGGAGAACCAGCCGCGTCTCTGTCCCTCCTTCGTTTCTCTCTCTCCTCTCAGATCTGAAACGCTCTCCCTCTCCTTCTCTCTCGCACCCAAAGCCAGGATTAGCCCAATACCACTCGAATCCCCGCCGCCGAAGAACTTCACCGCAGCCACGAACCTCATCTTCTCGGAGTTGAAGCGCAACCGACCACCATCGGACGGAAACAAGGAACACCAATGTTCCGAACAACAAAAAGGGAGAAGGAGACCCAAGAACTCCGGTAAAGGAAAAAGAAGGCCACATAAACAAGCCCCACACAAACACCACCCAGCCAACGCAGGGGTAGCAAACCAAACCTAAGACCAAACACCACAGCCCCAGCACAACCAAACACACGACCGACCCAAGCACACCTCCAGTACGCAACAAGTGAAACCCCTAACCTCTACCGATAACTACCACCCAAAGATTCCTAAACGGAACCTCTCAACCGGCCCGCACCGATTGCAACCCAAAAGGAGGGGGCAGGATGAAAACCACCCAACCCGCAGTTCTACCCTTTAATCTCCACACCCCCAGCCCTGAAATTCCTCGAAACAAGCCCGAAGCTTAACAAACCCCACAATGGCCAACCCTAACCATGAGGCCCCGCCCAAAAGGAGCGGAGAACAGAGGATTAAAGAGCAGGAGAGGCAGAGATTAAAAGGATAGAAAAGAGGAAGAGATGTAGAAAACCAGTCAAACCACAGATCTAACCAATGTCGTCCCAGTAATAACGGAGAGAGTAGAGGGAACATAGCTTACCCACCAACAACGCCACCAAGAAGAACAGCCACAGCGAATCCCAGTCGGGAAACCCTTCCCACGGAGGCGAAGACGAGGCGGCGTCAATATCTGAAGTGGAAGGGAGGCTTGCACAGCAACGGAGTCGGAGATAGACCACCAGCACAAACCTACCCCCAACGACCAAGAAAAAGACAAGGAAAAATCAGATCCAAGCCGAATCAAGGCCGAGGGGGGTAGATCTGACGGTCAGAGGCCCATATCTGATAAAAAGTGGGAAGGGGAGCGACGGAACAAAGGTTGGAGACGAGAGGAAAAGAGGCAAAACGAACCAGGAGGAGAAAAGGAAAGGGAGGAGAAGGAAGAAAGGGGAAACAAGGGAGAAGAAGGGGGTTGCAGCGGTGACCTCGGTGGCTGAAGCCAAGAGGCCACTGCCGTGAGCGGCGGAGGAAGTTAGAGAGAAGGCAGAGAGAAAAGGATAAAGGCGTAGATTTTTTATACATGTTGTCAATAACCGATCGAGACTTGTATCAGTTCAACTACCATATATTAGAAAGATGAAGAACTTATCTTGATTTATTGTTTCGTATCCTTGATCTTCAATACAAGTTATATTGTGAAGACCGTCTTGTTAAAAAGTTTTATTTTATTTAATTATTGTTCGATCGGGACATCGAGGTTGAGTTTTGGGTCGGCGTTGGTTCGTCGCGGTTTGAAAGCGGATCGAAGTTGGGTGCTTTTGCAAAAAAAAGGGAAAAGAGAAAAGAAAAAAAAAAGAACCGGGTCGGGCGGACCAAACCCGACCAGGTGACCCGGCCAGGCCAGGCCCAACCCAGCTCCTCCTCACTTGGGCCGTGAAGCCCGCTTTCTCGCTAGAGGCCCAAAAGGGCACTCGGCCCGCTCTACTTAAGGAAGAAATTAGGGTGCAGAAACCCTAATTTCCTTTCTTCTTCCTCCAATCTGCCGCCTCTCTCTCTTCTCCGCCCGCCACCGTCCCTCTCCCCATCTCTGACTCCCTCTCACCTCTTCAGCTCGAACTCGCCGTCCGTTCGCATCCCGACCTTCTATCCGACCAGTCCCCTCTCTTCCTCGTCTCCGTCAGCCCAAACCCGCCGGTACCGCCCCGTCTCCGACCTTCTTCTTCCCGGAACGTCCCGAGCTCCCAACCTCCCGCGCTCACTTCCGACCACCGCAACCCGCCTCCGATCGTGTCCCCTTCGAGCTCGCCGGCGACTCGTCAGATCTGGGACGGAACCGCGCGTCTGTCCAGATCTGAGGCGAGAGAGAGCTCGCCGTGCTCAGCCCTCCCCGCCGTCGACTTGCCCCCACGGTGAGGAACACGAACCCGTGAGTCTTTTTTTGGTCGCCGGCTCCTCTGCCGGTGGCCGGTCGGATTGCAAAATCGAGCACCATTTCCTTCTTTTTTTTCTTTTACCCGATCTGTGTTGGATTTGGACTGGTTTGAGACAGAAACCGAAGGAAACGAAATAAAGGAAAACAAATTAAAAACCTAATCTGGGTTATTTTAAAAAAGGGATTCAAAATAATTTATAAATTAAAACGGATTTTGAGGACCTTGAACTGTTGAAACGTTACGAGGAACATGAGATGACGGAGTGACTGGACGGTTTAATTTGGACCCAGGACGAGACTAAAAGCGGGATGTGGACACCTCGAAAACTATGCCTCGGGATCCATGCATTGGGAATCGTGCCTCGGGAAACGTGAACCGGGTTCTGTGCTCGGGGCTCGGGGTGCTCGAACCCGACTAGTCGTTAATCCCTCTTTTGACCCGTTCAAGTTTAAAAAGGCAACTGTTGAATTTAATTTGGACTGCACCGGAACTGATCGTAAGTTTTACCTGCTAAAAATCAGACTGGACTTCACCCGAGAAGACGGAGTTAAACCCAGACTTGGACTTCGCCTGAGAAGACGGAGTTGGCCCGGACGTCAGCAGCTAGGAGACGTAGCTGTTGTGATCATCTTGAGGTAGGGAAAAGCCGTAAACTCTACTCCTGATTTAAATAACGCTAATAGCATGTCTACATGATAATTAATAACTGGAAAGGTCCTAGATTGCATATAGTATAAGATTCACTAGAATAACCGTATTTCAATTATAACAACAACTGGACGAGTCTTAGTATGCATATAGGATGCGATTAACTAGTTAACCGCTTTCAATACTTGGGAAATTGTCGTGCTGGTAGATTGGTAGTGATGAGCCTCAGGATTGTTTGTGTTTGCCTCACTTGTCGTGCTTGCTTAGCATTTAGGTTAAGATAAGAGTCTAACTAAACTAGATCAATTGTGATGCTTTTGATTGATTGAATGCTGAAATGAATGCTTGAATGAATGCTTGAATGAATGTTGAGTGAAATTGATTGTGCCAAATGGTATGATCGGGTGAGTGATAGACCGATGGATCGTGGTTGGTAAGTATGTTGATAAGCTTGGTTGCTAGTATGAGTTGTGTGTTGTGCCCTGTCGGGACTTGAGTGCCATTGTTGTTTACTTACCGAGCGGGTATGATGGTCTGTTATGTTTATATTGTTGTCTATCCCGATGCTTCGTGACCCGGGAAACCTAGACCGAGAGATATTCCGATATGGTGCGTTACCGTCTTATCCGCTGCTCCGTGATCCGGAAAGACTAGTTCCACCTAATACTTCGTGATATTATTGTCCTTCCCGATGCTCCTTGTTCCGGAAGGACTAGTTCAATCCCGATGCTTCGTGATCCGGGAAGACTGATGCCAACGGATGTCCCGGCACTATACTTTATTGTCATACTTCGATGCTACGTGTTCCAGAGAAACTCACTTTGTCCCGATGAATTATGGTCCTTGGGGACATTTTCAGGGACTTCCGAGAACGTGCGTCCTAGGGGACTTTTCCGGAAATCCCGATGATAGTGTTTCCCTCCGAATCGAGGGGATTCCTGATATGATGTACTATTCTGTGTACGGATCAGAGTCTTGGAATTCGATGTTAAGCATTTCAGTATTATGTACTTCTTTATTTAATTCCTGTGATAAAATTGTTTCTTTCTATTGATATCCTCGAGCTTTATCTTGGTTAAAGTATTACATTCGTTATTTTCCGTTGTTTCCCTTGAGGGTTATCCTCTTTAAGGCTTGGACTTTTATTGATCTATATATATATATATATATATCATCTTTCGACAAATCTTTCTAGCTTTAAATTCTGTTTAGTTGCACTAATTTATTTTATACCTTAACGGGGTTATTTTACTTTACTGTTTTTCCCTACTGAGTGTAAGCTCATCCCCCTGCTTGTTTATTGTTGTTCAGGTTTCCTTCTTGAGTAGTTCCAAAGGTGATCTCAAGGCTCGGGAGCTCTTTGGGATTTGGGACTTGACTTAGAGACGTACTGACGTTTTATGTACTTGGTATTTTATTGTCAAACAGAGCTGTTGTCTCTTGTTTCGGTTTTATTCAAATTACAATACTTCGTATTTCTTATTCCTTTAATTGCTTTTTATTCTTTATCTTCAGTTCACGTCTCGAGTCCGTTCAAAGCCGGATTTGGGGCGTGACATATATACAATGAAATCAAATATGTTTTACGTTGTTTTTCTTCTCTACAATTTTACGTTGTTTTGACTGGTGCCACGTTCGTCGTACGATAAAAATAAATTGTCGATCGACGAGAAGATCATCTAATGATTAATGTTGATTAGTTACAAAAAAGTTACATTTATTACACATTATTTAGTAATGTGTCTGTATGGTTAACGATATTAAACATTCATTGCACAGATTAAACATTAAACCATTACACATGTTAAACATTCATCCATTACACCTGGATCGTACTTAACCCTAACACATGAACCGTACTTAACCCTAACACATGTACCGTACTTATGCCTAACACATGTAAGTTAACCAAATCGGTTTAAACGTGAAAATAGGCTTCGTTGATCATCCTCAAGATTGTCCAAGGCATCCAGCCTTGCATTCGCTTCATGCAATATATGGAACAACCTTCTAAACTTGGATGTCCATACCCCTCCTTGGAAGCCCTTAAGTTCCTCCAACTGTTGTGCTGCCTCTACTTGAACTCTCTGTAGCCTAGTCGTCATTGTCTGTATCTCTTGGATCCTCTGTTGGCTTTCACGTTGAATCCCTTCAATAATCTCAGCCGGGTTGCGGTCCATTCTCTGTCTCGGTCTCTTAATTTGGATGTAAATACATTAACTGAAGTGAAGAATAGTCTTCTTTATAGCAGAGGGTGTGTAGTAGATTTTATATTTGAGAGGGATAAATATATTCCTTCACTTCCCAAGAATGATATCTGGCTATTATCATATAGGCCTCCAGCCCTACATAAAAGCCTATCGGACAAGTCAAGACATAACACTATGTAACGCGATCTGTTGGACAAAACCGTCGTACGATGGTTTTGACCTTCATTCAAGGTGACTCAAATGCTCTCTGGAATTTCCGATTGGCAAGATGTATTCGCCGATCGGTGGAGGTTTAACACGTGGACAAAATTATGAGCAGTGAAGAACCCTCCGAATGGTGAGGAACCCTCCGATTGGTCAGGAATTTTTGCCAATCGGCAGAATATTCTCACCAATGAACCCTCCGATTGGTGAGGATTTCCTGCAGATTGGTGACATTTCCGTCCTACGCCTGAAAAAAAATCGCCGATCGACGAGAACATCATCTGATAATTGATGTTGATCGGTTACAGAAAATTACCCTAATAGTTGTGTTACACATAGTTACCCTAGTAGATGAGTTACACATCACATAAGGTCTACTAATTTAGTTAGAAGAAGTAACCATAGCCGATGAGTCACACATAGAACCGATATTCATGAGTTATACATGTAGTTGAAGTAAAGATAGTACATCGACGGATGAGTTACACATAGTTACCCTAATACTAAATTACACATAGTTACCCTAATACTATGTTATACATATTTCCTCATAGGTTACACATAGTTACCTTATTAGATTGGTTACAAAAACTTACCCTACTAATTGTGTTACATATAGTTACCATAGTAGATGAGTTACCCTCAAAGATGTTACTCGTTCTTCTTAGGGACTTTCTTGTCTGGGAAATTTTCTTTGAATGCCCAGGTTTCCTCATCACCGCTTTCAACTTCATCTCTACTATATTGTTCATTATCTCCTTTGACGGGATGATGTTCTTCTTCTTGAGGCTCTTCCTCTCTTTACTCTTCATCTTCTAGTGTTTCTTTAGCGGGAGATGGGTAGTCCTCTTCTGGGTCTTTTGGTGGAGACTTTGGTGCCTTCGGATTCCGAGCACATCCACAATTGTATCAAGTATCGGTTCCTTACGATGATGAGTTTTTGGAAGGACGGTAATCATTCCACGACATTAGATGAAGTGTTGATATAGTAGAAGTAGATGGAAGAGGAGAGTTATACATCTATCTTACTTACTTATAGAAGATTTTTCAAAATAAGGAATATATTCCTTTCGACGTCGAATAGATGCGACTTACTTTACGTCATACATGTCATACTTTATGTCACACTTTACATCAAACTACACACCAAATTTTGTATAAGCATTACAATTGAACCACATTCACGATTAAACTAAACAGTCAGTCACATACAAATAGAGTACCGTTCAAAATAATATCATTACACATTAGATGAAGAAGCAAGAGAAGAACATGTTCGTTTTTTGTGACGGCGATCTTACGATTCGAACATTTCCGTGGACCTTTCGGAGCCGGTCTTACGCGAGGCTCATTTGTTGATGGAATCCTTTTTTCCGTACGCCTACCACGTTTTGGTACATAGAACGGAGGGTGAACTTTCATATGACCTTCACGATCATCAACAATCCACTTAGATTCGTGTAACACTAGATAAATGGTCCCTTCACCTGCATAAGCCACCTCCCATGTATTTGTGTAGTAATAGGATTTGGGAGTGTCCGTTGGGACTGCCTTAATGAGAACGTCTACACCAAAACCAGTCCCTCGAGTGGCAAACACCCGTATGCCTATCGAAACATCCAGAACATGAATTAGAGCCAATGTTTTGGATGACTAAGTTGTCATCAAAGAGAAAGGGTGGATAGTGACAAGCAAACCTAACATCCCCATGATCTCGACGCTGAAGTCCCGATTCCAACACACGATAGGATGACCGATGATTTTCACCTAGAGAATCCATTCACCGAATAAAACTCGCTACACACTATTCGAGAAAAAGAAGAATTAGGATGTAACGCCTTCCATTTGTCTTCCATAAAGCCAACCAAATGTCACAGCTCTCGCACGATAAAAGAAAAGCATGTGAACCCAAGTCAAAAAATTCATTCCCAAGATTCCCGCCAGCTGGAGACCAATGGTAGTGGTATAGGCTAAGATCGAGGAGCACAGTATAACTACCACATTATTTGAAAGGATGCACGAGGTCGAATTGAGCCGGAGAAAGAGATCCACGATTATATCTTGATTTTATTTTATCGCTCTTTCTGCTTGTTGTGAACATTAAGGTCTTTTTACTTTTTTTTTACTAAAAGGTGCCAATTTTATTTCTAGCAAAGTAAAACAGAGATGTGCATCAGAGAACAAGCTCCCTGACCACTAGAGAAGAACATACAACGAACATAATGTTCACCGTTCTTTTTAACCATATAACTTTGAAAACATAAGTGAAAACCAATATCGGGATGCCCCGACGACCGCCATAAAGGCATGAAGGAAAGATGAGAGGTGAGAAAATGATATTGGAAGTCTCAGCCCAAAGAGACCAAAACTGCATCAGTTATAGGAGGCCCGACCTGTACCAGGGACCCCTCCAAGACCGGTCCCTGAGGTCCACGGTGTGTATCATTCCCCCAGGCGAGGCTGTTTATCGGCCCTCGCCCGATCTGTAACCCACTCCTGGCCAGCCCGCTCCTCCACTGATGCCCTCTGCAGTGCTCTTACCGTCTTACTCCTCCCATATCCCTCAACGGTGGGCGCTTGAACTTCAACAAGACGTGCATCTAGAGTCGCACGTCCTCTACCTCCAAACCCACCTGGATAGGCCCCAGGGACCGCAACAATCGAATCAGCAGAGAGCTGACTCCTACCTGGTCCTTCAAGGATTTTCCCGTGTACAAAGCCTGATAAGCTCGAATCAAACCACCCAGGGTGGCTCATCGTACACGAGTGGCCGGTATCCCGAGTGAAACAGCGTAGCCCCTGGTTAGGTATCGGATCCATGGAAACGCTAGTTCTTATCCCCCGAGACAACTCGGCCTTAGGTATCAGATTCAAGGACATCGGGAACGGGTCCCCCTCCTCCAGGCCTCGCTCCCCTAAGATACCCATATCACCACGGGCGCTCGAGGGTAACAGCCCCGTCTAAGCCGACACAACCTTCCACCTCACTCGGGGTCAAGGTCCCCGCGCCGGAGTCCACCACAGCAATCCCCTCTAGTACGCCGGAAGAGGGTGTAAAACCCACTTCGTTTTAAAAGAGTAATATTCTTTTAATCTGAAACTTGGGGGTAGGTTTTTGCAACAAGTTTATTTTTTGGAAAAGAAAAATAAAAAAAGAAAAGATAAGCAAAGGGGTGCTGGACTTTGGAAATGGGTCGGACTTGGCCCATTTTGAGACTCGACCGGCCCAATTCAGCTGAAGCATGAGGCCTGGCCCAAAGGGCACGCTATAAGTAGGAGAAAACCCTAGCTACGGGTTACTGTTCATCACCCCCAATTCGCGTCTCTCTCTTTGCGATTCCCGAGCTCTCTTCTCCGACTTCTTCCCCTCCTTCTCCGACCTCCCTCGTCCTCTTCCTTCACCGGCACCTGCTACTCTTTCCTCCTTCACTCTCGCGCAACCAAACCACGCCACCACCAGAACCGCACCTCCCCCACCATCTCCACGAGTTCGACTCGAGCCCCTCACCGCCGGAACCACGCGAGTTCGCCGGAGATCGCCTTGATTCGAGCCTCCCGAACTCGTTTTCGCGCGACTTGGACTACGTGGACTTCGCCCTAGAAGACGGAGTTGGCCCAGTCGTCAGCAGCTAGGAGACGTTGTTGTGGTATCATCTTGAGGTAGGGAAAGTAGCGGATACCGCTTTAATTACGGAAAGTTTGGCCTCGATACACTTCACCGGAACTATCCCTCGGTGTAGGTCCACTCCGGCTACGCCGTCTCTTAGAACACCCAAACAGGATATGACACACAGTACAAACCACTGATGGTCTCGGTATACCGACTGGACCATCTCAATCAAAGCACACAGCCGGTTTATCACTCACCCGGTCATATCACAACCAAGGTTTCACATCATCAAACATGGCACACTTGCCCACACAAGGTCACAACATGCAACACCGAGTAATAATCTTACTTACACTCTCACACAGCGATTATAGTACACAACACGCAATCCTAGGGCTCGACATGGCCCATCTACCAGCACGGCAATTTCCCAAGTATTGAAAGCAGATAAAGCAGCAGACTAGTGGATCCCGTCCTACATGTTACTAGACTCGTTCGTTTAATTAATTAAGTAAAGCAGTCGTTCCTATATGCCATTAGGACCTTTCCGGTAATTATTATTTCCTAATCATGCATGCTAGTAACTTTCCGTAATTAAAGCAGTATTCGCTACTTTCCCTACCTCAAGATGATACCACAGCAACGTCTCCTAGCTGCTGACGACTGGGCCAACTCCGTCTTCTAGGGTGAAGTCCAAGTCGCGCGAAAACGATTTCGGGAGGCTCGAATCAAGGCGATCTCCGGCGAACTCGCATGGTTCCGGCGGTGAGGGGCTCGAGTCAAACTCGTGGAGATGGTGGGGGAGGTGCGGTTCTGGTGGTGGCGTGGTTTGGTTGCGCGAGAGTGAATGAGGAAAGAGTAGCAGGTGCCGGTGAAGGAAGAGGACGAGGGAGGTCGGAGAAGGAGGGGAAGAAGCCGGAGAAGAGAGCTCGCGAACCGCAGAGAGAGAGACGCGAATTGGGGGCGATGAACAGTAAACCGTAGCTAGGGTTTGCTCCTACTTATAGCGTGCCATTTGGGCCAGGCCTCATGCTCCCGCTGAATTGGGCCGGTCGAGTCTCAAAATGGGCCAAGTCCGGCCCATTTTCAAAGTCCAGCACCCGTTTGCTTTTCTCTTTTTTTTTTCTTTTCCAAAAAATAAACTTGTTGCAAAAACCTACCCCCAAGTTTCAGATTACAAAAATATTACTCTTTTAAAACGAAGTGGGTTTTACAGAGGGTACCGGCTTCGATTCACCAGTGTAGCTTCCCGTCAACTGCCTGCAGGGCTACCCTGCCCAGCACCTCCCTGAGAAGGATCGTCGAGACCGAGACCAGGACTGATCCGATTGCCACTCTACCGGGAAGTAACCGCGCCCCATCAAGTCTTCGAGTCCAGCCATGGCGGATGATAGTAGAAGAGGCTACCTCCGCTCAAGTCAAGAGTCATGTACCCGTAAGGGGTATCTGTCGTGTCCGAAGCACCGTAGTGACAGAAGAAGAGACCCAGCGTGTAACCCTAGCGGTCCCCAAACCCGAACCCCGAGGACAAACCCGGTTCGAGAGAGATGGAGGTGAGGCCCAAGACATGAGCAGGTGTCAATACGGGGGTGGACGAGGCACCGATGTAGCTCTCACACCGCCCAATAGAGAAACCAGAGCAAGGTCATGGAGCAATCGAGGGGCCGGTTATCGAAGTGTCGGAGGAGGATAGATGAACTCGTTGATTGAGGAAGAAGCAAACCAATGTCTACCCCCCACCGATCCCCGTCCCGTAATCGGGGGTGAACGAGGACCCCTCGGTCCCAGGGGAGGAGAGAATACGTCCATCATAGCTATCAATTGGCGGCTCTGCAACACAGGCAGAGAAGAAGGAGAGAACGACAATGGTTCTCTCGGCCTCCAATGATGGCCCTTAACCCCCACACCGGGCGCGGTCTGCGAAGGACAACGACTCTAAGCGAAACATAGAGCTTGTCGACGATAAAGACAGAAGCTAGCACCATAGCCAGATAGAGCTAAGGCTAGAGAATTATTTGTAATAAATGATATTTTAAGGTCTTTTTACTAATAATCGTTACTTCATTTCGATTAATGCTTTTAATTCTTTCCCAGTTACAAAAAGAATACTTGGTGAATGAATTGTCAAAGTCTATCCAAGGTCAAGACGACAAAATATCATTCAGACCCCAACTCAAACCCGCAATCGTATCGTTTCTATCCGACCTTGGATACTCATTAATCATTATTCAGAGCCACATGAAAGTCTACCCTAGTTCCTTTGAATGAGTCCACACCTTACTCATCATCATTCAACTCACATCAAACACTACCGTGAAGAAGGTTTCATGTAACTTCCTCGTTCGCACAGTCTCGATCGTGACATATCAGCCGCCTCTATGTATCGTACATAAGTTTAACAATATATGCAAGTTTTTTTTTTTTGAAAATAAAGCTTCATTAATAAAAGACCTTCCACACAAAAAGGTTGTGTAAATATCTCGTCGTCATCGAAAATTGACTGTTATCGACCGTTCCTATTATTAGAATCACCGAACCGGTGTTATCAATGACAGTTCCGGTTAAAAAAAATATCAACTTGACAATATTTTGAGTGGGTATAATTTTTTATCTTCCAAACCAATAAAAATCCGACCGACCGGATTTTATTTTCATAAACATATTACTTTTCTGTTTTTATAATGATAATGTAATTACACCTTCATATCAAGATTCTAATTGTTTACTTATTCTAGTTTCATATGTTAATAACTTTTTTTAGCGAAAGTTGCGATTTTATAAATATTTATATCAGAACATCAATGTGCGCCAGAAAACATGCTCTCGGGCCACTAAGGTCAGACAGAAAGAGCAATGGCTCACTGAACTTTTTTCCACTAGAACCGTCACAGCCGGTATTTGAAAGCCATATAGGCAAGGACAAAATACGAAAAGGGGAAGGGGGAAGGGGGTGCCGGAAATCAAAGATCTCAACAGCGGTGATGGTGGGAGGCAAAGCATCTTCATGGGACCCCTCCCAGGGCCAGTCCCCGATGCTCATCCAGCCTCTCATTCCTCCTGGCGGGGATACTTCCCCGTCCTTACTTGCTCCTCCCGTGGTGCTCCAGCTGTTGACCTCTTGAATGCTCCAATGGCCTCTCCAAGGATCGAATGTTGTGCCCGCAACGGCACACTGGTGATGATGAAGGAAGCCGAGCACACAACCACGTCCATAAACCACCCTCGTACTAGGAGTCTGAAGAGAAATCGGATGCGAGAGGAAGTGGGAAGGCCCTGGCGAAAACGCAACCCTAGTCATCGCACTGCCCGAAATAGGAACAAGAGCAAGGTCATGATTCGCTCGGGAACTCAGCGATTTAGGGTTCAGAGGAAGAGGGACGAAGTCGTTGCTTGGGAAGGAAGTAACCTAGGGTTGTCTCATAAAACCTCCCCGCCTCGGTTCCACGATCGGAGGGAGAGGAGACTGTCCTGAGGAGCTGAAAGTCACGGCCGACATCATCATCGGTGAAGAGAGAGAAGGAGGGTTAACCTGTGGTGTGGTCGTCCTCCAGCGGCGGTTCTTATCATCCGCACCGGACACGGTCTGTGAGGGCCAAGACCACATGAGGGGGGCAGCATCGATAGCCACAGTAGCACCATGCACAGATGGAGGCACGGCATGTGTCACATCGACGGCGAGAACATGGGAAAACACCATAGCTAGTGGCGCGGTGGCTAACGGCGGCTCTCTAACAGAGAAAACTCTCGCAGGGCTCAAAAAGGATGTACAGAGGAGAGGGTGAATAGAGAAGAAAAGAAGAACCATGGCATAAGTCATGGTAATTTCCATAACTATAACCATAATCGTGTACGGTAGTAGAGCTCTCAAAACCCTAGCAAAATGTCTGAATCTAAGAAAGTACTTTTTCGGATGTTAATGAGTTTACTGTAATTGTAGATTGAGAAGGGACAAAATCACTGTAATGCATGGAATATGCAAGTAAAGAAAATACCAAACCGTAATTAAATGTTTTCTTAGATGTTATAATATAAAAAACAACTTAAAATATTATGTTATAAATAAATATTATATAAATAATTCATCGTTTTGTAGGAGATTCTCATCCATATATTTATTGCGTACTTACCATATCCCATGACATATATTTTTTTTTGGCCGAAAGGTGCAATATTATTAATTCAGAAAATCAACTATATAGATGTACGACAAAAAAATCATGTCCACCAAGTCGAGGACATATTCGTTCGCAGTTCTTTTAAAATTAGAACCGTCACAGTGGAGGGTGGAAGCAACCCCAAACTCTCTCTAAACCCTAGCCGACGCTACAGTAACTCCCCTTCCCCCTTGCTCTCTTCCTCGCCGGCGGCGTCATCGGCTCCGGCCTTTGGCGTCGTCGGTGCCCTCTGTTACCTTCTTCATCCTCTCCCCTCTTTGTTTCTTTCCTCTCTACCCCCTTCTCCTTTTTTCTCTTGTGTCTTTGAGCGCGTTGCCTTAGTCGCTGCTTGTAGATCTGGAGTGGGAGGCGTTCGAGTATCATCACGAGCTTGTTCGTCACAGATCTGGTGGCCGGCTTCCTCGTCGCGTTCTTCTCCACACACATCTTCGGGTGGTGCTCGGGTTCTGCCAGTGGTTACAGACCTACCTTCGCTGGGTTCGCTGGTGGCTCGCTTTCGGACCGACCGACTCTTGGCCAGGCTTGAGTGCCGACGGGTCGCTATCGGAGCTCGTCGCCGGTGTGCTCCCCGTCTTCCTCGCGTCCTAGAAGCTCCTACGCGTGGCGGCTGGTTCGTTTCTCTCTATTCGGGTTGGGATGTCTCTTGCGGGCCGGGTAGGGTTTGGTTGGGCCTCGATGGGTTTGGGCCAGCTCTCTTAGCTCGGGCCGGGCTTCTCTACTTAGGCGGGTTGGCGGGCTCGGGCCTGGTTCATCCACCCGGGTCATGTTGATCCATCCGGGTACTGGGGCAGACGGATCCGGACCGGGTCGGGCGTGCGAGCTTGCAGCGGTTTGGGCTTGGGCCTTTGCAGCGGATTGGGCCGGGCATCTGTTGCGGGTTTGGGCCTGCTGCTGGGTTGGATCAGGTTCAGATCAGATCCGGTTTGGGTGATTCCAGCTGGGTTGGATCGGGTTTTTTGACCCGGTTCTGCTTTCTCGGGCTTCTTCTTCCTACCTTTGCTGCCTTCACTATTTTCTCCTCCCTTCGCTGTTCCCGGAGGTCGTCTCCGACTCCGTTCGACCTCGGCGTAGTTTTCTCCGGCGTTTTCCCTCTACTCCGGTGTGGCACGCCTTTCTTTGGTCTCTCTGGCCTCTGATTGGCGCGGTTTTGGGCTTGCGTCGCTACGACAAAGTCATGGCCGGTGGTCGGTTTCTACCCCCGTCGTCGTGTTGGGCTGGTTGGACTGATAGGCTCGTTGGATGTGGTGGGCTGATGGGAGTAGTGGGACTGCTTGGGCCATACTCTGCGGCTTGTCTTTGGGCCCAACCCATCTTTTAGCTTGGCTGTTTTCTGGACTTGTTCGTGGTGGCTCTCGGGTGTCGTCGTCCAGGTTCATCGTGGGAGGCGTTTCCTAGCTCGGATTCGTAGTGAGTCTGACTCTATCACCGGTCGTCGTCGCGGAAGGTTTGTTCTCATCTCTTAGACTTTACCTTTAACCAGTAGGATTACTGCTCTTCCCTCGATTTAGGCTTCGTTCGTTTTCCTCTGTACTCCTGTCTTTTTGCGGGGCCCGTCATTCTTTAGGTGTTGGCCTATGACGGGTGGTACTGGGTCTTTAGACCTTGGAATTCGACAAGTCCTTCTTCTTACGGGTTTTGAGTTTCGGTGTTTTTACACCGTTTTATCCCTGTCGTTGTGCGATGTTGGTCGTCGGCGTGTCGGTATCTTCATCAGGGTCGGCGTACCCTTCTTCATCAGGGTCGGCGTACCCTTTCATCATCAGGGTCGGTGTACCCACTCACCTTCTGGGTCTGCGTACCCATTCATCATCTGGGTCTGCGTACCCATTCATCATCAGGGTCTGCATACCCACTCATCATCTGGGTCTGCGTGCCCACTCATCATCAGGGTCTGCGTACCCATTCATCATTAGGGTCTGCGTACCCATTCATCATCAGGGTCTGCGTACCCACTCATCATCAGGGTCTGCGTGCCCACTCATCATCAGGGTCTGCGTACCCATTCATCATTAGGGTCTGCGTACCCATTCATCATCAGGGTCTGCGTACCCATTCATGCTGTTGTGGTCATTTTTTGTTGGAGAGTCTGTAGCTAGACTCTCTTTGTTGTACTCCTCTTTCTCTTTGAGAGAGGTTTAATTTAAATATGTTTTGCTGATAAAAAAAACAGACGGTATTGATGCCACATAGACAGGAAAGAAAGATGGGGGTAAGAAAGTGAAACTGAAAGTCATGCTCAAGAGCCATAACATGGATTGCGTCAGTAGGAGGAGGCAAGACTTGAACCAGGGACCCCTCCTAGAGTCAGTCCTTGAAGACTGAGAACCTACAATCCCTCTTGACGAGGCTGCTTACCAGCACTCGTCTGACCATCCCGGGATTCACCAGCCGAACCCCTCGTCACTCCGCCGCTACCAGCTGCAGCTCCAGAACCAGCTCCACTTCTGGCTCCAAGTTCATGCCTATCCATGTGCCTAGATAAGCATGAAACTTCGGTCTTCTTGCTCCCAGAGAGCTAGCCGGTCCTCCAATTACACCAACCGGGGTTCACCTCCCCAACCAAGGTAATGCCACGAGCGCTTGAACCCTTAGGTACAATATACGCGGATACAATCGGACTCTTGTCCCGAGGTAAGATGTGCCCTGGGACACATTCTCGGTCTTCAACCGAGACCCCTGAGTACTCCAGTCAGTCGCATACGGATAACATATTGTCAAAAGAATATATAATTTTTTTTATTACTAAAAGGAATATATATATATATATATATATATATATATATATATATATATATATCTCAAATATAATAATAATAATAATAATAATGTCACATTCATGAATTTCTTCGAACGTTGTATGGTTTATATACACTGTTTTTTTCATCCACTTGCATTATATGAACCCAATCCATATATATCTCAATCACACCACAAACACCCTCTCTCTCTCTCCAAAACGAAACCCATAAAGAGAATCCGAAGAGTTCTTCGATACCGTGCTTCAATGGCGGCTCTGACTGTGATTGATTCTAGCTACTGTAACGCCCATGCCACCGACATCGGAGTCCTGAGGCCGGCGCTTCCGACCGGCGAGAACAACTTCCTCGTCACCGACAACAACCACGGTATCATCTTCCGGGTCGATGATACGTCCTTTATGTTTACCAAACAACGAACCCTACTCGATCCGAATGGAAGAACCATCGTTACTTTTCGTGAGAAAGTTCGTCCTCTCTTTATCCCGCTCGTTTATTTTTGGGTAAACTATAAATGCATATCCTGAAGTTGGCATGTTTAACCGATGATTAACCTGAAGTTTAAAAACTACTGATGTATCACTGAGGGTATTTTCGTCATTTTAACTGACAGAAGGGGTTTCTAGTTACAAGTTGTAACTTCAAGGTATGCATCAGTAGTTTTTGAACTTCAGGGTAATCATCGGTTAAACGTGCCAACTCCAGGGTATGCATTTATAGTTTACCTATTATTTTTATTGGGATAATTACGTTTAACTACACTTGATTATGTCTGTTTTTCACGGGATTACCCCGCATACAAACTCTTTAATTAATATAAGTATGTGAAAATCGGATATAGTTAAGTATAATTATCGTTGTTGTGACTTGAGTTCTGATCGTTGGTTTCTTATGGTCGGATAGGGTATGACTATGCATGCACGATGGCAAGCGTTCATGGGAGATAGTACGGAGAAGAGAGATTTAATCTTTAGTGCCAAGCTATCGAGCATGAGCGTTTATTCGGATGTGGACCTAAACGTGTATTTGGCCAACAATAAGAAAGAGAAGATATGTGATTTTAGAGTTGATAGTTCGTTCGTCTTTTACGCGGGTCATTCTGGGAACAATATTATCGCTGAGGTAAGTATATGAATCTGAATTTATATATCGCTCGATGAGTATTTTAGTATCTTTATTTGTGACGGTTCAAGTTTTTATGAGTTTTGGGATATTATGAAAACTTATGAAAACTCGTGTGAATCATGAGTGTTTTGCAAATATCGTCTGTGAACCTTTTTTTCAATGACATCTCGAACAATTTTCTACTTTAAATTCACTGACGAGATTAACTTTATTTATTTATTTTTGTCACAAAGTCGAAAATATCATTTCCAAGTGTGTATATTAGGATTCCAAATTATACGCTCGACTTGTCATCTAAAAAATATTGATATTACGTGATTGTTATACAACTAAATGAAAAATAGTCAGGAATTCCATTTATAAAAAAATAATTAATAACTAACAACATTTGCAAAATAAGTATAGTTCACCGTAAGTTTTTGTGACTATCTCTCAATATCAAAGTTCGGTTTTGCTGATCGATCAGACAACTTCGACCCGCCGATCACACAATAAATGTTTTTGGGTCTCTTGGTAAGCCGGGTTTTGACTATACTAACGAAACAATTTTTTGCTCATTGTGGGAAATGCAGGCCAACGAACAAATGGTGAAAGTTTGTCCAAACGTCGATATGGCATTCATAGCGTCGTTGGTTGTCCTTTTAGATGTGATCCTTAGCGCGCGACAAGAAAACAATCCTCAAAAGTAGAGGAGGAGCTAAAGGGTACGGTCGTAGCCGTCAATAACAGTTCCTTCTAGTTTCGTGTAGTTGTTTACAGTTTCGAGATTAATTTTCAAGTGACGAGGAATGTGTAAGAGGATTCTTAACGATATGTTATACGAACAACTGTGATATTATAACTTCGTTGCTTTTATTTAATAAGTTGTTTGATGGATGAGAACTAGATTGTTGACGACATAGCAATTACTTGTAAAAACAAGAAATTACATAAATAGTAGGGTTAATTACATTCACCTACCCGATCTATACACGTTTAACGGATACCTACCCCAAATAATATATACATATCCCGAACTAAAAGTTGTAACAACATCCCCCATTCCATCCATTTTTTCGTCCATTTATTGTTCATTTTTTCAGAAATTCTGAAACTAACCGTAGTGTTACAATCCTAAAATCAACTTCAACCCTAAATCTCTCTCCAAACCTAAATGTAACCCTAAAAATGGATGGAAGGGGGATGCTGTTACAAATTGTTAGTTCGAGGTATGTATTTGTTACGAAATAACTTTGGGGTATTTATCCGTTAAACGTGTATAGTACGGGGTAGATGAGCGTAATTAACCCTAAATAGTATTTAGCGAAATTTCGGCTCTCCATCATAGATGTTCAACCAGATGATCAGTTTGGATCAATTTTGAGGTCCTAACCTCCACTTTTATTTTTCTTACGAAGTTATATTTTACCCTTAATGAAAAGCATATATTATCAAAGCCCCTTTTGAATTTAAGTGGACATAAAAGATAAAATCGAAAATTTTCTACTAAATGAAGGTTCTTTTGCAAATACATTAAGGAGGGAGGCTATGGAACCAAATATGTTATCACATAAGGTTATTTTAAAAGTTTAACATCAGGTGGGGGTTTGGTCATGTACTTCATCACATTACTTCATCTTTCGGAGAGTATAACTTTCTCATACGAATTCTAATTTTCTTATACAAGAATTCTAATCGAATAGAATTTAGAGATCTACGTTCTGATGTAGGCCCGACCGAGGGATGGGGCGTCCCTCGGACCATCACAAGCTCAGAAACTGTCTGCGACGAACCCACGGCCGACCCAGGCGCTCTCCACGCCTAAAACCGCGATGAACCAGAGGACCTTTCGTTCCCTAGGCCGCGACGGTCCCAAGCAGCGGTCGTGCCTTGACTCCTCCCAATGTGCAGAACGCACAATTTTGTTTCCCTTCTGAGGAACAGGCCATCCCTCGGTCCGCGACGCACGCAAAGTTATGTTGATATGGGGAGAGAGAAGTGTGAGATTGAAAGATTGAAGCAAGACTTGAGCTTTTTCATCGAACAAATTGGCATTTGTATCGACATTACTATGTGAATCATGTTTATTGTTTGTTCTTCTTTATCTTACTTGTGTTTTTTCTTCATCTCCATGAGATAAATCTCTATTGATTTAGGGCTAAGGGAAGCAATAAGATAAATTAATTAAACGAGTTCGTGTTTATCTGTGCAATTTGTTTGTAGAGTAATGCTTGCATGATTTGAATGAAATTCTTTGTTAAATTCATTACTTGATAAATGATTAGGTTTTAGCATTCAACAATTGTGAAACGAGAATTGCTAAAAGGACTACGGATTAAGTTACTCGTTTTAAAATCTAATCTCTAGTACAATTAGGTTAACACGAGTGCAATAGCTATAGGATTACAACCCGAAAATTAGAGAAGTTCAAGAATCATAACTCTTTACATCTCTCTATACCTTGATTAAGAATAACTAGGCGGTTAGATTGTAATGGGTTTATAATTCGATCCTGAGATGTTTAGGACTAGTTAACAAAACTTTTGCTGCCGTTAAACTAATCTTGCGTGCACATGTAAACATGGATCCATGCGAATTAATTGTCATTTTGTAACCCGTTAAAGTCTTAGATCGTTTTTTCCTTTGAATTTCACATCGACTCTAATATTTTGTCTCTTACTTGATTGTGATTTACGTTACATTTCAAACTGTTATTTAATTTTCCAAAATCAAAACCATATACTTTCATAAATAGCTTAAATTAAGTAACAGTTTTAAATTAAGCGCTTGTTTTACTACTCCTTTGGGTACTGTACCTGAAATTTAGATCGAAATACTACTTGATTATCGGTGCGTTTGTCATACTGTTTTTGTAAATTAATTCTCAAGGCGTTAGGTGTCACCTGTCAAGAAGGCATGACAAGGATTTCAAAAACTATACTCTTTCTTAAGTCATTCTTATTACAACAAAGTCTCTAATCCTATTAGGTTCACCTTATATCTTCTTTCTTATCATAGAGAAATAAACTTAGGGTAAACTACAAATGCATACCCTTAAGTTACGAGTTGTAACTCAAAACCCCTTCTGTCAACTAAATTGATGAAAATACCCTCATTGATTTTTTTAAATAATTTTTTAAAAAATATAAATGAAGTCATTTAATAAGTAAATATATATATATTTATATATATATATATATATATAACAAAAGTAATTTTTAAATAATTTTTTAACATAATTATTGAAGTGTACTTGAGGATATTTTCGTCATTTTAGCTGACGGAGGGGTTTTGAGTTACAATTCGTAACTTCAGGGTATGCATCAGTTAACTTTAAACTTCAAGGTATTCATCTGTTAATCGTGCATACTTAAGGGTATACATTTGTAGTTTACCCATAAACTTATTAACAAAACAACAAGTATAAAAAAAGAACCCCGAATCCTGAACAGACAGAGCTTAAAATAATAATAGCATGCACAACAAAATTAGGGGATCATAATCATATAACCCCAAAAGGGGCTAGGAGCCACTTTACTATAATGATGAGTAAGCACTTATTCAAGTTTCTGGAAGCCATCCTCAGCCAAGCTTCTACAACAGACCTCGTGATGCTTAGTAAATCCTATTACCATGAGGATTACTCTCCCATGTACTCCCATCAATCAACGATGAAGACCGAATAGAAATTCGGTTGGGGAAGGGCATCAACGAAGTCATCCTGTAACGAAGGAGAAGACTGATCAGAGAAAGGGACAAGCGCCTCATCCAGCCTATCACACTAATTTTGGTTGTGGTTGTCTTATCGACATTTGAGACCATATCCGCCCACCTTCTGACTTGTTTCCTATCGGACCAAGGGACCCACTAGGAGCTACAAACCGGAGTTCCATCTCCTCGGTCGGAGATGAGGGAAAGAAGTACCTGAATTAGGATGTTGGGGGTGATGGGGCTCGCTCGAGGGGCTGAAGCGAATAGTCTCTCCTCCCAACAGGCCAGGTCCACGACACCACCAAACAAGACTAAGGAAGGTATGAGAGAGTGTTCGTTGGGACTATCTTGACGAGCACGTCTACACCAAAACTCGTGCTTCAAGTGGCTAACACCCGTCTACCTATCGAAACATCCAGAACGAGAACAAGATCCAAGATTTTGGATGACTGAGCTGGCATCAAAGAGCAATGGTGGATAGTGACAAGCAAGCCTAACTTCCTAATGATCTCAATATTGAAGTCCCTTTTCCAACATATAATAGGATGGCCGATGATTTATACCTAAAGAAACAACCCATTGAATAAAACTCGTTGCACAGTGTTCAAGAAGAAGAAGAAGAAGAAGAAGAAGAAGAAGAAGGGTGCAACGCTATCTACTCGTCTATCGATAGAGCCAACCAAATATCATGATCCTCAAACGATAAAAGGAAAACATGTGAACCCAAATAAAGGAGATCCACTCTCAAGATCCCTACGAGCTAGAGACCAACAGAAATGATTTAGGCTAAGACAGAGGAGCACGCTATTACTATCACATCGACAAAATGCACGAGGTCAAACTGAGCTTAAGGAGGAGGTCCTCGACCATATCTTGACTTTATTTTATCGTTCTTTCTGCTTGTGTCGAACAATAAGCTCTTTTTACTTATAATCGTTGCTTCATTTCGATTGATGCCTTTATTTCTTTGCAAGTTATAAAAAATAGTACTTGGTGAATGGTTTTTTTTAATAAACAATTATATTTTATTTATGCTCTCTAGAATCCGAGGAGAATTCTAAAGAGAGGAGGAAAATACCTCCCAAACAGAGGCAAGGGTGAAAACCCTCGAACAAACAGAGAAGGTCAGCAAAGACCCCTCAAAACCATACAAATACAGGGCTCATACCTAGATTTTCGACAACTAAATAGAACCAGAGTTCAACCCAACATAGGGGAACAAATACAGACCCGAGCGTTCCTCAATGGAACCTCAAAAAAAAGATATAAACAGGGAAACTCATAGATAAATAAACAACAATACAGACACGAGCATCCCAACACTGGAACCTCAACAAACCCCGAGGAGAACCAGACAAAACAGACAGAAAAAGTACTCAGACCTAAACGACTTAAACAAAACAAGAGAAAACCAGCATAAACCTCCAAATCTAAAACCAGAAAAGTACCCGACGAAACTTTAACGAGTGAATGAATTGCCAAAGTCTATCCAAGGTCAAGATAACAAAATAACATTCAGACACCGGCTCTAACCCACCCATGGTATCATTTCAATCCCACCTTGGATACTTTTTATTAAGTTGTTTCTTTTCTATGTAAATATTTATTCTATGAGCTACATGAAAGTCAACTCTCTAGTCTATGACTATATTCCTTTGACTGAGTCCACCCCATACTCATCATCACTCAACTCTTATCTACTTCATTTCTTGTCTTATATTAAAATAATATTCCTTGAAGAAGGTTTCATGTAACTTCCTCATTCCTAAAGTCTCGATCTTGACTTATCAGCCGCCTCCATATCGTACGTAAGTTCAACAATATATGCAAGTTGAGGATTGAAAACAACAGGACATATTTATACATTCATGTATCTAAAACTGTTATTTCTACAAAAAAATAAAATCACGTTGCTGTCATATGACTAATTTTCGTCAAAGATAACGGATTTGGATATAAAAATAATCGAGGATGTCATTTTATCTGATTTCGTTTTTGCAGGGGTCAAAAACTAGCGAACATCGATTCAGGGACTTTTCCTGGGAGGGAACCCTGTTTCGCGTATATCCTCCCAATACAACTCATATGCAGCGTTGATTCCTCCTACTGATGCAGTCCTTGGCCAGGTATCAGAGCAGGACTTCTAGTACCGTCTTCCAACCCCTCACCTTTCTTTCTTGTCTATATGGTGATGGCCTATATGACTTTTCATCTAATACTGTTGGTGACGGTTATAATGTTAAAAAGGAATAGTGAACAGTTTGTGTTTTATGTCTGTTCTTCGTGGTCAGGAATTTATCCTGATGCACTCACTTGTAATTGATAATCTAAATTAATAAAAGTGCACCTTTTAGTCAAAAAAAATCACCGATAACAGTTATAAAACACGCATAGCTTGTTTTATCCGAAAGAACACTAAAATCCTTATTTAAAATGATCTATCTCTCATTTAATATATTCCCAAACGGATTGTTAAGCAATAATTTCATCTAATAAATTTGGGTTAATTACGCTCACCTACCCCGTGCTATACACGTTTAACGGATAATTACCCCAAAGTTATTTTGTAACGAATACATACCCCGAACTAACAGTTTGTAATAGCATCCCCCTTTCTATCCATTTTTCCATTCATTTTCAGGGTTAGATTTAGTTTGAAGAGAGATTTAGGGTTGAAGTTGGTTTTAGGATTGTAACACAACGGGTAGTTTCGAAATTTCTGAAAAAATGAACAATAAATGGACGGAAAATGGATGGAATGATGGATGTTGTTACAACTGTTAGTTCATAGTATGTATACGTTATTTGGGGTAAGTATCCGTTAAACGTGTATGTACAAAACATTTTAATTCATATATATTGGTCGTATACTATTCATTTCACCAAAGACCTACACATTTCTATTATATAAATATCCATAGTATAGAAACTAGTTTTACCTTCCATTTGCTTTATATATAAACCCTATCCATAGATATCTCTCTCAATACATAACACCACAAAACAATCATCTCCAAACAAAACCCAGAAAGATAAAAAAAGAAACCAAAAGAGCTCCGATCCCTCCTTCAATGGCGGCCGTGACTGTAATTAGTTCTAGCTACTACAACGCCAATGCCACCGACATCGGAGTCCTCACGCCAGTGCTCCCTCCCGGCGGGAACAAAATCTTGGTCACCGACAACAACCACAGTGTCATCTTCCGGGTCGAGGACACGTCCACTACCTTCCACAACCAACGATCCCTCGTCGATCCAACGGGAACTCCCGTCGTTACCTTTCGTGCAAATGTTCGTTCTCTTTCCGTCCTGCTCTTAAAAAAATAAATTATATCGTTGTCGTGACTTGAATCCTGGTCATATCGTTTTTTTTATTCCTGGTCGGGTAGACTATCATCCTGCTCTTAAAAACTAAATTATATCGTTGTCGTGACTTGAATTCTGATCATATCGTTTTTTTGTTCCTGGTCGGGTAGACTATGAGTATGCATAAGCGATGGACAGCGTTTAGGGGAGGTAGTACGGAGAAGAAGGATTTAGTCTTCAGCGCCAAGCAGCCGGCGCTGGTGGGTAACTCCGATGTGTTCCTAAACGTGTTCTTGGCCAGCAATGAGGATGAGAGTTTATGTGATTATAGAGTCGATAGTTCGTTCGTGTTTTACGCGGGTTATTCTGGGAATAAAATTATCGCTAAGGTATGTGATTACGATTTGTTCATCGCTTGATAAGTATTTTGAGATATTCGTGTATAAATGTTTGAATTCAGAGTTTGAGTTTTTGAGCGAGGCTTGGTCGTCTTGTTGGACTTTCACCCCAATACGTCAAGTACTTGATAAATAAGGACAAGGGTAAACTACAAATACTTACTCTAAACTTGTAGCGTTTAACTGATACTTATCCTAAAGTTTTTTTTAACTGATACATATTCAAATGTTTAGTTATATAACAAATAGCCCATGTCGTCAGCTAAAATGACGAAAATGCCCTTAGTGATTTTTTAAATAATATTTTTAAAATAAAACTGAAGTGATTTTTTAAATAAAACTGAAGTGATTTAATAAGTAAATATGTATATATAACAAAATTGATTTTTAAATAATTTTTTAAAAAAATATTGAAGTGTAGTTGAGGGTATTTTCGTCATTTTACCTGACGGCTTGGCCTAATTGTTATATAACTAAACATCTGAGTAGGTATCAGTTAAAAAAAACTTTAAAGTAGGAATCAGTTAGGCGCTGCAAGTTTAAGGTAGGTATTTGTAATTTACCCTAAGGACAATTGTTAAAAAAGTACTATGAGAGGTTCATATTTTAAAGGATAAAATCATCTTTTTAAAATTCATCGTCATTTACAATGACTATTTTACCATTGAAAAAAATGAAGGGTAAAATCATCGTTTTACCTTTATAAAATACTTCAAGAATAAAACCGTCATATTGAAACAAACTTATAGAAAGTATAACAAAAAAAAACAAGTTTTTGTTCTTTTTTGTAATCATTAAAGAAAACCGTTACGGTTATCAGAAAATATATACTTTAGAATACATATTTTTTATAATTATCATCCCTGAAATATTTTAAGGCTTCAAGTAGACTTGGTTTTGATAATACTAATGGTATGAGTATGTGATAATTATGGAAATACAGGCCAAGGAACAAATGGTGAAAGTATGTCCGAATGTGGATACGGCATTTATAGCGTCCTTGATCGTAGTTTTGGACGGGATCCGTAAGCAAGAAGATAAAAATAGTAAGAGACGCAAAGCCTTGCTCGTCGCCGGAGTTAAAGTCGGAAACGAGGCTGCTGGTAACTTCTAAGATTTTAACAAGACGGTGTTCATGCCATCGAGTTATTACAACGATTGTGACATCAAGACTTCGTTTCTCACACATTTGATCGATGAAATATTGGATATAAATTTTCGAACCGATTTTTCAACGAATGATATTTGTGAACGACTACCTCGGTTGTAAAATCCACGTCTATATTTGTTACGAAGGATTGTATAAAGTTTCGAACTTATGAATTACTTTCTTAAGTGTTCCAAAAGTACTTTGGAAAACCAATTTTAAACATTTACATGAATTCATGTATCATCATTGATAATCTTGGATCAAGCCGGCGAATCTGCGGTTTTGTTTTGTTCTTCTTAAATAGAGGTAACACCAGGAATTAATTAATGTACGGATGTACTGTTCAAAAACTAGCTATAAATTAGTTAGTCGGTCAAATTATCACAACAGATTTAAGATAATTGTTAGAGAGTAATATTTCCCGTTAGAAATGACAGCAATTGTTAGAAAGCACTCCAAAAACTAACAGTCATATGACTATATTAACTCAAAAAATGACGTCGAGGATGAAAAGGGGTCGACGATGGAGGAAGTGGTGTCTCCATGGACAGAGGCGGCGACGCTGGTTGTGGCCTTTGGATCGTAAGGGGGGAGTGATAATTTTTCCATGGGGAGCTAGGGCCAGCTGCGAAGAGAGTCATGGGTGCTGCTGTAATTGAATCTCGTAGGCCCAGAGTCTATAGTAGAGGCAATAGAGGGGATGGGATGACATGCTGTTGTGGTGGTGGTGACGGATAAGACGATAACTTTGAGGACGCCGACATTGTGGGAAATGAAGTTGGAGATAAAGGCGGAGGCAGCTTAGGAGGAGAGGGTCGAAGTTCTTTTTTACTCGGGCGCGATGGCCTAAGAAAACCTGCCGGTGGGGTTGGGGGCATGGTCCTGAGTGTCTCGGTTTTGAGATCTGTTTGGGGACATGCCATCATGTGGGTGGGGATAGGGCTGGCGGTAGCATCGATAGGCTTGTTGTTGAAAAGGGTCATAGTAATTCTATTTGAGTTCATATTTTGTGAGTTCATAATATTTGAATACTCAAGTGTATATCTAGTAGTTGTGTTCTTGATAGTTTTTTTACATTTAACGAGATGTACTATTCAAATGTCGGAAATAAAAACTCGATGGAATGGTTCCGGTATAAAACCTCTTTGCCATTCCCAGACTGGGGAGGAACATGCCGCCTTGGTAAGCCAAAGAGTTGTTTTGTTTGTTGTCCACTTTACGAAATCTAGTTGCAAGGCCTCGAGTCTAGAAAAAAAGGAGATACAATCACTACTGACTATCTCTAGAGGAGAAGAGGGGCTTCTCCTTTTGTTTATCATATCCACTATGACCTTCCAATCACTTTGGATGGTGGCTCTTTGACGCGGTTTGTGCACAAGCCACTACAGCGCGTCCCTGATGGCATAAGCTTCCACCAAACTCGGATTTTGGGGCCATGAAATGATGAAGAACGGGACCGAGTGACCTGGCATGTATCGTCCATGCACATCCAACTTTTTCCCATGTGTCCTGTTGATACGAAAAGAGATCCATACGTGTTAATAGGCCAAGTCCCCTAGGGTAGATAGGTTCATGTGGTTGATGCTCTGTTGTCTAGCTGAGATGGATTAGATGTTCATGTCCCCTACCGAGTTTTTTCCCCCAACCATCATGCATTTAGAAGGGAGGCCGTGTAATGGATGGACGTTGCTAAATGGGTGACAGCAGCCACACCTTCTTGTTTCTGGCCTTCCATAATACCAATAGGAGGCACCCCACCTCCCCTCCTTTGATCGGAGGGTTAGCAGCTAGAATAGTTCCCATCCATTCTATGATGTCCTCAGATATGGTGGGGAAGGAGAGACCACTAAGTCGCCAGCATTATGCCGTCACCAGACATGTAACTAGAAGGTGCATTTCTAACTCCTTCCCCACTTGACAAACAGGGCAAGATAGTTTCATTTCCACCGTTCGAGTTCGAAGTCTAGTAGCTACTTGGAGGCAACCCGCACATGTCCTCCATAAGAAATTACGGACTTTCGGAAGAACGTTGAGACCCCATATTGATGTCCAGATGTCCGAAGAGATGTTTGGGGGTGACTGACCATGGATGAGCATGCCAGAGGCTGACTTGACTGAATAATGTCCAAAATGTTCACCGGTCCAGTACCACGAATCCGAGAGGGAGGAATTTCTTGTTGGGACTGCTAATATGGTTAATTTGCCCCTCTCGTCGAAAAAAAACCTTGAATCACCTCATCATTCCATTATCTAGTATATGGCATCATGAGGCCTGCCACATTCAGATGTTCTAGATCCGAGTTTGTCGTGGTAATCCAGGGTTCCGTCCCAATGAGCCAGGGATGACGAATGAAGTTGAAGTCCCGGGGTCTATGGATATGCATGCCCCTTGTTTGATCAGATCTTGGACTGATAGAAGACTTTGTCAGACACAACTCTGGTTCAGGCCTCTTTTGGCTTCCAATATTGAGGAGTCCGAGAAGTATTGTGCCTTTAAGACCCGTGCAACTAGGTTGGATTCCTTCGTCACAATCTTCTATAACTACTTGCCCAGTAGGGCGGTATTGAAATCATGTACGCTCTTGAATCACAGGTTGCCAACGTGCGTCGTCCTCCCTAAATTGATAGAGTATGGACCGAAAAACGCAAGAGTGCTACCCTCTAAGATGGTAGGAGAGTACTGTGCCACACCTTGGTGGGACCACTACCACCTTACGTCCAGTGGGGCGGTGTTGCTAGCGGACCCCTCACTAGACCACGAGGTCCTCATCGATCAAGGCGAGGGTGCTAGCCGCCCCTCGTCGGTAAGTTTGATGCCTCCTTGGTGTCATGCCCCAAATCCGGTTTTGACCGGACTCGAGACGTGAACTAGGAATATTAAAAACGACGATAAATAAAGTGAAATCATGACATGCAATTAAATTTCAGGTTTTAATTCCAAAATAATAATTTCGATAAAACTAACGTGAGTCAACCGCTCAAAATACAAATAAGACAGGTTTAATACGAAAACGATAAAGTACGTCTCTAACATATCAATCTCGGACCCTCAACGAGCTCCCGAGCTCTGAGACATCCTCTAGGCCTACTCAGCACTGAAACCTGTAAACATCAGTAACATAAGAGAGTGAGCTTACGCTCAGTAGGAAAAAGTAGTAAAGTGAAAGAATCCCCGTTTTTACAACAAGGATCAAGATTAGGATCATTAAACACAAAGCGTCAAAATCTGAGATTGATAATAAGTACAAGGCTTCACAAAATAGTAACTCAAAGGAAATTAACGGAAGAAAAGCTTATCCACAAAAAGAAGTAACTAACGAAACGATCCACGGGGAAAAGATAGCTTAATCAACAAGGAAACAACTAACAAGACGCACGAATACCAAAAGATAGACCATCAAAACTGCAAGACTCCGGTCCACACACGGACTAATAAATCGTAACGGAAAGCCCCTCGAACCAGAGGGTACACATACATCGGGGCTCCCGGAAACATCCCCACGGAACACATAACATCGGGGCTCCCGGAAATGTCCCCAAAGGATCATAGGTCATCGGGGTGCAGCAAATAATATAACTTATCATATCGGAAACGCACATCGGCCTAGATATCTTCCCGGAAACATCCCTCGGGGACACAATAACACGTCATACCGGAAATGCACATCGGCCTAGATGTCTTCCCCGAAAAACACCTCGGGGATGCAATCATATACCATACCGGAAACGCACATCGGCCTAGGTATCTTCCCGGAAACGCACCTCGGGGTGCACAAACAACACCACACAATGGCATATCAAACACAATATAACAACCCGCAATGTCGACCAAGCTTACCACAACACATCACATAGAATTCATATCAATAATCACGCTTACCAGTATGACTTACCAACCACGTTCATCGGTCTATCACTCACCCGATCATACCACAGGGCACAATCATATCACATTCAAGCATTCACTCAATCAATCATAACACGGATCAATCATTCATTCATTGAATCAGTCATAGCACGGATCATTCATTCATTCATTCATTCAATCATCATAAATTATCTAGTTTAGTACGACTCTTATATTAATCTGAAGACGAAACATGCATCGGCATTTGATTCAATTGAACATAATCAATCCTAAGGCTCGACATGGCCATTCTACCAGCACGACAATTTCCCAGAGTATTGAAAGCGGTTATCTAGTGAATCACATCCTATATGCATACTAAGACTCGTCCGATTATTATTTATAATTGAAAAGCGGTTATTCTAGTGAAACACATCCTATATGCAAACTAGAACCTTTCAGGTTATTAATTATCATATAGGCATACTATTCGCATTCTTAAATTAGGAGTGGAGTTTACGACTTTTCCCTACCTCAAGATGAACACAACAGCTACGTCTCCTAGCTGCTGACGTCCGGGCCTACCTCCGGTCTTCTCGGGCGAATTCAAAGTCTGGTTTTAACAAAAAAGGGACGGTAATCAGTCCCGGTCCAGTCCGTAACAATCCTCTAGTTTTATCGATTAAGTCCGATTAATCTTTCCTCTTTAAATCCTTTAAATCCCTTAATTGTAAATTGTTTAATTTAATTAATAAATTAATTAAGTCTGTCTGACCCGGATCCGACCCGACCCGGAAACCGGATCTGAACTGGCCCAGATCCGAGTCCAAACCCGGTCCTGACCCGAGCCCGACCCAGACCCGGATCCAGACCCGACCCAGACCCGAGTCCAGGTCCGACCCAGATCCTCGTCCAGGCCCGAGGCTCACGTCCCTTGTCTGGCCCAAGGTCCAGGGCCGTGTCTTGTACTGGCCCAGGCCCAAGGCTCGGTCTTGGCCTGAGGCGTGAACGGAGACGGCGAGGCGACGCTAGGGTTCCGGTGAAGTGACGCAAGGGAGAGGCGGAGTCAGGGGGTTTTCGACAGCGTGGCGGTGTCAGGGAGGCTCGGAGGGACGAGGGGTGGATGTCAGTGCGAGCCCGGAGACCCTCTGTCCAGATCTGACGGCGTGGAGGTGCTCGCCAGCGTGGGAACGAAGACCTGGAGCTCGAGAGCTCCGACCGTGCTTCTCCGCCCAAACTCGGTCAAATCGAGCTCGGACGTTCACGATTTTTAGAGAAGGTTTGACGGGGAAGATGAAACGAGCCCGGATTAAGGCTCGCCTGCTCTGGAAAGCTCGTTGCCGAAGTGGTGTGGCTCGAGTGAGGACGACGGCGAGGTTCGCGTCGACTCGAGGAGGAAAAAGGAAGAGAAGGAGGGGGATTTCTGACCTTTTCAGGTGGCTAGGGTGGTTTGAGGGTGGAGGGAAGGATCAGGTGATGATGGTGGAGCTCCGGTGAAGGGCGAGAGAAGAAGAGGAGCAGATCTGACGAGAGAGAGACGGGAGAGAAGCGAGAGCGAGAGGTAGACGATAAACCTCGGGACGCGTGCGTGCGAATGAGGAAGCGAAGCGACGCGAGCTAGGGTTAACTTGCGTTGGGTTTGGGCCGGGTCGTGGGCTTGCGCGCGCGGGCTTGGGCTCGGTCTGCTGACTGGGCCTAAGCATGGCCCAAGTCTGCTTCAACCCTTTTTTTTTTAATTCGATCCATAAAATTAACCCGTTCTCCGACCAACGACGTTCCCAATTTAAATATTTAAATAATAATTCGATTAACCAGGGCGGTCTTTACACTTGGAGTTCGTAACGCTATCTACATCCGTAGTTGGGCCATCGCCAAACCCACGTCCAGTCGTCACTTATGGTACTCCTGTTATCTCCGTTGGCAAAGCGCGTCGAGATAGAGGAGACTCACAACTTCTCACCGCCCGTACCACTGCCATAAGGGGCTCAGTCTCCCTTCCCTGTGCCACATAACCAATGCCCATCTCTGTCGCCCTCGCTAGTCCAATCGGACACACGCCCGGGGAAGAGGGGGGAAGCACTAGACACACCGTTGGATGAGCCACCGGTCACAGCATCAAAAGTCGTCGTAGCCGCTTGAGTTTTTTTTCTACAAACCATATAGAGATAAGGAGAGCACTTTGGGATCATCACAGTATTGTCACACCGGCGGCAAGCAGCCGCAGACGCCACCGTCATGAAAACGAAGACCACACCTTCGGACCATGCACTTGAAGGACGGCAAGAAGTTTCGAACCTATGCACTTGAATTTTGTTTTCAATGACAACGCTTTGTGTACCAAGTTGAATGTTATGTCTGCATGAAAACATTTGATACGGGTGCATATGGACCATATCGCCTGTTTGGAAATGCTTTGCTCTTTTGAGGAAAATAAAAGAATACCCAAATTACTTTCTTAAAAGTTTCGAAAGTACTTTAGGAAAGCAATTTATGTTGTCTTTCCTCTTTCTGTTAATGCAGTTACACTATCAACAATGTAACTAAGTAATAAAATTGTTACGGTGACTTGTGTTCAAAGGAATTTAAAATGCATGAAATAAAAAGTACCATTGGGAGCTTTTGGAGAGAGTATCTAGGGTTTTGTTCACTAGTCCTCGTCGAAGACAGTGTTCTTTTGTAGACGATTCTTCTCGATTGGCTTGTTCTCTCTCTCTCCCTCTCCGCCTTCTCGGCCAACAATTCTGTAACCCATTCTGATCGTCCCACAACCAGTCCCACCTCCACACTCTTCCCCGACGACTCTGCAACCCAAGGTGTTCGGGTCTCCCCTCACCACTCGCAATCGAGCACCACCGTCGCGTTGTGGATCTGTTGAGGTCGCACGAGGAAGTCATCAAAGTCGTCGCCACCTTGATCACCCCCCTACCGCCTCTAAAGCCGTCATCGACGTATCCTCCTCCTTGGCCTCCACCGATGCCTCCTTCTGGATCTTTCTCCCAGGTTTGGGCCATCATGATCGTTTGTTTCTAAGTTACTTTTTTTTTCCTTTTTATAAGGTTTAACCGTCCACCATATTGCATGATCCATCTCTAAACCAAACGCATCCAAAGCCCCCCCCCCCCTACTTTTTTTTTTCCTTTTTAGAAGGTTTAACCCCCCCCCCCCCCCCCCCCCCCCCCCGGGAGGATGCACAAGTTTCCAGGTTATTATGGTTGGGCTCAGGTCGAGCCAGGTATGGTTTTCGGTTCATCCCAGACAGCTTGAGATCCCGATTGGTTGATCCACAAGTTCCTAGACTATGATGAGTGGGCTCCGGTTGAGTCTTATCGTATGAGTTTTAATTCCAAGTTTGATTTTGTATTTTAGTTGGTTGATTCTTAGTCTTAATTTTTTGTTCTTAGTTTTTGCTTGCTCTAGTCTTTACGTTATTGTTCTAGGTTGCTTACAATTCGGTCCAACATCAAAAATCCGACTATACCTCGGACTTCTTTTAAAGATTAATAGTAGTCCGTCCTCTGAAGAACTGCTTCTCCCTTTATGTTTTGTTATCATGTTACAATTATAAGAAATAATGGCCTCTAATGCCAAAAAAAAAAAAATATTATGACAGTTTGTTAGACCAAACACATTGGAAAACTCTAATATTGCCCATAAAGTTTGAAATCACTTAAAAGTATGGGTTATAAGGGTCTTGTGACGTTTGATTTTCCGTCGATATGTCTTGCCGCTCCTCCTTCACATAGGATTTGTCTATGCAATCCAATTCTTCGAACTTCATGTTGTATTTATCACGTTTATTCAAGAGTTCCATACGCTCCATGATTACAAGTTGCACGAATTTTACTTGATAGAACATCGTTTATGTCTCGACCATCAGCTCCTTCCTTTCCTTTCGTCAGTTTCTATTCTTGTGGACGGACTTCGATCGATGGCGATGGCTCGACAACGAAACCGAGTCAGCATTCGGGTTGAGACTACTCCTGATCAATAGATCATATTTTTTGGGACGAGCTATATGAACTAAGGGTTCAAATTAGTCATCTTCTCGACTCGAATCCCATGATCCCTCCGTCCATTCCGGCTCTTTCATGTCTGCTTCCCACTTGTGAGGGTAGGGAGAGACATCTCGAAAACTTGGGCAATAGGAAAAGAAATACGGGAGAAAGAAGAATGATCTTAAGAGATACAACAAATTGTGTGGTAATAGAATAAAATAAAATGGGTTAGGTATTTGTAGGTATAAATTTTGTTCGACCAATCATTTTTTTAATGACCGAGCCACGTGTCAAACAACCATTGATCGCTTGCTCTTCAGTGTCAACATCGCCCATGGAAAATGCCAAGTTCAACATTAGCAGCTCGTGGCGTATTATGTATCGAGATAGACATGGTCCTCCTGCAACGGGCTTCGACGTCGATGATGAATACCAACATCGACGTCTCGCACTCCAACCCGTGCTATGGATGCTCTTACAATTGACTAACTTAGTCATACATCATTTTATATAGGAAAATTTTCAATATAATACTCTTTCAAACATTTATTTGTAAGAGATACTCTGACATTAATTTTTTGTAATATAATACCCTACCAAACATTTGTTTGTAAGATAATACTCTAGCATAATGTTTTTGCAATAATACATTGTCAAACATTTAACCATAGTTTGATACCTAACCATTAACATTTTGTTATTTTGCATCCAAATAGTATAAAAAGTCCAAAATACTCATCACCACGAAATGTCAAAATTGCCCTTCATTGGTCTTCAAGTTTTCAAAATTGATTATTTATGGTAGATTTTAAAAAAATTGAGATGAATGAATGACAATTTTGACATTTCGTGTACAAGGGTATTTTAAACCTTTTATACTTTTTGAATGACAAAATAACAGAAAATTAACGATTAGATATCAAATTGTGGTTAAATGTTTGACATGATATTATATTATAAATAAGTTGGTATTATCTTGCAAATAAATATCTAGTAAGGTATTATATTATAAAAATATTGTATCAAAGTATTATTACAAATAAATATTCGGTTGAAATTTTCCTTTTTATATTTTCGGGTTCTAGTAAACCCATATGAATCCCGGATTGACTCTACCCAGATATTTGGCCATTCAAACCACAAAACAAATACAAAAACTATAGAAAATTTTCATAAGTTCGCCTTGTTCTAATTCACCCTGTCGATCCGATCGTTTGATTTTCGGCGACGCAAACCATCGACATTATTGTTAACACCGCAAGGACAGACAAGATGAGTTCATTCTATTAAAAAAAAAAAGGAAAAATGTTGATTCCTAACCTTTTTGCACCTTTGGTTATCACATCTTAACCCAGACCAACCTTTGGTTACAATTCCATACATGAAAGATTGGGAATTTTACAAAAAAGTATAAAAAATTGTTCAAGTTAACAACACTGTTAACTCGTCAACCACATGTAAGTCACGTGAATGATCAGAAAAATTTAAAATCGCCGGTTCCTAACCTTTTTGAACCTGTGGTTATCACATCCTAACACAGACTAACATTTGGTTACAATTCTATACATGAAAGGTTAACGCGATATAGGGGGTAGTTTCGACTTTTCCCTTTCCCAGTTAACGAAATCGTTAAGTTGGACGACTAGTATCATGTATTGCAAAATTCTCAACCTTTTATGTATGGAATTGTGACCAAAGGTTGGTCTAGGTTAGGATGTGATAACCAAAGCTTGAAAAATGTTAGATTTCAGCGTTTTCCCTTTAAAAAAATCGCCGATCACGCCATCAAAACATGTCGACTACTCGTAAATCCCGAATCAAGTACTCAAACAAGCAAACCAAACAAGATTTGGTGGCACAAAACATTCAACAATCTCTATTTCTACTTCCTTTTCCTTGCATTTACAATGAAACCACACAAAAAAGCCACATTTTTCCAACCTATTCTATGCTACTTCTTACATGTCAATGTTTGAGATACACATCTTCATTCTTCTCCTTCATTCACATGCTTACAAATGCAACCTTCCGAGCTCGAAATCCTCGCCGAATCAATCCATTTCTCACTCGAATATCTCGAATAAACAGAGCAATCTGAAACAGCAGATCATGAACACATTTCAGAAACAATAAAAATCGAACCTTTAAAACTCAAATGTTCTTGGTTTTGAAGTAATGATTCGTACCACTTAACGATGATCTGATTGAGTCGATGCTCGAACGCGAAAGCATGGACGATTCTGAGACAAAATCGAAGATGAGATTAAGATTTCTAAGCAACGAGGTTTATTTTTTTGGAAAAACTCCAAGTACTAATTATCCTCTACTTGTATATCTCAAGAACTTGTTGCTGACTTATTTGTCTATCAGAAACGCACTTCTGACTTAAAGTGATTACACAAACTAATATTTTCCGTTAAGATGACGGAGAAAGTTAAGAAAAACTCCCAGAAACCAACTACAATATGACTATTAAACTCAAAAACTAACCATATACCGGTTAGTTTTTGCAGTTTTTTCTAACATTTTCCGTCATCTTTAACGAAAAATGTTAGTTTGCAACGAAAAAAATTACTTTTTAGTAAATACGTAAGTCAAAATCGTGAGTCTATGATCGACAAAAAAGTCAGCAGCAAGTTCTTGAACGGTACAACTCGACAACAATTAATTCCTGGTTTTATCCGGTGTTTTTAAAGGTTTAGGAATCGAATGTTTGTTTCATACCTCTGGAGGATTCGAACGATCTCTTGCAATGCAGAATCGCGCTCTGGATCCCATCGTTCTGCTGGATCAGTGAATCGTCCCTCCTCGCCGGAGACTCGACTCCGGCCGCCGCCGCCGACGAAGATTTGCTCTTGCCGAGGCTCTTGCACACTCCCCTGAACCCATGAGCACTCCCCTGTTTCGGAAATCTACTCGCAGCCGTCGCCGGAGACGTCGCCGGCGGAGCCATTGACGGCTTCGAGGACTTGACGTACATGGGTTTGATCCTCTTTAAATATTTCTGGATCGCGGAGGCGCCGGAGAGGGCCAGCTTCTTCCCGGACCTCCGTTTCTTCTCCGGGAGCAAGAACAGAGTCTCTCTGTTTCGCCCCTTTTCCGGCTCCCCTGTTTTGACCACCCTCTTCAAAGCTCGAAACTTTGGAGGTGTCCCGACCACCGGAACCGGCGGCTCGAGCTCCGGCGAGGCCGAGGGAGGCGGCGGTTCAATTGGGATGATTTTTCTTTTGGAAAAGACATCATGGGTCGGTTGAATTTCTTCCTCCGCCGTCAGGTTGCTCTGTTTCTCCCCGCCGGCGTCGCTGAAACAGAGCTCCAGGTCGAAAAACGAGTCGTCCTCTTCCTCCGCCTCGCCGGCGGCGACGGTGATGGTGGTTTCTCTCCAGAACCTGAGGAAGCTGAAAGCCACCATGGCCGATTTTGATTGTTGAAGATCAATGTGTTCGATTTATACAGAGAGTTTGGTCTTTGGTGGGTTCAAAAATCGATTTTTTTGAAGGTCGTTGTGAGGAGTGAGAGTGATGTGAGCTTTTTCGATTGTGTTGCTGTGAAGAGAGAGTGATTTTTCGGAGTATTTTTTTTTTGGATTGTTTCGGTTGTTTTTATGTTTCCGAGGAGAGAGAGAGTGAGAGAGACGACTGGTCGTGTTCTTGTGGTGACGTATAGAGTGTGGTTTGGTCTATAAAGTACTGAGAGAGGTTTCAGAGTCTACAGAGGTGAAACAGAGTCGTGCCATTTTCAGTTCTCAGGCTTTTACAGTTCACAGGGTCAAAATGGTAATTTCCTTGAGTTCCCATTGACCATACATTTACCATATAAGTGAAGTTATGTTGCAATGGTTCTAACTGGATTGGTATCCATCGTTTAGAGTATTTTTGTATGGTTTACCCTAATAATTAACCCTTTTCTTAGGATTTCAAAAGAAGTGCTGGGAGCGGCAGAGAGAACCCTAGTTCTCTTTGCGCGCAACCCCTCCTCACCCTTCTCCATGGCAGCTCGAAGTTTCGGCTTCTAAGCTTTTCACTACCTCCAGGTGAGGTTCCTTCTATCTTTCGTCGCCGCCGTCATCATTGTCGTCATCGCCGTCTCTCAACCACCGTGGCCTCCCTGTCGTTTTTCGGAATACGGACTCCACGCGCCGTCTTCCATCTACAGCGGCCTCCTGTCCCAGGGTCACCCCTCGCCGGCATGGGTCCGCCCCCTCGGTGGATCTGGGATCCGGGAGGAGGGACGGTCGGTTGGGGCCTATTTCAACGGCATCCGAATTCGGGACTCTCAACCCCGACCAAGCTTTTGCAACAGGGAAGTCTCAGGGAATCTGCACTAAAGGCTAATTCGCTAGTAGGTTTCACTGTTTTAGATCGAATAATAGCTTGGCTCAATAAGTTTAGGACTTTGGCTTATTATTTTCTTGTAACGTTGAATCGAGGAACTCTTGAGTTTGGATCTGCGATTGACAGAACAAATAGTAGCATTCTATTTCACCTTTAAGGAGGCGATGGATGGAGCTAGGGAGCAATGATCCTTCTATAGCACGGTACTGCTCCTAACGCCTCTGCCACCACGAACTCAACTGGAAAATTTGTGCTTTCGCTCTATTTGAATATCGGTGAGAGCATTTAACATCCCAACTGAGGCTAGAACTTCCTAGATGCGAGCATTCATTGTCACAATCTCAGGTGGGAGGTCGAGTTTCGAAAGGTAAATGCCCCGAGAGCCCCTAGTACACCACGAGGCTAGGACGCTTTCCTTTGGCTTCAGGTGAAGATGGATGCTACGCAACTACTCCGCCGCCTCCTACTCCTACAGATTGATGCAGATGGGAAGTCGCTCAAAGTCCGGCTTGAGTACGAAAAAATACCGGAGTTTTGCTACCGGTGTGGCCGCCTAGGCCATGCAAAAAAAGATTTTGCTGCTATACTCGCACGGTGGATCAATTTGTACGGAGATACGGGGACTCGTTCCAACCTCCACCAACAATCCAGGCGTAATAGGTTTTTCACACGGATTGGAATGGTATGCCACCTCCGGCCCCTATGGGGTATGTAATAACCACTCCCGGTCAACGCCAGTCAAATCTGCGAAAAACCGGAAAATTTAAAAAATTTGAGCAGACACTGAATTGAACCGGAATTGGACCTCGAGGGTCATACCGGACTTAAGTTGACCCCGTTATCAACCAAAGTGAGTTCCGGGGGACTCAGGGCAACTTTCTGATCAATTTGGGAAATGTTGACTTTTCGCTGGAAAAGTCAATCGAGCGACGTTTTGGTCCATTCGAGGACCGTTTTGGATCCAAAAAGCTTAGCCGTCGTCGCAGCGGTCTTAGTTGAGCCGTTTCCTTGTAGCCCGTCAAGTTTCATAATTTCTTGGAAAAAGTGCCCGTTCGGGGCCCGAAACAGCCACATTTCGCGAATCTGACAGATAATATCTAGGAGATATTTTCCCAAAAAGGTGTGGGACCCACATGACACATGTCATTAATGTGGTGGAAGGAAAAAGGGAGGACAACTTTACCCTTGACTTTAAAGAAAAGACAAAATGAAAAGGGGGGTATTTTGGTCTTTTTGATGTGTGGTTAGTGTTTTTAAACTAAAACAAAATGAAAGATGAAGAGTGTACACGTTCATTATTGAAAAAAATGGAGTTTTGGAGAGAGAAAGGTGAGTTAGAAGAAGGAGAGAAAAGAGAAGGAGAAGTTGAAGGTTTTGGTGATTCTCGTCGATCAAACCGTTGGATCGTCTCAACGATAGAAGATTCAAGCTCATACCGTCATTCTCTACGGTGAGCACCTAACCGATTTTCGTTTTGTTAAGTTCGAATTTTAGGGTTTGAGTTTAAACGATTCAAATATGGTTGGGTTTTGGTTAGAATTGACTTAAAGATGAATGGTTGAGGTTTGGGGTTCGTTAGGAACGTTTTGGGGCAAAAAGGGAATTTTTCCAAGCTTGTTCGGGTGGGGCCCACGTGCTCGGGTGATCGGGTTTTGTGTTCGGGTGGCTTAGAACGTTCCCCGGATCATTTATCCACAACCGAATTGAAATTTGGAATTAAATTGGAAAAGTTGCAATTAACGGGTTTTAGAAACTTTAAACGTTAATTATTTGACTTAGAAGTCGGAATTCGATTCCGTCAAATGCATTGGGTTCCTTGAACTATTCTAAGACCGTAGAAACGAAAACGGGGGCTTTTAGAGCCCCGGAAGGCAATTAACAAAACCCGGGCAGATTCGCCATGTCGGGCGAATCGGGCCTTTACGGGTCCTTTATCGACAATGTCGAGTAATTGGGAAGTTTGGGAGTGATCGACATTGTCGGGGTTAAGTTTGGGCATCGAGTTTAATGGTTTTCGGTTTATTCGTACTAGTTTAAAAGTGCCTTTAAATTGTGTTCTTTTAGATCGTGCCACGGACCGAGGCAAGGGAAAGCTGGGTGAGTGACTGAGATCATCACCGGAGCTCGTGGTTTGGCTTTTGGGAGAACACGCACGAGGTAGGGAAAAGTAGCCGGATCTCGGCCCTGACTGGGGAAAGTTAACAGTAGAATTGCATGTGACACCGGGGTGTCGTGGGTTGAGTAGGTTTATTTAAATATTAGAAAGGCATGATACAGGATCGTAGTAATTATTAGAAATGCATGATACGGGATCGTAGCGATTATGAGAAAAGCATGTGACACTTAGTAGTGTCGTAGGAGCAGAGAACTTAGCGTTAATTGATTTACTGGAGGCATATGACCATGCTCGGAGGTTGTTTGTGAACTTGTTGATATTAGGAGTACTGGAGGCATATGACCATGCCCGGAGGTTGATTGTGAAACTGTTGATATTAGGACTGTTGGAGGCTTGGGTTAAGCTGGAGGTTGATTGTTTATTTTGGCGTCTTGGGTGGCCTTGAGAGCCCGTGTATTATTATTGTTGAGTCTTGGGTGGCCATGAGAGCCCGTGTTATTATTCGTGTTTGGGTGGCCATGAGAGCCCGTACTTTACTGTTGGTGTTTTAGTTGGCTTACGAGTTAGAGTCTCGGTAAGTTGCAAGCGTGTTTTATCGTTGAGTTTTTGGTGGCCATGAGAGCCCGTGGGGTTGTTGAACCCGTGTCTTTACCTTTGGTGTTTTAGGTGGCCTTGAGAGCCCGTGTACTAAGGTTGGTGTCTTTGGCTGGCCTACCGAGTTAGAGTCTTGGGGAGTTGCAAGCTTTCTTAGCTGGCTTACGAGTTAGAGTCTCGGTAAGTTGCAAGCATGTTTTATGGTTGGTGTCTTGGGAGGCCGTGAGTGCCTGTGGGGCTGTTGAGTCCGTGTCTTACTGTCGGTGTGTCTCGGGAGGCCGTGAGTGCCTGTGGGGTTGTTGAGTCCGAGTTTTACGGTTGGTGTCTTGGTGGCCATGAGTGCCTGTGAGTGTTGAACCTGTGTTGTTACAGGTTGTTGATTTTGCTTGTGATTGTGATTGTGATTGTGGTTACCGGAGGTTGGGGGCCCGCTTCCTGAAACGGGGGTCCACGAGCACACGCGTTTGCATGTTCAGACGGGGTAGGGGGCCCGCCCGCCAATAAAGGGGTCCTGGCCGCGCGTGTGTGGTTTGGGTCTGTGAGCATACCTTGGCTGGCTTATGGGTTAGAGTCCCAGTAAGTTGCAGCATTTTCCGGTTGGCTTATGGGTTAGAGTCCCGGTAAGTTGCAGCATTCTTGGGTTGGCCTGACCGGGTTAGAGTCCCGGGAGGGCGTTCTTGGCAGCTGGTTTGCGATCCTTTGTGATCTTGTTTGGTGTGCGATCCTTCGTGATCTTGTTTGGGGTGATCCCTTGTGATGCTGTTTGGTGTTGCGTAACTTTCTTTTGAGTCCTTGGAAGAGGTCGTCAATGGTTGTGTCGGGTCTACTTTACGTGTCAGAGTGTCGAGTTGGTCAGGGAAGGTAACAGTGGTGTATGTTCAGTCAGAGTACTTGGGTTGGGGATGGTGTTCCCCAGTGTTGAGTTGTTGTTGGTGTTACCTGCTTTGTCTGCTAATTATGCCGTAGTCAGTCTGTTATCCGTGGTGGTGAGCGAACGCTCACCCCTAGCTGCTTTTCCTACAGGTACTGTTCGTGGGACGGACTAGGTGAGCTCTCGAAGCTTGTGGAGCTAGGAGCAGAGTCCGGGTTTTGTCTTTTGAGTCTAGTGACGGATACCTTGTACTTTTGTCCACTTGTTGGGACGTGTTTTAAACTGTAATTATTATTTTTGTTGAACAAATGATGATTTTAAAGTGATCTATAAAAATGGTTTCAAAAGTGTTTATTGTTTTTAAAACGTTCGCGTCCCTAGTTCGGTTTACTGAAATTGTGGCGTGACAGGGTATCCTACACATCACACTAACTTTTCGCTTTCTAACATTGTGACGGTTTTAGTTTCATCAGCCAATACGAACAACCTACTACTAAAGATGTTTTTAGTTCAGTTTGTTGTAACATAGGCTAAAATAATATTTCAAGAGGCAGAAATTGTGAAAATGGACTTATACAAACTTTTCAACATTCCAAATAGTTAGGCATTGGCTAATAGGAGTATAAGGGGGGTTTTGTCAACAATTGGGACATGTGGCATCCAATCGTATAAATCAGTCACGACCTACCCAAATAAAGCGGCGAATATCATGTTTCGTCCAAACAGATTCACTTATGTCAAAGTTACAATATCCATAACAACATAAACCAAATCGATATAATGTGGGGTTAATTTTGTTTCTCTCCATAATTTTCGGGTCTAATAGGGTGCCACTGTGGTATTAGATCAAATTAGGTCTAATGTGTAAGAATCAGCTACAAGCCACGCCACGTGTGAGTCAATATTAGGTAGGCGTAACACTCGGATCTAAGAATTCATAGACCCAACAACTGGTCTAACAGATTAGACTCGAGTTAAACACATATTAAACACTTTTACGAGGTCGATATTTAACACAGACAAGACCCTACCATCAAAACACTAATCTTGTATCAAACAAAATTGTAGTCAAACAAACTTATATCAATTTATCATATTTTCGAGATTTATGTTCTCATCAAGCTGATATCAAATCACATCATGTTTGATACATTAACATAAAAACGATAAAACTCTACGGCTGTGCTTTAAAACCCTAGTTGATACAAACTACAAAATGAGAGTAAATACAAATAGAAGATACACAAAATCAAAAAAAAAAAAACTTATATGCGTGGGTCTTATGATGAACCGAAGGATAGTGACCAGAAACTTCCAAAAAGAAGATAAATACATCTTTTTTTTATTCTTTTTTCTGCAATACCTTTAACTTTTGAACAGTAAAGCTGTGAGACCCAAGTGGGGCAGCTAAGGCTAAAGAGAGAGAGAGATTGAGCCACGCATGTTGAGATAAAAGAGTGTGGTTTTGTTCATTTTTTTCAACATGAAACATCCAAAAATATTAACACATAAAAGTTTTGACTTGGTGTTGTTTTTAGGGCTTTGCTTTTTTCTCTTTCTCTTTCTCTTTTTCTTTTCCTTTGCTTTTGATTTTGATTTTCAGCTTGGAGTGAGCATTCTAATGAAAAGAAAGAAAAGGGGTTTGGGATAAAATTAACCCTTTTCTTTACTATATATAAAAGTTTTAGGGTTTTTGATAAAGATGTGGTTTTAGGGTGTTTGTAATGTTGGAATGTGCTGGTTATGGCTTTATGTTTGTTGTTAAAATAAAAATTGTAGATTATTATATTTAAGTTTTAGATTCGTTGACGGATATCTTGATGTTTAAAATACACCAAACTCGTTTTTATTAGACTACACATAAAAAAGAATGAAAAGTCTCAATTTAGCATACCTTTCACATGATTGATGTTCATAATTTATCAATATTGTCAAGCATCTTGAGAAATCCACGCGCTTCATTCATGGATAAAATGTAGTTCATATCAGACTTTGTTGGCCTACGTTGGTACGTCGGACCGAAGATAGTAACAACTCACTTGCAAAATTTGATCACGCACTCCAAAGCCATGATTTTCGCCTATTTTTAGGTATTCGTCCAGTCCATCGGCTGCAATTCCATAACAAAAATTGCCTAATGACCGCAGTACATTTTTGATACGGAGATAACGATATCTTTCCCACAACGTCAAACCGTTTCCTGAAGTACGCATTGTTATCCTCCATTGCACGGAGAATGCGGATGAACACATCCTTTTGCATTCGGAAACGACGACGAAAATGCACCTCCTTGTACACGGGGTTTTTGTCGAAGTGGCCGCGCATTAAACATTCGTTCGCAATTTTCCGGTCTCGTTTGATGTAGCTTCTTATCCATGGTCGAACTGCGACCATGGCTTCGTCTAACAAACCTTGAATGACCTCACTGGACATGCAATCTTCGAGTGCTTCTTCCAACCTTCGCTCGAGCGCGAGCTCGTTGGCACGTGCATCGACATTGTTCGTCATTTCGATGAAAAAATAGAGAGACCAAGAATTCAAATTTAGGAGGAAATGGTAATGGAAGGTGTGTTTTTTATGCAAAAACCTGAATTTATACAAAATTATAGCATTTAATTTTGTTTTTTTCAACATAAAAAATTGTTTTTTCAAGAGTCATATATATTGGTCACACAAGAAGTACCCGTTGGCGCCAGCGTTTCATGTTGACGGTTCCGTCAACGTCGGTAGTCTCCGTCGACACCAAACTGTTTGCAAGTCGTCGCCGTTTCATCCCCGTTAGCAACGAACCGCCAACAAGCCAATCAACGCTGGAGATGCTCTTACAAAGCAATGTAATGAAATAGATCGGTAGAGTAGGTTTTTGACTTAACCCACCATAAAAACAAAAGTATTATTAGCTTGGGGAAAGAGTTGAATTGAGGATGAGAATGAACTTATTCTTTGACCAAAGTTATTAAAAATGATGAACTTATTATAAATTGCTAGGATATGTTTTTGATACATCTTTTTCACCATATAAAAGAACCACCTAAGAAACAAAAGTATTAGCTTTGGAAAGGGTTGAATTGAGGATGAGATTGAGTTTGTTCTTTAAGCAAAGCAATAAAGAAGGCTAAGAAAAAAGAAACAAATATTTTAACAAGTAGTCATGTTTTGGAGGACCCTCCAATCCATTTATTTTCAAGGGACACCATGTCACAAATCATGGTGGTAATCTTGAAACCTTGGAAGTATCTATATCTAATATTTTTATTTATTTACTTTCTAATAAAATAAATAAATAAATCACACTGTTGTCATATCTCTCATGTGGATCAAACTAGTCACCATCTAATTGAGTGTTTATAAAAATGAAAATTCTTTTGTCCACTCAAGTGCTAACCAACCATGGCTCTTCTTTTGTTCTTTTACCCATTAAGGGTTCAAGCTTGTTTTTTGTCCCTCTCTAGTTCTTTGAACGGTTTGGTTTGGTCAAAACGATTCCTTATCAACTAAACAACATTTTGTGATTGGTAGGCCTATTCCTTATCAAATGAATAAATTATTAATGGGAGATATTATGAAATATTAATTGTTTTTAACATGCTAATACTAAACCACTTGTAATTGTGTGAGGAAAAAATAAACTTCCAACGGCCGGGTTTGCTATTCTTGTGTGTGTTTTCTTATGGCACAATTCAATTCAATTGAAATTTCGTATTCGATTGTTCTATTGTATGTCATATTCCATCTGTCATTTATTCTCGAGGGTTCACGAAACTTGTTACATGCACCCTCCCACTACAAGACCAATCATCGACGTACCCCACATTTTACACATGATCCTCATCAACATCAACGTCCGTCCACCATCCCTCTCCTTCGTGTACATCGTCCGTCTCCCTCCCTACTCCATTGTCATCCCTTCTGTAACACCCCGTCGTCCCACACAGGGCCCCACGCGCGGCGATGTTAGGTCTGCAGCCCAATACACCCCAACCCCTCTGGTGTACTGTCCACAGACAAATACCAACTTAGGTTGTTGGTGAGACTTGAACCCAAGACGACGGGATGTTACACCTTCTTCTGTATATGATGATGGCTCGAATGCCCCAATTGCCTCCTATTGATGGCTTGCTAGCCCTCCATAAAGGTCTGGATGTGATAAGTCACGACGAGGATGACCTCATCATCGAGATCCCGCATGAACCCGCTATTGACAAGCGCAACTTCCAGAGTTTAGGCTTGGCTAGTCATATCCATACCTCTCGTCCGTTCAACCGAAAGGCGATGCTCGGACTCATGTCCCGGTGTTGGGGATTAATAGGGTCTTTGTTGGGGATAAGCCCTCCGGGTACGCTTTTAGATGGATCTTTCGTGTCCACTCCGTTGCTCCATCGTTTGAAATTCAAGGAGTATCCACATCGGTTCACGTCAAACTACAATATGAGAGAATTCACCTATTCTGCTTTGCGTGCGGACGCTTGGGCCATACAGACCATGAGTGCAAGGCATCCAAACTAGCTATAGTTATGGCTTTGCTACGGTTTAACATGTCGATCTTTATAGAGCAGCTGAACCACCTAGGTATCTCTACAAATTGGGTGAGACTCCAACACCCCATAGGCTGCACTATTATATCCTTATAGCTTCGAACAAAAGGTACCCGATGAGGTGGTAGTAACACAAAACCTCTTGACTATGACATTAACAGGCCCTTAGAGCGGGAAGCACACAAATCCTTCTCTGTCGAGGTTGGAGACATGGGAGGGTATGGATGACCCGTCCCTCCGTACCATAACACACAATGTATTGACTAACCAGGGTTAGGGATGGTTGGGCCTAATTCGAGAGGCCCACGGGAAGGCCCCATCAATCCAAACAACTCTCTATTTCTTTAGGGGTGGGGTGCACATCAAGGGCCGAGATCCCGAGAAGGCCATGTAAGGGAAATATAGTCTTCGAGACACTGACACCAAAAGGAACGACCCATAGAAGGTCATATTGAATAAGTAGCCCCTAAACGTCCATATCCTACTCATGGGGAACAAGAGGCCTAAGAAGATCAAGATAGGCTTCTAAAGAGGTCTATCTAGGATCAATGATTTCCTAAAAAAGAAGTGATAAATCGAACCCTAATGGGAAACCTAGGATATATTCTAGAATCCAAACTGTCGGGAACGATATAGCATACGGAATGAGCTAAACACCACTAGGTGATTGTTTTGGGCTGTTAAAGCTTCTTGGGCGACCCCTTCTTGAGGAAGGCGAGCCGAAAAACGACCGCTGAAGAGATCTGATGGGCCTCCCTTTCCCATCCGATCCTAGCCACCGAGACTCATGGTTCTCGGCGAGGCTGTTTGGAAGGCCTTATTGGGAAATCTGAGACTTCATTCTCCTAGTGTCCTTCTAGATCTGGTTTGACGTCCAAAAACCCAAAGTCACGCTTCTTCAATAGGGCTTTATCGCATGGGCCCACTTTTCCTTCTCCCTCACCAAGTATTTGGAGTTCTTGAACCTTCGTGAACCGAGAGGGGAGGGGAGGTCCGATGGTGCCCCATGCTTCTTCTTCCAGTCAAAGATGGCGGGGGAATCTGAAAAACCTCCTCATAGAGGTGACAAGGGAGTGATGGTGGCGATGGGGACAGTATGGGTGCTTGGGGTGGTGGCATGTTCATAGGAGATAATAGAAGGGGTATTAGAGGCAGCGGTAGGGGCACCCGAGGTGGTGGAAAAACATAAGGGTTCGGTGGAAGAGGTGTATGACTTGAGTCATGACACGCGTTAGGCAGGACTTTGGCCCGAGTGAAACCCAGAGGCACCTCCGACCTCACCATTCCCATACCAACTGCTTCCCAGGCCTGGGTAACCCGACAAGATCTTGATAAGGATCTAGAGCATTAGGCAGAACTTCGGTCCAAGGGACTGGTGACTTCCATCGCAAGCTTCTTGACCGAATCTCACACGTAGGGGATGACTTAGGCCAGTCTCAAAACCTGAAGGAACCCTCAATGAGAATGGAAATGGGGTAACAAGGAGAGGGGATCCCAACCCTAGAGACAATTCCGACTTCCTTGAGGATAGCGTTGTCCTTTCTTCCAAATCTGTGTGAATCCATCAACCGTAACCCCACTAGGTCTTGATGATTGACAGGTCATACCAAAGAGCTGCCTAATCTAGTCCTGGAATGATTGTCATGCAGACATGACCCAATCGACCACACAAGAGACAAAAGTCAGACAACTTCTTGTATTGCAAACAGATTGTGAAGGGGTTTGATAATCTTCAAAACGTAGGTGACCACAACGACAAACCATTTTTTTAAGAAAAACCCAAAGAAGACCATAACCGAGAGAGGAGCACCACACCAACAAAACTTAAATCTTCACTCACCTATTTGAATTTTATTCCACCTTAACTTTTATGATTTGTATTACACGAGTCTTTGCTCTATTATTTTTAAGCTCATATTAATAACAAATGTAGATCGAAAATAATATTTATAAAAAATATGTTATAATATCGAAAATAATATTTATGGCGGCGACATAATTTTTTTTATGTCGCCAGAACAACTTGATGGCGGTAGAGATGATAATGGATGGCGGCAGTGATCTCCAACACAACTTGATGGCGGCGACACCACCTCTCTCCAGCAGGTAGCAAGAGTAGAGGTCGGGGAGCGGAGGATGTTCACACTCTGGGACGGACAATAGAGACGGGCGACCACGGGTTGTGTAGCTAACGGCGGCGAGGGTCGGTGACTGACTCTAAGGTTCCTGGTGTCTTTCCGGGTCCTCAAGTCAATCGGTGCAAGGTACTAGGGCTCCTACCTATTTGTGGATCGAACCTTGTTGGCCCATTTACTTGTCGGTTGGGTGCTAGTGTGTCACGCCCCAAATCCGGTTCTTGCCCGGACTCGAGGCATGACTAGGATAAAACGATTAAAGAGACAATACTTGACAGTAACGTCCTGAAATTCTCCAATATAAAACTCAAATCCACATAGCTCGGTTTCAAACATAAATAACCCTCCAGGGGTGTAATAATAATCCTCCAACAAGGTTCGTTCAAAACTTGCCTTCGTCGCTGCCGATCCGCTAAGGCCTCTCTTAGGCTCACTCTCAGAAAAAGAAAATTTGATCCCGTAATGAAACTCAATAGGCCTACGCCTTTCACTGTGTAATTCTTATGTCGGATCTACTCGGTCGTTAACCATTTCCGCATGTACATGACCTTTACCCACCCGTGCTTCACTAGATCACGCTAGTTACTCAAAAATCCATACTTGGCGGTGAACACATCCTTTCTCCACAGTTCGCAGTTTTGACATGCAACCATAACTCAAGAACCACTGATGTCCCCAACATGTCAAAGAACACTCAAATCGTTAAGGAATACCGGATGACGGTATAAACATCCTATACCGGAATCCTACCTCGATATAGACGTCGCACTGAAATACTCTAAAAAGGTCTAGATACTCTATACCGGAATCTCCCGTCGGTCATAGGTATCGCGCCGTAACGCCTCGCAAGGCGAACTGAAGTAGGAAATTACATGTAGACATAACCACTCAGTTTCCTTCTTAATAACCGTTGCAAGGAAAACTTGCCCAGACTTCCAATATTCGTCAAGCTATGACCAACCACAAACGATTACACGATCAAGTAACACATAAACCACTTCCTCGAGACTCAGGATTTCATAAACATTGCACGGTTCGGAACATCCATCCGACGGACCAATAGGCGCAACTCAAAAAGGGGTAATCGTACCCACCTCAGATACGGAGGAATGCCAGGTGACGATCCAGGCAACTTCTAACCGACTCCAATTTTAGCGTAGACGGCGGACCGTCATCAGCCACTTCGATGTAGATACTTCTTATCATAACCCTCAACTGTACCGGTATCACACTGGATAGAACGACTTCGATTCGGACATGCCATACCGGAATCTTCCTTCGGTATGGGTGTCTTACCGGAGAACTCCGAAAATCGGACAAGGACGGAGCCATCCGTAGGTGTAACTCCTCAATTTCTCTTTAGTAACCGTCTCTCGAATAGTTCACACTAGAACGCCAAAAAGGTCTTGTCACGGCCTATCACCCACAGGCCAAGCAAGCGACACCCAAATGAAATCGTCCAATCAAAGGTTCTCATAGCCACTGCGTGTTTTGGAACAACTGTTCGTTTCATCCCTTTCGTGGAAAGATAGACGTACCTCAATCAAGCAAATGGTACAACGTACCGGTATAGTCGAAACGCGGCATGCCTCAAAACATGACCTACTCAAACCTCCCGTCACACTTAGCCTGGCATACAGGTGCCTCACACAACTAATTTCCAACGGAGCTCATACCACACTCCTCAACTCGGGACCCCACCACACTCACAACACAGACTCAAACGAATCAACACCACTTGCAGACACAACACTTAACAGGTCATCAACACAGGGTAAACGGTAAAGCACATACGCTTCTCGTATCAAGCCAACATCATGCACATATGTCACAACGATTAAACCTTAATACGGTTCTCAACCTGATACGAGTCAGTTACACATCACGTACCACAAACATAACTCGCAGTAGGCCAACCACATCTCACTGTGATCAATAGAGAAGGTTATTCAACTCGTGATATTTCTCTTGACACCAATCCCAGTTCTCAACATCCGATCAACCACTTCACAAGTCATCTCACCTGAATCATCATAACACTAGACAATGGTTCTCAAAACCGGCGTATGGTTCAGTACCACCATGAACTCTACCAACATTTAGTTGGACGAACAACGTACAACAACACGGACCAATAGAACCCCTTACTGGCACTTGATCAAAGTAGGCGTCCTTCAAGACACCACAACTGAACGTACGATAATTACACTCGACTGCGAAACACGATCCCCGATCGATTGCCAAAGGTCATCCCAACCGGCGGTATCCTTTATACCGTTCACGAGCTATCAATCAACCAACTTATAGTTAAGTCCACCCAAGTCGCCCTTTAAGGGGTAAACAACACGTACCGAGATCTTGAAAATATTGAATAGTTTAGAAACTCGCGCAGTTCCGTCATTCGCTACCTGACAAATTAAAACCCACAACGGTTAGCTCTTAATCTTTCCTGTGCTCACACGTGGCACAAAATCCGACCTATCATACAATTCCTCGTTCGGTGCCATCTTGTTACTGGCCTGAAAGCTTGCGGTAGTCGCCCTCAACTATCTGTAGCTGGTATTTCAACGCGAGGTGCTCTCGCTTCTAGGACATAACCCCATGGTTAAGCTTAGTCCTTCTGGGGATAACGTAAGAAACACACCTTCATTTAGTTCCTCACGTACGGCACACACTCGTGAAACCTTCGCTTGCTAACAAGGATGTGAAACAACATCGTCTCGACGGTTCGAATCTTTTAACTTAAGTCCTGTAGCGGGGTTAGAAGAAACTGTAGATTACGACTATTGTGGGTATGGGTCCACCACGCTTCCGCTACGCTACTCTGATCTTATCGTTGCTCGGTCATCTCCGGTGACCGGTCGGACCGTTTACTGGTCAAGGCTACGGCCTTTCCCTGTTTGGCATTCGTCGCTGATGGCGTTCGATGAACGCTTGCTGTTTCAGCACTCAGTTCTTAAAATTCGATCCGCACTATCGGAGAAGAAAATAACTTTCAATCTGACTAAGTTTGTTACTCCACTTTCCAATTCCCATTGACGTTAGTCGGTACTACCATACCTTTAGTCGATGTGTTTGAAAGCACCGGTGGGCTTAACAGTGTTAAACTCGCTCGATCGCTACGTCACCACGAACCAATACACCCAGTGTAATGCTCAAGTGTCAGCTGACACGAAATCCAAAAAGCAGATGGTAATAAGTACTCTACTCGATCTCAAGATCGGTATCAAGTCTTCACTCGGGGCTCGGTAAGTAGGTACGCTCGGCCCCGCCACATCGGAGATCCTCCTCTCGATGGGATGAGAGAATTCACTGCTATGGTAGCATATTCTCTTGTCGACTCTCGTAGATCGACCTGTAGGACGGTTCGTAGATCCGTTACTCAACTGCCTTCTCGGCCTAGACGTTCCAACTGTTTGCTCGAGGGCAAACGGTGCTACCGGGGCAGGTCCAACGGACATTACTTCTCCAACCCGTCGTGTCTCACGGGACTGGTTCTGTGACTGAAGGAAACCTGGGGTCCCCTGCCTCCTCGGATTGCGACTCTCTGACGGCCTCAAGAAGCCCCTCGGCCTTGGCCTGGTCTCCCGCGCCTTGGCGGTCTCCCAAAAAGTCCCTCTAAAGCTAGTGTTTGCTCCACTAGTACTGAAGGGTCCACAGATCTGAAAGCAATGACTCAACCCTTGATACACGAGTTGAGTCTCTTCTCGAGACGCCCGTGGCGCTTTCCTCGGTCGGCACCATCTCGGGTGCAAAGCGATACGGGGACATGAACCTCGTCTAGTACTCATAGACGGTCACCCCTTTTCTACCGCATATCCAAAACTGCTTGTGTCGTTTATCTCGAGTAGATCAAAGGAAACACTGTCCCAAGGACAGTCCGTTGAACGGCTGGAAGTCATTTCTAAATCTGGTCTGCACACGTTGCCACCAATACCGTGCTTCTCCCTCAGTCGGGAGGTCGCGGAACATATTCTCCAACGAATATCCGAATACTCTCAACGTATTAAGGTTGTGGGTAATCCACTCCAACCATAATACAACTGCCTCAGGGTCTAAATTCTCGGATTAAACTGGTGTACTCAACTTATGAAAACTCCTGAGTGCTTGGGCCGTGTAACTATCCACCTGGCCTGGCATCTCGGTAGTGACTGCGTTGGCAGTAGGCACAGACTCTTGTGCCGGTGTTGTACTCTCATGCTGAGCGCATCTAACGCTGCGCGAACCACCTCCTCAATCGGGCCGCTTGAGTCGGCTCTGCAACTGGAGGAACTCTAGGTGATGACCCTACCGGTCTAACCCCAAAACTATGGTGCTCTATGGGAGCAGCACTCTGGGTGCTCACTGTCCCTGCCAGAACAATAGCTGGTATCTGGCTCTGCCCCACAACTGGACGGCTCTTGGTACTCTCCAGGATATAAACACGTGACATCTCGCCATCTCACTGCCTTTAGCACTATAGGTTCAAATCTCGGTTTAACCTAATCGGTTCGATTCACCCAAGCATGACGTTCTTGTGCGTCTTCACCGGATCCCACTTGGATCAAAAGTAAGTCGTAAAGTCAAAAGTAACACTTATGTAGACAAGAGACCCGCACCTCGTGCGTCTCACACAGAGATCAACGGTTCGATCAAGTACAAGGACGTTCACGCGCGTCTCACACAAGTCACCCAAAGTTTACACCTCTCACACTTAGTAGGTATATATACTCATATATAATAGCACACAAGTTCGCATCTCTATGCGTCTCACAACAACAACCAACGATTTAAGCAAACAACCACCAACTCCCACAGGAGGGTTCCAACTCAAGCACACCACACAAAGCACAAATCAACAGGCATACCCCTTGCTCGGGTATCCTTTCACAAAGAGGGTTTTAGCACTTAACACAATTCAATTCCACAATCACCCTTAACCTTTCCTTCCCTTCCATAGATTCCCACTTCTTAACTTCTACCCAAACCTTTTCACGCCGATATCATGTTGTTACAACCCGATTCAGGCGTCCCCGAACCTCATTGTAACAACTTGACATCAAACCATCACGCTCGACTACAGTGGCGCCCCTGAGTCAACCCGTGATAGTACAATTATTACAGTCCTACCGACAATTCGGCATGACCCATTCGTAATTCCCTTTAACCCTCCGCTTAAGCAGGACACTCACCCACACAAGTTCACAAGACAAAAGTACGCAGAGTTCTCAGCTCCTAAAGTACACAACGCAATCAATAAACGGAGTTCTCGTGCTCCCAAATACTACGGGGTGCTCGTGCCCCAAACTCGCCACACACGGGCACACGGGGTTCTCGTGCCCCAATCTCAACAGTAACACACGCTCGCAACTTACCGAGACTCTAACTCGTAAGTCAGCCAAATAATGCTCGCAACCCCCCGAGACTCTACTCGGTCAGGCCAGCCAAAGACACCAACCTTAGTACACAGGCTCTCATGGCCACCCAAGACTCAGCTGTCAAACACGGGCTCTCATGGCCACCCCAAACACTCAAACCAAGCACACATGGAGTACTCATGCTCCAGAAAAACGGTCAACCACAAGTCAACACTTGAACAAGACCAAACTACAACTTGAAAATTTTCGAAGTAACCCACCAAAATGGCAACACCACCAACCGTTGGCTCACTCTACAATGAATGCTTAGCGGGTCGATCATTGCCCGTTAATCCAATTCCGATCTCAACCACTCGGCTTCACCGATCACTAGGGAGAGGATACCAATCAAGTAATGCAAAAATTGTAGTGTAAAGATTTCAATTTGGACAAACATTACAGCGACTCATGACTCGGGTCGTTCCAACTCTCTGCGTCAATGTCTCCAAATCGCATCACTGAGTATCACGACTCAGACTCCCTAACTCTACCCACCTAATTGACTTCGGTCCGAGGTTTGAAAACCAGTTCACAAAACACCTGTTTCAAATGAAACCAGGCTCTGATACCAAATTGTCACGCCCCAAATCCGGTTCTTGCCCGGACTCGAGGCATGACTAGGATAAAACGATTAAAGAGACAATACTCGACAGTAACGTCCTGAAATTCTCCAATATAAAACTCAAATCCACATAGCTCGGTTTCAAACATAAATAACCCTCCAGAGGTGTAATAATAATCCTCCAACAAGGTTCGTTCACAACTGAAATGAAATGAAAACGAAGTCTCTACAGAACACCCACACCAAGAAGCTCCCGAGCCTCTACTCCTCAAACAAGTCTGTAATCACAACAATAAACTCATAGGGGTGAGCTTGCGCTCAGTAGGGAAAATACATAACATGGTGGACTTTAAACTCAATAAATTCATCAGCAAAGTCAACAAGATAAATCTTAACAATCACAGGCAATAGGTAAACCGATCAATGCCGTGGCACATGAAGTCACCACCCTCTGATCCACATCTGATGTGTCCTCTCGGATTTTCCCTCCAATCCAGAGGAGACACATATCATTGAGGCTACCGGAAACAACCCTTCGGGGCGCATATCGTCGGGATTCTCAGAAACGTCTCCAAAGGATTTTATATCCTCGGGAACCAAGGTATTACTCCCATAGGAAGCATACACTTGGGAAATTCAATAATAAACAATAACCATCCAATAACCATCCCATAACCAGGGCCACCGGCTATGCTACCACCTTACACCGACACTCCTTCGGTGTAGGCGCCATACCGGGTACCGACTATGACGCTACCTCCCACCGGCACTCCCTCGATGTAGGCCCCATAACAATATAACAGCCGACTCACGAATCCATGAACGAACATCACACTCAAGTAACCACGAAGTAATCAATTCTCAATGACTCACACTCTCACCACGACACACCGTACACGAATCACATGGTCACAACACACGAATAACACAATCACAACTTACCGTTCACTTACCCGTTACGACCCATCGGGGCATCGATCACCTGATTGCACCGCTCGGTACAACCAGTCATACTCGGTGCTCCAAACAACCATTTAAGGAAACAAGCAATCATTCAACCACGTTCAATAGTCAAGTACGAGTTTAATCAACCAAACATAAAAACCTTCAATCGAGCATTCACATGTGTAATTCAACTAGTTCCATTAGACTCTTTAGCCTATCCACTAAGCAACCAAACAACCAAGCATGTGATCCTAACACGCAACTAATCCGAGAGCTTTGCCAAGGCCACTCTACCAGTCAAACAATTCCCAAGTATTGAAAGCGAGTTACACTAGTGATTGGCATCCTAATCATTCACGACTAGACATTTCCGTTTATTAGTATTTGAAAGACGATTATTCTAGTTATTCGCATCCTATAGGCATTTCTAGGACCTTTCCGATTATATTAGCCTAACATGCATACTAAGCATTTAAACGAGAGGTTAGGACTTTCCCTACCTCAAGGTCTTCCTCTAAACTCTGTTGTCGAACTCGGTACTCACAACTCCGTTCTTCACATGGGTTCCGGCGTGATCTTTGTTCTTCTAGATCGAGTCCCAGGTCTTCGCTCTCGGGCGAATTCCCAACTAGGTTTGACAATTAAAAAGTCCAGTCAAAATTAATAATTGCCAAGGCCCAATGATTTATCCAAATTTATCCTTTAATTTCTCACCTTGAATCGAGTAGATCAATTAAGTAAATCTGAATTTAAAAAGGTTTTCTTTACAGTCGGGTTGACCCGGATCCGAACCCATACTCGGTCCAGGGTCCAGATCTAAGCCTGACCCGGATCCAGGGCCCGTTCTGTCTAGAGCCCGCCCATACTTGGGCCTGGCCCAAGGTTTGTCTGAAGCTGGCCCGCAGCATTCGTCTTGGCCCAAGATCTTCCAGCCCACAGTACTGCCTGGCCCAAGGCCTGCTCAGGCTTGATACCGCGCCGGCGATGACTCCGGCGAGTCAGAACGCCTCCGACCACCATCTACGGCGTCAGAAGGGCTCGGAATCGAAGAGGAGAGAGCGGAGAAGCGGTAACAGGAGCCAGATGCGCCGTGGCTGTGCCGGATGGGGCTCGAGTGCCACCAACGCTCGCCCCGTTCTCAGATCTGGAGCCCACGCGGTCTCCGGCGACGATCCCAACCACGCTTGCTCGATTCGAGCTCGGAACACCACGGTTCCCGGTGAGTCGAGCTGGGGAAGAGGGAAAAGGGGCGAGGACACGCACCCTCGTCGTTCCTCCATCGAGTTGAACCCGACGCCGCACCAGAAATGGTCCTCCGGCGACGGTTTGTCGATTCATGCACGGTGATGCTCGGCGCGGGGACGGAGGTGGTCGTGAAGGTGAAGGCGAGGTGTGGCGAGGCGGGGAGAGAAGTGATTCGAGAGGGAGAAGGAACGAGAGAGCTGAGAGAGAGAGAGAAGCGGCGGAGTTGATTTCTGTCTCGAAAAGCGTGCAGAACGCGTGAAGAAGAGGTACAGGGTTGGGCTAGGGTTCCCTTAGTGTGGGCTGAGCCAGATTACGCGTGGACTTGGGCCCAGCTCGCCCCTGACTGGCCCAAACAGTCCAAGACTCTTTTGTCCTTCTTTTTTTTTTTTGATTTTCCCTCTCAAACTTTTCACTCGTTGCAAAAACTCCCCTTGACGTTTCGATTCTCAAAGAAATACCCTTTAGAAAGACGTGGGGTTTTACATAGTGGAGGCCCAATGGATCAAGTATTTCGATCAACACTCTTAGAGGGAGCGTAGTATACAACGACGGGGGTGGGGGCGTAATACATCCTTTCCTCGATCAATGAGGAGTTCGTGGTCCAGTGGGGGGTCGGTCAGAAACACCGACACGCTGGACGTAAGGTGGCAGAGGTTCCACCAAGTTCTGGTATGGTACTTCCCTACCTTCTCAGAGGTCAGCAATCCCGCGTTCTGGATCGCTACTCTTATCCTTCCAAGGAGGACGATGCATGCTGACAACCTATGGGAGTATTCAGTCCGCCACAGTACTTTTCCGAAAATAGGTATGATCTACCCTAGCTTCTAGTTTGGATTCGCTGTATCGGTGTCGACAGACGCTACCATAATATCCCATTCTGAACATCTCATCGAAACAATTCGGTGATTTGAGCTCCTTTACTTTGTGTTGAGGTTCCCTATTACTAGGACCATGCTTTCAGTTGTTTTATTCCGGTGTTTGATACTTTATAGGTTTGTAAACACTATTTCTATATAACATTACACTCGTTATGTTTTTTAAAAAATCGTTTACAGTGTGGTGTGACGGCTTAAAAATGTCATATATGATACAAAACCTTTGTTTTGTCATTGTTGAGCTCTTTCCCTACTTTAACAAAGATACATAAGATTTGAATGCGTTACGAAGATTCAAGCGTGTCATCTATATATGTTACAAGAGCAGCTAAAACGAAGATTAATTTGTATATATCGGTTTAAATAGCTCATTTGGGCGGAACCTTATCATTATCAGTTAAGAGAAGACGACACATGCTCATATTTTGGAGAAGTATTTAGTCCACCAGTAACTATATCTGGTAAAGGGTCTGCTCGATCCTACCTTCCATCAGTCTGGACTCGCTGTATCGGTGTCGTCAGACGCTACCGTTGTATCAACCTCCAGACGCCTGCCTACAGGGAGTAGTCGGAACATTGAGCTCTTTATTATTTTGCTTGAGTATCCTTTGTCGCCAAAACTCGTTTCATGTTTTTGTTTATATTCAACTATGTTTTGTGTTTTATCTCAAAAAAAAAACTCATTTTTGCTATAATCCATGCACTTCAAAATATATCATTATTATTTAATGAAACACGGTCAATACGTGAAACTCGTAAACAGTTAAGCACAAGACCGTTAGTTAGTTAATGTAACCAACTTCTAACTAAACTCAGGCTTTGCAGCTGACTTGTTAGTTTCCTCTCTGATTTTCTCTCCCGAGACAATTCTATTGCGATCGACCGGACATCATCGATGGCTGATCCAACCGGCGAGCCGATACAGGTGGCGGAGCCGACGATACTGTCGAAGATCACCGACAAGATCCACGGCCACCATTCGTCGTCCTCCGATTCGGAGGTCGACGAAAAGCCTTCCCGTGTCAGCGCCGTCAAGTCCCATATGTACCGGCTCTTCGGTCGGGAAAAACCCGTCCACAAGGTTCTCGGCGGCGGAAAATGTACCGTCTCTCTCTACGTTATCTTCGTTCGTGTAATATCGCTTAATTATACGTAATTATATGTCAAATGTTCGAATGTTTCGCAAGAGATTGGTGTGAGAATCAGATACCATCCAGACGGAATTTATAATAGACCCAACGATGTGAAATCTACGTATAGTTGAGTGTATTTAAGTAATAGGGATAATATTGATTTTTAGTTTAGTCGGAAATGTCATTTACAATTCTTAACCGTCACCGACCTTTTGTCACAGATCCTGACACAAAAGGTATATTCTTTTACAAAACTTGTATAAATAGTTATGAAAAATCGGGTTTGGATCTGTGACAAAATAAGGTATTTTAGATCTTTGCCTTTTAACTTGAGAATATTAGTAGATCGGGATTTAACATAAAAACTTGTTGGTCGTGCATTTACATCTGATAAGTGCTTCAGGTATCTATCTTTATCTTTAGATTTTAGGTGCATCGAGTTTTAACATGAAAAATTAGTGGTAGTGTGATTGCAAATATAGTGGTAAGTATTTTGGGTTTTTACTTTCTACATTTAATCTTAAGAGTTTTGGGTGGTCTGAGTTTTAATATTAAAGTTCGGTAATCATGCATTTACATGTGGTAATAAGTATTTCAAATCTCTACCGCTATATTGAGATTTTAAGTTGATCGAATTTTAACATGAAAATTTAGTGATCATCATTTACATACATTGATAAGTATTTCAGGTAACTCAATTTATCTTGAGGTTTTAGATGGATAGAGTTTTAACATGAGAACTTGGTGGTTGTGTATGTACATATGATAATAAGTATTTTAGGTGGAACAAGTTTTAGCATCGAGCGAGTCGACGATAACAAGTATTCCAGTTCTGTACTTCTATCTTGAGACTTCAGGTGGATTGAGTTTTAACATGAAAACTCGGTTGTCCTGCATATACACCTGATAATAAGTATTTTAAGTTTCTATCTTTACCTTGAGATTTTAGGTGGATCGAGTTTTAACATAAAAGTTCAATACTTATATATTGACATCTAATGATAATTATGTCTCTACCTTTATCTTGATATTTTTAAGTGAATCGAGTTTTAACATGAAAACCCGTTCATGTTATACATCGGATACCATGTTTTTGGTTACAGATGCTGATGTTCTTCTATGGAGGAACAAAAAAATGTCTTCGATAGTGATCTCCGTAGCAACCCTAGTGTGGATCATGTTCGAGATGCTCGAGTACAAGTTCATCACACTGGTCTGCCATCTCTTGATTATGGGTCTGGCTTTCCTCTTCCTGTGGGCCAACGGGTCGTGTTTCATCAACAACAAGTAACGATTTGTCACATCCTCGTACCTTGTCATAATTCCTAGGACATTTGGTATAGCTTCGGTGGTTTTAATTATTTCTTTGGTTTCTCTTTATCAGGTCGGCTCCACAGATCCCGAAGATTCGAGTCCCAGACAAATATGCTCTTGACGTTGTCACGGTCGTGAGTTTCGAGCTGAATCGTGGCTTGGGTATGGCGCGTGACATTGCGACCGGGAGGGATTGGAAGAAGTTTCTTAAGGTATGTATTATCTTCAAATCTTATAACTTGTGGTTCTGAGTTCGTGTTTTGTAGCAATTTGTATTAGTTTATCTTGAAATAACTTTTTACCCTTTAATAATTGCGTTGAACAATGAATAGAATATTGCATTTTTTTGTAACATAATCAAAATTATTGATCACTGAGCTTTGTTATCATAATCCAACTCTCATTCTAATTGTTCGAGTATAAATAAATTGGGCCTTCAACTATCAGCTTGAGCTTTTTGTTGAGTTGATTCTCTAATTTGGTATCAGAGCTTGGGACCTCACGGACTCGGGTTCAAACCCCACTCTCTACAAAAAAAAATTCTAATTTCTTCTAAATTTATCAAATTTGCCCCAAATGGGCTAGCCCTTATCTTTCTTCTTAATGAGCTCTTCTCCTCTTCTAATAATTCACCTCTAAGCCCGTAAACGGACTTGTCCGTGAGGACGCGCGCGTGTTAGCATATAACTATAATTGCTTAAACTTTTAGTTGAGTTGGTCTTCTAATACTAATAACCAATTTGAAACCCATTAGTAAACATAAAAAAGATGATTATGTTGACTAACCGATATAAAATTCATTAGCAACTGAATCTAATCAACATAATTTGAGTAATTCGATTAGGTTAGTAGAATTAGTTTTATTACACAATATTTTTGTCTATCTATTGTTTATGCTGTTTATTTTTTTAATTCAAAGGTCCAATGACAAAATTGTTATTTTATTACAAATTGATATAAAGCGTAAAAAAAATATCAAACGCAGCCGCTCTCTGGTTCTCTGCTAGGGTTTGCTAAGAGTGCAGGTTTTGCGAGACACAGCCGATTTCCATGGAGCTTTCGAAGACGGTGACGAGTGGAGAGGAGGGTGTGGCAGATGACGTCCACTGGGGACCACGTCTGATGGTATCCGGCGAGCAGGGTGGTTCTCCGATGGTGGGGGATGTCCTTGGGCACGGGTGGGTGGAGCCGGAGGAGGATTCGGAGCGGGGCTCTGAGGCTTCGGCGGAGGAGACGCCGGTGGAGGAGATGACGCCGGTGGAGGAGGTCACGCCGGTGATGTCGGCTGGGGCTTGGTCGGGGAGGGAGTCGGGTCTACCGGAGATGCAGTTCTCGGCTGCACCGGTGGCGGAGGATGGCTGGGTGGTGGGGGGTCGGATTCGAGCTGGACCGCCCACACTCCGTCGTACGGTGGCGAGGGGACCTAGGCCGCGTCGGCTGGGCGGTGGTGTGAGCCGGAGCGGGGCGGGGCAGGGTGGCGCTGTTGCCGTGGAGGAGGTGTTGCATGGCACGGGAGACGATCCAGTCGTGGTCTCATCGGACTCTGTGTCCGGTATGGATGCGAGGACGGGTTCGCCGGACTCGGCAGCGGAGCTGGCGGAGAGGGTGGGGCTTGAGGAGGTGCCTTGGCGGCGACGGCAGGGGAAGGAACCTATGACGGCTAGGGTTTCGCCACCTCGGGCCAGGGAGGAGACGAGTTTGGGCCGTGGGCTTATGCCTGATGCTCCAGGGCTGGTCATCCGAGGCCGGGGCTGGGCCCTCATCCGGGCTGGACCCGGGGAGGCGTGGGAGATGTGGCGGCTTGGGCCGCCCGTTATGGAGCGGGTCGAGGCGCACATGGTGGCCAGGGGGCGGATCCGAGGTCTGGTGCGGGTCGGGTGCCTGACTCGGCTTTCAGGGGTGACCCGTCAGTAGGCACTGGAGCTGGGAGGGGGGAACATGTGGAGCTGGATCGCCAGATGGGGGCTATGCGGATCAGGGAAGTCGTGGTTCCAGTTCAGGAAGTCACGGGCAGGGGGAACCTCTACAGGTATGCGCTGGCTGCCAAGGTCCTGACCTCCAGGACCGTCTTCTGGAAGGCAGTGGGTGCACGCATGGAAGACGTCTGGGGTATGAAGGTGGAGGCGAAACCACTAGAAGGTGGTCTAGTGGCCTTTTTCTTCAGAACGGCTAAGGAAAGGGAAAGGGTTCTGCTGGGGGAACCCTGGTCGTTCAGGGACTCTTTGGTCCTGTTTACCGACTTGAGGGCGCACATGCAGGTTAGCGATCTGTAGTTCCACCACTTTTCGGTTTGGGCGCGGGTGTCCAATCTTCCAATTGGGGCCTGGACGAGGGATGTGGGTTTTAGGGTTGGCAACGCACTGGGTGTTTGTCAAGGCGTGGATGTTGATAAGGACGGGCTTTGTTGGGGGGACTTTATGAAGGTTCGGATCAGGGCTGATATCAGGATTCCTCTGCAGAGTCAACTTTGGTTCCGCCTCTCTGTCTTGCAGGTACGAACCCGTTTGCTCATTTCTTATGAGTTTTTACCTGAACATTGCTTCGGGTGCTGCTGTGCGGGTCACCTCTTTCCGGTCTGCCCGGTTATGGGCAGCTCGAAGGGTGTATCCCTGAGAGCACCTAGGGACCCGCGGTCAGCCTTGGAGAAGGCGAAGCACGGGAAGGCCACCCCGGGGACGAACTGGACCTACTTAGGTGGGTCGGACAGAGGTGTAGGGGGGTCGGACAGAGGTGTCCGAGCTAAAGAGGCCCCGCGAACACCAGGGAGGACGGAGGGGCCGGGGTGGTGGGGGCGCAGTCAAGCAGGGGTCGAGGAGGATCGGGCTGCCTGGATGGCAAGGGATGTAGCCCCGTCACTGTCAGGGAATAAGAGACTAGTGCGGGAGGAGGAGCCGGAGGAGGAAGAGGACTCGGCGGCGTCCAATGAGGTTTCACCTACAACGGCGGGGGGCTCCAAGCACCCTCGCCTCCAGGAATGAGTCCGACAGGGGACAGGGAGGGGTTGGTCGGTTGTACCTTCTCCCTGGTGTATAGGTGGCATTGGTACCACCAACAGCTGACATATTACTACCCTACCACTTCGGGGTCAGCATTCCCGCGTTCAGGAGCCCTACCACTATCAAGCAAGGGAGGACGACGCACGCTGACATACCGGGGGAGTAATTGGTCCACCATTGTTTACTTATCGTCTGGTCTGCTCGATCAGTTCCTTTTGGTTGGAGTACACTGTATCGGTATCTCCGGATGCTACCGCAGTCCCAAATCCCCCACCGCCATTATGCTACAGAGCACTTTTACTCTTTATGCACTTGTCTTTCCAATTATTTTAGTTTGTTTTATGTACGTTGACTTCCCGTTGTGGGGTCCTCGAGTTAATTTACATTAATGAATATCGCCATTTCCTTTCAAAAAAAAATATAAAGCGTAAAAAACACAAATTCAAAATCAAAACCTGCCATAATTTGAAGCTAAGGGTATCAACCTATAAAATATAGATAGTAATTAATACTTTTTTTTGCAGTTATCCCTACTCATATAGTCTTGTAGCGGAAAAAAAATCCATTAGATAATGAACTATTTTCGTGATCCCATTTTGGTTGGTCGGGTGGTTCGAGAGCTGTCTCACCTCCTTGACGTCAAGGGATTGAATCTCAGTGGTACATCGGTTTAGGAGAAATTGTGGGTGGATGTTAAGTTAGGAATTACACCGTCAGATTAGGATTTCTCCGCTTTCTTGCTAATTAAAAAAAATGATATTTATGACTATCTATCAGGTGACTGCTATCTTGTGGGTGATATCGGTTGTGGGAAGTTGGTTCAGCTTCCTGACGTTCTTATACTTAAGTAAGGATCATAATCGCTTCAAAACATTTAACCACTAGCGACCCATTTAGGGTTTCGTTGCCTGAACGTTGTTGATCTGTTTGTTTCAATGTAACAGTGTTCATTGCACTGCACACTATGCTAGCGTTGTATGAGAAGTACGAGGATCATGTCGATCCGGTGGCCGAGAAGGCGGTCACGAAGATCAAGAAGCATTATGCGGTGTTGGATAAGAAGGTCATAAGTAAAATGCCGATGAAGGATAAGAAGAACCGTTGAGAAGAAAGGTAATGTGTGCTTAGGGTTTTTGTTTCCTAGACTTGGTTTTGTAGTTCCATGGTTCATAATGTATGGACAAAGATTGTTCCAATGAAGTGAAGTTTTAGTGCCTAAGTTTTAGGTATTTATTTGAATATCCATTTGTAACAATTCGTAATGAACAAAGGGTTTTTTTAAGTGAACAATTGAGGCTCAAGATTCTCTTAGAGCATCTCCAATATAGATAATTCAATTCAAACGAGTTATAACAAATATTTCATTAAAGAGAGAACATGTAAAAATTAGTTGTTCTAATAAATACCGTCAAACAAAAAGAATAGTTCAGGTTTGACTAATAGATGGGAGTAGCCCACATGGCTCCATACCATTAGTTAAGTCCCTAATAGTTGTTGAGCTTTCGTCTTGCCCATTTCCCATTGGTTCGTGTAGACGAATTACTCTAAAATTCTTATTCATCTCCATCGAAACTACCCTTCACACATTTTTTGAGCGAATGGGACAATTTATTCAAGATATAAGATTGCACAAAACGAAGAATAAGGGGAGAACAGTATACCTGAAGATGGACTACAACAAATACTTTAAAGGAACCCTAAGTATAAGCGAGTTTTTGAGTGACCAACCATTTTGTTTTGACAAGTAAAAAACTAGAGCAAACAAAAACTATGAATAGAAAATTAAGACTCGTACGTCTAGACTCAAAACTACGACTTAAACTTTATCCAAAAATTATATCCGATTCGACCTGAGCCCACCCATCATAGTACGAAAACTTGTGGATCCGCAAACCAGAATCTCTTGGTGTCGGGGAGGCGCACGTGGTGTGGGGAGGGATCACGTGATATGGTGGAGAAACCCCATAACATGACGGGTTGCCAGTATTCCAATGCAGCCCAGGACCGGATGGCGTCATTGGTCCTAACGAGACTGCATAACAGACCTCGCTTGATTCGTCTATTTGTTTGGGCCAACGAAAACCCCTTCCACTATGTTCGTGTGTTTGCTTCTGGCGTGAGTGGCAATCACAGAGAAGGCAATCACCACGACAACAAGGAGTTGCGGAACATCGTAGAGTATGCACCATCCCTCTGATACAACATCGCTGAGGTGTGGAGGCGTAGAGAAACACAACAGCGACGCAAGGGGGAAGAAAACGACCCAAATTCCGCCATGAAAACTCAGACGCCATCGAAGGATCTTCATGCTAGCTTCCGGAGTTAGTGTCTCACTGAAAAACAAATTCATACCCTAATGTTCCAGGACATGATTCTCAAATTAAGAGAAAGAGAGGGGGTGAAACCGGTTGTAAGACGGTCGGAGACGATTGTAGAGGAGACGGAGAGGGAGGAGCAGGACAAACTGATCGAAAAGGAATGCCTGAAGAAGAGCGCCACCGACGACGCACGTGTGTGGGCGATCCAAAGGAACCCCACGGGAAAAAATTGATTATACTTAACGACAAAAATTGATTATCTTAGTAGGTGGAGACAGATCATTGATAATTCAACTAGTCGAATGCATATCCTCCGTACAAAAGAGGAAGAAAATTTTAAAGGATGAAAATTCCTAATAAAAAAATTGTTTCTAAAATTTCAAAGGAAAATCATCTTCTTAAAACAAATTGATACTGCTATGAAAAAAATTCAAAGCATTTTCTTTGTCATTGTCGAAGAATAAGGCTATGGCAAAGAAAATGATACAAGACACTTTTCCTGCAATTATCCTTTTTCTTTTAAAATGTTTTGACTACATCACATTGAGGTAAATAACTAGAATTAGAGTCAACGACTCGATAAATATATCCGATATTATTCACATTTACAGACAACTATAAAGGGTGAGTCTGAGTTCTAGGATCAGTACTACTACATGAGAAAAGGTTTATGAGTTTGTCTGTTGATGTTCTTCGGGTACGCCCATAGCTTGGATACCAATCCATCGTCTGAATCACTATCGCTGTCCGAAGAAGACGCTGTTGATACAGAACCGTCCAATAGATACTCAACAACCTGAAAATCCGAGAGCAAGTACCATAGACTCACTCAGTCATTGATATTGATAACCTCAAGACCGATTTGGAACTTCCTAACATGTCATGAAACATTTTGAAGGTCTAGAATGGTAAAGCATCCTTAACTAAGTGAATCCATGAAGCCATCATAAACCAAAAACATGTGCATAATTGCAAAAAAGTACCTTGAGGTATTCACTTTTTGCAAGCTCTAGCCCTCTTTTTTTATAATTGCATAAATGGTCTTGAACTTTCCTTTTCGTTGCACTTTGTGTAAATTTGTTTCAAAATGACAATCTTATCATTTAAAAAATAATAAGTAAAAAAAATCCAAAATTTTCATCTCCCTTAATTTTACAAAGAGGAAGAAAATTAAGAAGGTGAATTTTTTGGATTTTACTTATTTTTTTAATTTAAATTTCCGACGGTAAAAATGTCATTTTGAAACAAATTTACACGAAGTGCAACGAAAAGGCAAGTTCAAGCTACGTTTATGCAATTATCAAAGATGAGGACTACAACTTGCAAAAAGTGAATACATCGGGGTACTTTTTTACAATCATCCCTAGAAATTACCTGGTGAACTGATATAGGCTTGATTAGATGATTTCCATGTTTTGGTCCACAATGGGAGTTGGAATGTTTTGTTTCGTTGAGCCAAACAATTGTATTGCAATGTTCACAACGTCCCCTATCACAGCTCAATCTCTTCGATGAATTACCTTAAAACCATGCAAGATAAGGGAAGGTTTAGTTAGAGATACAAAATATATCGGTTTGTATGCAAAAGTAAGAGAATCAAGTAAAACCATATCGGCATACCCACAGCTGATCTTCTAAAAGCCTCTTTCCAATCAACCTCGTTACTTTTAACCAAGTCCTCTCGGGGAAGCTTACGATTTTTATCTTCAATCAAGTTATGTCGATGAAGTCTCTTTGAGCACGTATCGGATTCGCCAAAGAAAACATCGTATTGCAAATGCCACAAACGGTTATCACTTGCAGCTAAATTCCATGACCTTTATCATTGTACCAAGAAGAAAGACAAAATATAACCATCAAATTATGTTCTAAAAAGGGTTAATTGCATGTAACTACCTTCATGAATTGCCACAAACACCTGAGCCCATGTTAAAGTTTCAACAGACATATGACTATTCTTATGAATTTCCACGTGTCATCATCGTGCAAAAATAGACGGAAACGACCAAAAAAATCGATTTTTTTCGTCATGTGAGTTTAAAAATTGATAATATCCCCATAACTTCTCACTCCCATCATTTAGTCTTACGAGTTCAATATGATTCCGCGGAGGATTTAAATCGGAAGTGTAAAGCGTGAAAGTGAGTTGTTTTGGGATATTTAGAATTTGCACTCACGTGTAAGGCATGTGACGAAAAAAACAAAAAAAAAATTGATGGCTCCCGTCTATTTCGTATGATGGTGACACGTGAAAATCCATATGGGTAGTCATGTATCCTTGGAAACTTTCCTATAGGTTCATGTGTTTGTGGGAAATGAATAAAGGTAGTTATGTGCAGGGAAGGAAAAATACCAGCAAACTAATCCAACAGAAGCCAACGATTTCACGTCCAAGAAGCCAAAGATTTGCACAAGAACGTCTTGAGGCAGATGAGCTGAATCTGAAAGTAAGCAGAGTAAAACAATCAGAATGAGAACCAATTTGTGTTGATGAATATATTAGCTTAATTTTAAAGATAAAAGGACCTTTTTTTTCTTGGCGAGCTTTACAAAGTCTCTTATGAGCAACCTTTGCTTGCTTAAACTCCGTAATAGCCAAACTCTTCTTTTGCTTTGGAAGTGAAACTTCAGCACTACGAAGGAGAAGATTGGCTGCTGATGCTGCGGTTTGAGTCTGCATCCTAGTAGTAACATAAACATCACGACACCGACGAAAACTTACCCAAAAGTACAAATATAAAAAATAATTCGAAAAAAGCAACAAACATGAAAAGAAAGGTATCAAAACTTGCTGGTCCAACTGGTCAAACACTTGAACCAAGGTCTTGAGACGTAGGTTGAAGTCCTAGCAACGGTACTTCACTCTGTATTCATTACTTCCCAACTTCGGTTGGGCTTCTCTCTATCTGACCTTTTAGGCCTCTCTCTTTCTATTACAAAAAAAATCTTATTTATGACTTCCCAACGTTTGTTGGGCTTCTCTCTATCCAGCCTTTTGGGCCTCTCTCTCTCTCTCTCCTCAGCCGTTCTTGAGCTTCTCTCAATGAAGGGGTCACAAAGTTTTTAGAGCTCTGTTATGCATAAGATAGCTCATGCTTGATAAATCAATCTCAAAAAGTTCTTTAAGAATCAAAAAATTAACTAGTGCTTCCTTGCTTCTGCATAAGTACAGTGTAGAGGCCAAATGTTTTGATACACCTAATTTAATCGATCAAAGAAAAAATTTACATGAAAAGAAAGGTCAACATTGTCTAAGATCCGCACTTGTGAATTGTGATACACCTATTTGCTTTAGATGACCAATGCTAATCAAAATATGTGCTTGATAAACACCTAATTCATGTTACAATCAACTAGTGTCATCTCCAAATCAAAGAAACAATACTGTAACTAATTCGTATTATATAGGGGTTACTCCATGTCCGCACGCACAACTTTCTTTATTGCTAAATCCTAACTAAGCACACGTAAATTGTCATGTAGTAACGTTGACCATCAACTATTGCATTTTCCGTCCGCAAGTCTAACGGCTGTTAAGTGAGTAATAAGAAAAGTTGATAATTAATGGTTATGATTTGGCAATAAACGAAAAGTTGAAGTTATGATTTGAGAATAAACGAAAAGTTGAATTTTTCATTTTAGGAAAGTTTGAAGCACGTGACAAGCAAGTGACTGATATTTCACGGTATTAGTTACACTTAACAGATTTTGATACATTTTGAGAATTAATAAAGTGAAACATGTTACTATACGTTTCATATATGCGAGTTATGATTTGATGTTTGACTTTAATACAACGTGGTGACATAGAGTTTTTTCTATTATATATATGCAAGTAATGCTCCCACTTCCATTATGTGCAAAATTCAAAAAGGACACAGAGTGGAACTTGCAATCAGCTAACAAATTAAGCTCATGAAATGAAAACAAACCCAAATCTTCCTGGACTTGAATCTCAAAACCCAGATCCTAATTCTCCATTATCAGCCCGAAAACCGAACTGGGTATCGAATAAATCTCAGAAAAACAAACGAACAAAAACGAGAAAGCCATGAAATCGAACAAAAACACCAAATCCTTACTGAGGAAGAAGGCGAAAGGCGGCGAGGGTGTCTTGGAAGACGATGGACTGAACATTCTTCGGGAGGTTGCTGTAAGCGGATCTGAGGATGGAGCAGAGCTCTTTGCAAGCTAATTTGTAGAGATGAATTCGAGACAAAGCTTCACTTAGGGCTAGTTGCTGGTATCTCTCGAAGGGATTTGACATTTCTGGGAAGCAAAATTGGAGCTTGAAGACGAAAATCGATACCCAATTGTGGTTTCGAGCCACCACCAGAAGCAATTTGGATTTGATGATTGAGTTGGGTGGGATTTGAGAGAGAGATCATGAACGAAATAGAAACCCAGAAATTGCTGAGTTCATCGGGAAATGATTTTGCCTCCAAAACAAGAGAATGTGTTGTGAGATTATGGCGGGTCCTACACCGGATCACATACTACGGGCCTGGTTTCCAAACGGGCCCAATGGGCTTTAATTGGGCTTCTGTGTCAACAAACAACGATGGATAATTATAGAGGTAGGAGAACTTTTATTTTTCTTTTGTGTTAAATGTAAAAGTCATGAATAACAAATTATCGTAAAGTATTGGTCATTATCCAGGCATGTTAGTGATTTGTGATTAATTCTTAAATACATATAAATTATCGGTAACTAATTTATATGGTTTGAAAATGATATGTGACCAATTCATAAAGACATGAAAATAATCTGGATCAAAACATGAGATTCGTTTGGGCCTTCAACCCAAATCGGTTCTGCTTTGCATTCATCAAACACACTTGTTTGGCCCAAAGTATTAGGAGAGTTGGTGGCTTGCCCTACATCTGACTTGGACGGGGTTGGGCCGGGGCAGTCGCAGGTTGGTTCTTCCGGGGATCAATACGGTCCATGGAAGGATGCACTCCTCACATCTCCGAAACGCGTAAGTAGGGCTCCTGCACATCTTTCGGATTATGTTTTGTGGTGTAAAGCTCCTACCCATTCAGAATGTGTCCCAAGGTGTCACGCCCCAAATCCGGTTATCGCCCGGACCCGAGGCATGACGAGTAATAGAAGACAATCAAAGTGATAAAACAACATTTACTTCCTGAAATTCTCCAATGATGAAAATGATCCGTTAAACCGAGTTCAAAAACGATAACCCTCCAGGGGTGTAATAATAAACCTCAACAAGTTTTGGTTCAATACATTAAAATAAAGAAATGTGAAGTCTCTATCATGCACCCACCCTGAGAAGCTCCCGAACTTCTATTCCTCAATCAAGCCTGTAAACACAACAATGAACTCACAGGGGTGAGCTTACGCTCAGTAGGGAAAACACATAACAATGTAACCCTTAAACTCCAACGAATCAACGACAACGCCCACAATATCCACAATTTACCAACACAGTCAACAAGATAGTTCATAATACGACGAGTAGATTCAACAGTAAAGTTAACACAAGACTCTTAACAGTCACAGGTAGTAGATAAACCGATCAATGCCGTGGCACGTGAAGTCACCACCCTCCGATCCACATCTCATGTGTCCTCTCGGATTTTCCCTCCAATCCAGAGGAGACGCATATCATTGAGACTATCGGAAACACCCTTCAGGGCACATATCGTCGGAAGTCTCAGAAACGTCTCAAGGGATTTTAGGTCATCGGGAACCCAGGGCCATACTCCCATAGGAAGCGCACACGTGGGCAATTTAATGATAAGCAGTTAATAATTGAATAACGCACTCAACAGAAATTCAAAGTAATACAAGCTCAATAACCACCAATCCAAATCCACACACGGCTCAACCATCACCAATTCACCACACACATAGTACACGAATCACACAACCATAGCACACCAAATACACAATCCCAACTTACCGTTCACTTACCAGTTTCGAACCACCGGGGCATCGATCACCTGATTGCACCGCTCGGTACAACTAGTCATACTCGATACCCCCAACAACCAATCAAGTAAATCAAGTAATCATTCGAATACAATCAACGAGCAAGTACGAGTATGATCAACTTAATCATAAAGCCTTCAAAAGAGCATTCAAGCATGCAATTCCACTAGTTTCATTAGACTCTTTAGCTTATCCACTACGCACCCAACAACCAAGCATGTGATCCTAGCACGCAACTAATCCGAGGGCTTTGCCAAGGCTCCTCTACCAGACAATCATATCCCAAGTATTGAAAGCGAAGTACGCTAGTGATTGGCATCCTAATCGGTCACCACTAGACTCTTCCGGTTATTAGCAATTTAAAGACGATTAAGCTAGTTATTCGCATCCTATATGCATATCTAGGACCTTTTCCAATTTTATTAACCTCGCATGCATACTAAGCATCAGAAACGAGAGATTAAGGCTTTCCCTACCTTAAGGTCCTCCTCTTCAACGCTTTGATGAAGTCCGGTGATCACCACCTCGCCCTTCCTTCGGGTCCCGGCGTGATCCTTGCTCCTCTAGCTCGATCCCCAAAGTCTTGGACACAAAGAAACGCTAGTTAGGCTCCACTTAAACAGCAAGAAAGACTCCCAAAACCCTTCCAAAGTTCAGCTCAAAACCAAGATGCCAAAATCCTCAAGAACCCTCAAGAAACCCTCACCCTGGTGGGTCACGGATCTGGTCACGGATCCGTGACGCTAACCCTCACGGTTACCGTCACGGAGCTGTGACGAGTGCCGTCACGGACTCCCTCACGGAGCCGTGACGTCGCCCGTCACGGGATCCGTCACGGATCCGTGGCGCACCAGGGCAGTTTCGCCCTTCTTCAACCTCCAGCTCCAAAACCCCGAAAAACCCCTCTTAAACCCATAAATTTACCCCTTACAACTCCCAAAACAGTCCAAATCCATCAATACTCCTCTACCCATGGTAGGAATCAATACACAAACAAGTTTTCCAATGATTCATCAAATCAAACCCACTTCAAAATCTCCAACAACCATTGATTTCTCAACAAAAACTTCACCAAGCTCTTCATCAACACCATCTCCCATCATTTCTACCCAAACCCAACATCATCTAGCAACTTTCACCCAAAACCCAAGAAAATTGATGAAGAGGAATGAGGATTAGAGAGTTCCATTACCTCTAGGATGTGGAGATGAAGAAGATGCTAGTGTTTTTGAGGGTGGAAGGCTAGAGGAAGACTCCAAAAGGCTCCTTCTTCTTGATTTTCCTTCAAGCTTCCATGAGAGCTCTTCTTCCTTGCCTCTCCTCTAAATTTCGGCTACAACAATGCAAAATGAATTGATTTTGCTTCTCCAATCCAATATAATACCTAGATGTTGTAAATGACCAAAGGCCCTTGAGCTAGAAACCCATGTAGAAGCTTTTGGGAGGGTAAAAGGGACAATGACTATCCTTTTTTTTTTCTCCTTCAACCACAAATAGACATGTGTCCACCTAGGTCATTTGAATTTCCAAAATAATTTCCAGCACTTTTAAAATTGAAGCTTTAGTCGATATAAAGTCTCGTTTTGACCAAAATTGACTTTATCCAATATTATACTCAAACGAAAGGGTTTTCTCCCCTGAAGCCAACCGTGGTGATGGCTACTTCGTTTGGTTTCCGGAAAAGTCCCGAGTGACTTCCGGAGTCACCGGTTCGACCGGAAGCGGGTCTTACACAAGGAGTGATAGATCGCCTGCAGTCTTTCGATGGGTGGTTGGAGGAAGCCCTCAAGGCTAAGGCTCGTAAGGGACGGTCTGAAAATTTGGTACCTCCTCCGGATGCTCCTCGGACTCATAATACCAGGTCCAAGACTCGAGCCCGAGCCCTCAATTTTAAGACCCCTAGCGATCCGATCTAGTCGTCGGATGGCGAATGGTATGAGGAAGAGTAGGCTATCGCTCTTTCTCAGTTTTTGTTAGCCTCAGGCAGCTTTTGTTTTCTTTGTAAGGGACGTCTCCCCATTTTCTCCTAGATGGAGAGCTATGTAATCGTTTTATTTTTGCATTCTCCTCCTTGGAGGGTGTACTATCAATAAAAAATTTGCGCTTATAAAAAAAATATGAGATTCTTCATTTAACAATTTTAAATTTTGCATAGCTTACTGTTTGTGACCAATACATAAAATTAGGTTCCCACATTTAACTTTTTTAGTATTATTTGTCAAACTGCATCAAAATGGTTTATATAGAGGGAATGAATTATTTCTTGGTATCGGGGAATCGGTGACACGACATTATACCGTTGTTAGAACGACCGTTGGTCTGACGCTCAACGTCGAATTGTTGTTACCGATGATCAACCGGTCTGATGGTCGATAAATAGTGGTTTTGTCCGATCCGATAAATTTCGGCCACCGGTTGGTGCCTTCACCGATAAACAACCAGACTTATGGTGACTGTCCGCAACAACAAGCAACTTCCAAAAACTGACGTGGTCAGCCTAGTGGGAAATTTACTTGTAATGGTGTAAATAATCTAATCATTCGATTTCGACAACCTGACAAATCGTTTTATTTCGACAATAGAGCTAGACCAAAACTCGTCGTCCTTGTTACACTATCCCGACCACGATTAAGGTTTTATCATTCATGATTGGTGTATAAGGTCTTTGTATAGAAACAATGTTTATAAGAATCAAAACTATTACAAACTCCTCCAAAACATACATGTCCTAAAAGCAATGTATGTACAACACATATAACCTAAATTTGGTTGTTCTCAACACCCTACAGGAAGTAAGTTAATTGTTGTTTCTTCCTCGACCCTCCTTCCCCGTATAACTCGTTCCATTCCTTCAGCTCGCTCATCACCGATCCCTCGCTAGCAAAACTTGCAGCTACCTGCATAGCACAACGTTCACATAAAAATCACATACTCCGAACTAGTAATTGTATCACTCGTTACAAAAAAACGTCATTTGCATTAGATCGGATTAACATTTATAAGTGACATTGTCCTCTTATTTTTATTCAATATAGGAATAATAATCTCAACCCTCTCCTCTTCGTATCGTTTATGCGTGGGTCTTTTTTTTCAAAAACTCGAAAATTTTAATTTAGAAAAGAAATCTGATCCAAGAAAGATCGAACTGATAGACAACCAGTGCAAGGGAGCTCTCAAAAGGAGTTGCGAGAACAAAATCTGAAACAATAAATAAAAAAGGATGACAAATAAAAAGATAAATCCTCATCAGTGACCCACTCTTTATCTTTCGAAGTCAGGAAAATATGAGGATCAAAACCAACGAGTTCACGACAAGTACCTGATTTTTAGCCTGCCTCATGTCTTCCATGTTCAAGTTCCTCAGAGTGATGGCCGGTTCTTCCTTTTCTTCCTCGTCCACATCTAAAGTACCTTCTTGAAGGGTCTTGCCTCCTTCAGCTTTCTTCTTCCTTGCCTGTTAAGAACCATTTTCGTTATAAAAACCCGATAAAACAAACATCGATATACAAACGAACATAGAAAAATAAATGATTGAAAAATAGTTACCTTTTCCTTCAATTGCTCTTCTTGTAGGAGCTCCCTAACGGGCCTATACGCTGCCGTGACACACAAGTTCTGTTTCAAATAATCAACACTTGTTAGCTCATAAAAATAATCACTGGTTGATGTTACTAATTAAGAACACAAACCTTAAGATCGCTTCCACTATACCCTTCGGTAATCGTTGCAAGCTCTTGAAAGTCCAAATCATCGGTCTTCTCCTTAGTAAGAAGAGTCTTCAGGATCATCTCCCGACTCTCGACCGACGGTAGACCAACCATGATCCTGCTCGAAATAGTCAAAATAATTGTTAGAACATAAAACTATAATCGAGCCTTCAACTACTGGTCCTGATTTTGGTACCTTACAGACACGAGTTCAAATCAGGACATACCTGCGCTCGAATCTTCTAATGATCGCTTCATCGAGGTCAAAGGGTCGATTCGTGGCAGCGAGGACGAGAATCCTCTCGCCGGATTTGGTCAACAATCCGTCCCAATGAGTCATGAACTCGTTCTTGATCTTCCTCATAGCTTCGTGCTCTCCAACCCTAGTTCTCTGCCCGAGCATGCTATCGACCTCGTCGACGAAAATGATCGTGGGAGAGACTTTGGCCGCGAGCGTGAACAGTGCACGCACGTTCTTCTCGTCTTCGCCGAACCATTTCGAGGTGATGATGGACATGGAGACGTTGATGAAGCTCGCTCCGGCCTCGTTCGCTATGGCCTTGGCCATCATTGTCTTGCCGGTGCCGGGAGGGCCGAAGAGGAGTATGCCTCGGCAGGGCTTCAGGAGCCCGCCGTTGAAGAGGTCCGGCCGCCGGAGAGGGAGCATGACGAGCTCTTGGAGGGATTCTTTGATCTCGTCTAGGGCACCGATGTTGGAGAATGTCACGCCTATTTCGTTTGCCGGGATCACTTCCTGCCTTACTCGCTTCTCGAACTCGTTGTCGGGTGGAGCTTCCTGTGGAATTTTTGAACGTTAGACGTGTAAAACATGTCACTTATATCGGATCAGGCTTATATTGTCAAGGGTTAACGTCCTTCCTCACATGCATGACTGGACTTTTATACGTGGGATCAGACATGGTATGTAGACATGGACATCTATCACGTAGACCAATCCAGATTAACTTTATATCCAATCAGACTTACACAACTTAGATATGAAAATTTACTAAAATAGAGTTCATGAAAGTTTAGAGTATGGAGGTAACACAAAATAGATTTAAAACACTTTAAATAAATCAGTGAAAGTTTACTTTACACCTATTGGACTTACCTTTGGTAGAGTTTGGCTCTCTCCATCTTTCTTTGTCGTCGGAACAGATTTCCCGACCGTTGTAGTCTCAATCCTGGCGTTCATAGCGTCGTCACCTTCTTTTCCCTAAAGATTCAATAGAATAATTATACAAAACTATAAAATGATGCAAGATAGCTACATCTAAGATTACACATTTTCACTTGATTTGTAGCTACCTTAGGTTTCACCATTATCTTTCATATAACTCTTTTTTGTTAGATAATGACGAGAATTTTATGACTCTAGTACAAAGTAAGGAACATCAAGAACTAACTATTAGAAAAATATACCGCTCAAAAACTAAGTATAGACTTGTTAGTAGATTTAAGGTAATTACGCAAACTAACATTTTTTGTTATAATTGACATAATATGTTTGGAAAAACTCTAAGAACTAACTGTAGACTTGTTAATTTTTTGAGTTTTTCCTAATATACTTTCGATGTGGATTGTACACTTCCACACCCTCTCACGTGTAGGACTGGACATCTGCATATGGACCGGAGACTACATGGGGGAGGTGACAAACGGGGCTTAGGCTGAACCAGCTCTAATACCATGTTAAAGCCCAATCCAACCCAAAAACTCGAACTGATAGATGGAGACATCAAGATGTATATCAAGAGGTCAATTTATTCACATACTTTCGATGTGGGATACACACTTCAACATTTTTGCTTGTAATAGTCTGTTTCGAGATTAGAGCAAAGACATTCTAGTCAGTTTATGACGAAATAGAACTATGTGAATAGGTGAAAAACGTGACGAGCTAATTACACAAAATATATAAATAAATAAATCAAACCTTAAAAGCGTCAGAATTTGCCTCTAGTTTCAAAGACCTCGATCGACTACTCTCGAATATACTCAATCCATGAGCCAAGCTATTCATGATCAAAAGACAAATCAATCAAAGAACCATTAAGAACTACCCAAATTCACCAGAAAAAAAAAAAGAGTGCGTAATTCTCTTCAATCTTTGTTTATCAAATACATAAAGGGGTAATACCGTCATATTTCATTTATCATTAAAAGTACTCAGATGTAACGAATGAAAAAGGTGACAATGTGTTCCTGATAAAACCGTCATGTTCAAAATGAATGTGTAAATAACGTTTAACCATACCTTTTGGACGATATAACGAGCTTCCCGTTCCGATACTCGGGATCCTTTATCTTCATCAAATGATAAGAAACCGCCGACGACACAATCTCCTCGATGTGATTACTAATAACCATCGTGTCCACGTGACAAATCGAACAAAGATCATCGCAATCGATATCATTGCTCGCGAGTACCTCAGCAATGTGGTTCTTGTTGTCCATGAATTGAAGCATCTCCACGTCCTCCTCCAGCTGAGCTTTCCAGGTGAGGAGTCGAGCCTCGTCCTCCGGCGGCTTGATCTCAACGTTGTACGGGAACAAAAGACTTAGGTTGTTGTCGTGGTCGTGATCGGATTTCGAGTTTGTGGAGCCGAGGATTAGGATTCGGCCGGAGAGTTTTAGTAACATCTTGTGAAAGAGGTTGTGTAGGGTTTGGGAGTGGAGGAGGAGCTTGTCGATGTCCCGAAGATATAATATTATGGGACTTGTTTCGGATACGGAGACCAATACCTTCAAGACAACATAGAATGGGATCATTACATTTCACTTTCCTGTATTTTGTGCGATTTTCGATTCACTACCCAGTACTTTATACGATTTTCTATCCTCCGCCAATACTTTTTTTATCAATTTACCACAGTAAGTTTTGTTTTTAGGGATAATTTCAGCTCGCTATCTTAAAACATTTTTATGTTCAAATCATTACCTTAATCTATAATTTTTCCCTCGTTACCCTAATGTTTCGAAATTTTCAAATTACTCTTTTCCGTTCAATTTTCAAAATCACTACCCTCCATTTAAAATTGGATGGAAAAGAGAGTTGAAAATTTGGGGAAAAAATTAAATCTGTTTGAAATCGGAATATTTAAGGGTAACGAGTTGAAGTTATCCCTTGTTTCTATATTTATTTACCCTAATGCGAAGTTTAGTATCGAAGCTACCCTTTTTCATGTTTGTTATATGACAAAGTTGGAAAGGTCAAAAATTAAGGAAAACGCTATTTACAACCCCTCGGCGATTTTTTACTATTAAGAACTCCTTCTAAATGCTAGGGGTTATAAGCAATACATTGTCACATTTTTATTATAGCCAAAAAAACTCGTATTTACAAAGAATAGGTGATGGTTTTATCGGGAACATGATGTCACCTTGCTTATTTATTAGTGGGTTTTAGGAACAAAATGAACCAAAATTCAAGTGTTTTTCTATGATAGTGAAAGGTGATAATGTATTACTGATAACATATCTTCTCTACGCTTTGTATTTGAGAAACAAAGGTCACTAAAAACATGTTCATAAAATCATCCAAAAAATTGTAAAAGACAAAATCCATTGTCTTCTAAGAAGGGCATTTCATTATAGGGTTTTTAAGGCTACCCGTGTTGGGTTGGCGAGATTCCTATCATGGAATGCTCTTTTTTCGTTTTTGGTTTACTTCACGGCTGTAAAATCTAAGTTTTAGACCTGTTTATGTTCTATGATAGGGCATGTTTGAGCTTGGTTCCTCTAGCACCCTTTATATTGGGGATGTGTTTGTTTGTAAGCTCGTTTGAGGGATTCTTCCCTTCGCCTCATCCTTTATTTCAAAAGTGGGGTATTTTTTTAACAAATTGTTGAAAAAAAACTACGGGATAACTTTTTCAAACATACGTGAATTGTTCAGAATACCCTTGACGATTTTTCAAAAACTACTCAAATAAATTTTAAGTTTCAACAATATATTTGATGTAGCAATACCTTGTAAAGGGATCGTAGAAACTCTCTCTCACTGAAACACCAAGTATTTCTCCGTTTCGGTTGAGCTATAACTAAAAAAAAAATAAAGAACAAATTAATGAAATATAGAATTATTTCACCAGATTAACTATAGTCATAGAAATATAAATGTTTTTAGCATAGATATTCCAAAGCAAAACCTGAATTTGTTGACGAACATTGAGAACTGACACTACTCATATCGGACATAGTAGATGTGTTTCTTCGAAGGTTTGGAGTATCGTTAGTACCTCTAAATTCTTCCCAAGTAGGAAGGATTGAGAATGAACCGAACATATTCGACATTCGCTCCATTGTCACTGTTGATATCGATTTCTTGATAGATTGATAAAAAAAAAAGCGAGTAAATCAGAAGAAGAAAAAAAAAAGGGTTATTTTCATCTCACTACTCTAACTATGTAGGTTTTTTCATCTCACTACCCTAGAATGCATTTTTTTTATCACTTTCATACTCACCGTCAATTTGTCATCCATTTTTGGAGGAAAACACTTAAAAAGTCCATAATACCCCCTCACTAACAATCAAATTTTCAAAAGTATGCTATTGGTTTTCAAAATTTCTTTAAAAAAATCAGTTTTTAATGTCACAAAAATGCATTATAGGTAGTGAGGTGTCACAAAAAATGCATTTTAGGGTAGTGAGGTGCCACAAAAAATAGTTAGGGTATGAAAGTGAAATAAAAGGCATTCTAGGGTAGTGAGGTGCCATAAAAAATAGTTAGGGTAGTGAGATGAAAAAACCCACATAATTAAGGTAGTGAGATTAAAATATCGTAAAAAAGAATCGAATCGAGTTATAAATAAGTTTATGATAGTGCAAGAGATAGCTTACCAGTTCTTTTCTAACACATCCATATTTGCGCTGCATCTGTAAGATCATAACTTGGAAAAAAAAACATCAGTATCATTTCAACGACAACGAGAAGTAACCAAAAATCAAGGGATAATTATAAAAAGGGTAATTTTCACCTCAATACCCTAACTATTAATTTTTTTCACTTTAATACCCTAACTATTTTTAGTGGCACCTCAGTACCCTAGAATGCATTTTTTTTCACTTTGATACCCGCCGTTAATTTGTCATCTATTTTTGGATGAAAACACTTAAAAAGTCCATAATACCACTCACTAACAATCAAAATTTTAAAAGCATGCTATTGGTTTTCAAAATTTCTTTATAAAATCAGTTTTTAATGTCACAAAAATGCATTCTAGGGTAGTGAGGTGCCACAAAAAATGCATTCTAGGGTAGTGAGGTGCCACAAAAATGCATCCTATGGTAGTGATTTGCCACAAAAAATAGTTAGGGTATTAAGGTGGGAAAAAAGACATTCTAGGGTATTGAGGTGCCACTAAAAATAGTTAGGGTATTGAGGTGAAAAAAATTAATAGTTAAGGTATTGAGGTGAAAATTACCCTTATAAAAAACACCTTGATGTATTCAAATTTTGCAAGTGGTCACTCAATTTTTTTTAAAAAAATTACATAAAGTGTTCCGAACTGGTCTTTTTGTTGCAGGCTTGTGTAAATTTATTTCAAAGTGACGATTATACTCTTCAACAAAATTATGCAAAAAAATCCACAATTTTCATATTTCTTAATTGTCTTTCTCTTGTTCAAAGAGGAATAAGATGAAAATTCTTGATTTGTTTTTTATTTTATTTTTTATTCTATTTTTAAAATTGTTCTTTGTAATTTTTTTTACAAATAGGAAAGGTCAAGCTATTTTTTGCAATTATAAAAAATGGCTACAATTTTACACTTCAAAGGTAAAATCGTTATTTTTATATAAATTTACACAAGATGCAAGGACAAGTTCAAGCAATTTTTTTAATCATCAAAAAAGGGCTATACTTTTTAACTGCAAGGATAAAATCGTCATTTTAAAACAAATCTACCCATTTTTTTGTCGTCAGCAAAGAAGGGGACTAAAAGCTTACAAAAAGTAAATACCTTAAGATACTATTTTACAGTTATCCCAGAAACCAAAGCAAGACGGACTAACCTTGAAAGAAAAATCGGTAATATCCAACAAAAGCAGCTTCGATTCGAAGCAATGTGCTAAAGCTTTAGCAAGCATTTGCTGATAAAACTCTTTGGAGAAGAATATAAAAATGTAACTGAGTTAGGTTGATAAGTAAATAAATAAATAAATAAAAATCAAAACAATATAATACATTTCAATTGAGTATTTGAAATAGCATACCGCTAGGGCCAGTGAGCAATATTGTCCTGCTTGCAGGTGTGAGGTTTCTGGTGTGCTTTGAGAAGTCCGACTTCTTCAGATGAACAAATGCAGCACTTGACAATAATGTCCTGGTTTGCTCACTGTATTGACATCAAAAATGTTTAGATCTTTAGGGTATATTAATGTAGGGGGATAGTCATGAAAAATGTATCCTACCCACCAAAATATTAATAAGTCAAAAACTGATCAGTTATGATTTTTATTCCTACGTACATATTTGGTGGAGGGTCAAATCTCATATATTTATTTTCGTTTTATTTATTTAGGGACAAAAATATGTGAACTCAATTTATAAAGGTATGCACGTGAATGCACAGCCGCACTTTGTTAGGGTTTCAGAAACCTCTAGCTCAGACGGTGGATTCTCCCCAGGGCGATGTTGTTACTCTCGGCCTCAGTCCGATATTGTTTCTCCGTCCATATGACGTCCATCTCCTTCATACTCTCTTATTTGTCTGCTGCCCACGAGAGTCACCACTACCCAATCCCCGATTTCTCCAATCTCACCCTCAACTCCCATCACCAGGATCACGCCATCGCCGACATCACTTGTTCCTTTCCCAACTGTTTTTGGGGGGTTCTCGTCTGCTACTGCCTCTTCCCCGATTGATCTCGGAGGTAATTTTCATAAGCCTCTGTCGCCGTCTCTACAGCCATATCCACCGCGGCCTTTGAAGCTGCCTCTGAAGTCGCTGCCACCGTCACTGAAGCTTCCGCTAGCACGTCCCTCTCCCTGGCCTCCACCACCGCACCCCCCTCGACCCCACTCTCGATTCTGGATATGGCTAATCGAGTGGGTCTTTTTTATTTTATCTGATTTCATTTTTGCAGAGTCAAAAACTAGTACGCGGAGATTCAGAGACTTGTGCTCCAGGGACTGGCCTTGGGAGGGGTCCCTGAACAGAGTTCTGCCTCCTCTTGAAATCAATGCTCGCATGTTCGATTTAATACAGCGAATAGAGCATGAAGGTTACACCTTGAACAACAATCATTGGTTTTGTCATAGTTTAGTTTTATTTTCAGTTAGCATGTATGGAACTTCCAAGACCGGTTGTACCAAATTATTTGTCTCAGAGGTTTTTTGTAAAGAGACTTACTGAGGATCTATATAGTATAATGACTCTTTTCTATTTCGTGGTCAAGGACTTCCTCCAGATGCACTCATTTGTAGTTGAAATTTAAGTTAATGAAATTGCACCTTTCATCCTCAAAAAAACCTATGATTTTTGACTAAAAGATACATAATTTCATTAATACTAAAAGAGTCTATACAAGTAAAGAGTCCTCGTAGAGCTCCGTATACATAACTCTGTAACAAAGCAATCACCATAAACGGTTTTGAACTCGCCATAAAAGCATAAAGGAAGGGAGGGGGTTGGAAAACGAAATTGGGAAATCTGCTCAAGGTAGTGCCTAAAGGTTGCATAACGGGGGTGGAGTGACCAAACTTGAACTCATCATTAGTTGTAGAAGGTATAACTTCTGTCAGGGACCTCTCATGAGACCAGTCCCTAAAGCCCGAGGTCCTAACATCCATCTTGGTGGGGCTACTTATTAGCCCTCACTTGATAATCACAGGGTTTGCCAACAGAACCCCTCTTCACGTCTCCAACCAAAAAGGAACCTGAAACTTTTGTTTCCTTAACACTAGAGAGATGGCCGGCCATCAAATTCTTTCAGCCCGGGTCGATCCTATCGATTGGGACGCACACCCGATGTCCTGGACCGTTGGGTACAATGTTCCGGGATACTATTAGGTCGTTGCCTCGAGGTGAGGTGCCTATAGGTACAGTGTTCGGGGACAGGGTGCCAAAACTTGGTGGGACGTTCGACGATGTCTTATTTTCCCAATCGGTCGCATACTTCTTAACCCTATAATCCTTCTGGTACTCCAACAGAGAGGTACCGAATTACAGGGGGGGTCGCTCACCTCCAGGGTACACTCCTAAATGCTATGGCTGATCCTCCCATAGTTGAAACAGAAGGTGGGGAGGTTTGTACAGGCGAGCCAGACCCTAACCTGGTCCGGGAACTCCTTGAAGCGCATCAACAGGTGACGACAAAGCGGGTGCTCCACGAAGTGCTAGAAACGGACCTTCATCGTCCCTCCCCAACATAAACCACATTGATCGCACGAGACATCCACACAGACCCCCAACGCCCCGCCAACTGTCTCCCCAATCGACCGTGTCCAAACCAGTGGAGGAAGACCATGAGCATGAACCTAGAGTTGCAGTTGATCCAATGTCGGAATGTCTCTGACCACGGGATCAATGTCCCCAAGAAAGAGAGGGCGTTCATCGAAACACCGAGGCTCATTTCCCCAGACCCAATCCCTAGCCTCCCATGACTTGAAATAAAACCCGGAGACTCCTGGGCCGATGTCCTTGATGACCCACAAATGGGTTGATCGGTGAGTATGGAACTAGGACCTCGACCTCCTCCTCTTCTTTGAGAGAACAGGAAGAGAAGCTGCCTTGGAGGTTAGTCATGGTCGACTCGAACAATCCCAGTGGCTCCGGGTCATCCAGGGCCAAGTCTTCCTCCGACAACCATGGCGATCCTCGACGGCGATTCATACCTACGGGAGGAGATAGTAACGACGGGATCATAGAATTCCGAGCAGCGTCAGGAAGCAAGAGGACCTCATGCAGCGCCTCCGATTCCCGCCTCCCGTCGTCCCCGGCCGGTGCCTTCCCCCGTCTAGGCTCCCGACAAAGCGACAGAGAAGGAGACGCAGATCATCCTTCAGAGGGAGGGGTGAAGAGCGGGGGCGAGTTACTTGTAGCCGAAGGAACGGGTGTGTGCTTCACCTTGCGGCCTCGTCGTGGCATCACCACTGTCTGCGCCGGTGTCGGGGTGAGTCCTAGAGAGAACGACACAATTGTTGTGGTTGGAGGCGACGCAACCACCCCGGGTGATGGTGGAGATGAAGGCAACGAATGAGGAGGCGAAGGAGAAGCCCCCTCCGGGTGAAGCGGTTCAATTACCGTGGAAGGTGGCACCCACGACGAAGGTGGAGGCGGAAGGAACACATGAAAAAACAAAGGAGGTGGAGGAAGGTCAACTAGGGTTTGCTTCGGCTTCCTCTTGCGTCGAGCTTTTAAGGGAGGCGAGACGACAGAGGATGGAGGAGGGGATGAAATGACAGAAAACCACAGCGGCGATAGGAAATGATCGGTTGGGAGCACAATCATGTCGACAACGATAACAAGAATAGGGACACTTTAATCATATTAGGGTTAGTATTCCTCGAGAAAAACGCTAAATATACACACCCATGATTGGTAAGTTTATTAGAGCTAAAAAAATTGCCTAATAAAACTCTACAAACATTTAAAATCCGAGTCAATATATAGTATATCAAGTTAAAACCCAATCCGCTTTAACATACTCAAATCTCTATAAATGTGAACACACAACCATTTTACACGTATCAGTGAACAATATCATGTTTCTTTCATAAGATCTTCACAAACCCCAAAAAGTTACATGATCATGCTTAATTAACCCATGATTAGCAAGACAATTAGACCATAAAAAACGAAAGGGATAACAACATTTTCGTGCTGTGGACAAAGGTGAAAGTGGTAAATCTATACTGTGGCGACCTTTACGTTCAAGTATTATCATATCATAAAACGACCTTTAATTTCCATAAAATGACGAAATTTGTTAAAGGTGGCGCTGATATTTACAAAAATACCATGATTTTTTTTTTGCAAATAACTAAAAATCATTGGTAAAACTTGAAAATGTTAAAAAAATCATTGATAGGACTTGTATACAAAGATATTACAGTACGTACGTATGAAAAAAGACCGTTTTACGGTATGAAAATAGGGTTTATCCAAAACGAAACCTTACCTAATATAATAAGGGAAGTCATCAAAAGTAACTTTACCATCCTTGCCATCGACGACCTCCCTCACGAGCTCCTGCTCAATCCGCTCCTCCAAAACGACGCCGTCGCTCCCGCCGGCCCACTTGCTCACCTTCTGTCCTCCTCCGGCGAGCCCCAGCCCCACGCCGACGCCGAGCCCGACGCTCAACGCCGACAACAAAACGTGCTTCTGCTCCATCGGAACCCAAAACCCAGAAAAACCCACAACTCAGAAGAAGGTATTGGGGGCTGTGGAGAGATTGAGAGAGACGATTTGGGGGAGAATGTGTGTAAAGATGTGATTTTTATTGGTGGGTTTGGGAGAGAAGAAGAGAAAAGGAGTGTTTTTTAGAGGTAATGGATCTGTTGTGTATATATAGCATGGTCTCTCAGCCACAACAATGGTGGTGGTGTGTTTTTGGTGGACACTCTGTGCGCTGGACTAGCATATAGGCTTAGTGCTTTGCCGGGAAGGAAAGAAAAAGTGTTTCGAAAATAAGTATAAAAAAGTTAATAATAATAATAATAATATTATTATTATCATTATTATTTTGAAGGTAAACGTGGTGTTAAAGACGATAAACTTGTCCGACGGCTGCAAGAAACATGAACCAACCGTTATATGAAAAACCCGAAAAACATAATAGAGAACGTAATAAACTGAAATGAAAGTCCGTAACACGTTAAGTGCGAACATGAAAACAAGTAATCTTTCATGTGGGAAATAATATCAGGTGAGTGACGATTATTCTAGGAATATTCGATGAAAGACTGAGTATGAGGCTTGGCTTACCTGTCGTTGATGAGCTGGTTTAGCGTAGGTGGACCGTATAGGTTATCAACCTCTGGTGTCCCCTCGGACACAGATGTGAGAGCTCTATGTATGTGAAGTGTGTTGAAAATCGTTTGATGCGACAAGAGATGAAATGATACATGTTGTTGTTGGCGGCACCACCCTGGGTGGGGTAGCCGGGAAGTATCAACTAGGGATGGAAGGGTGACCCAAAAAATTTCGAGCTCGATCATTGGGTTGAGTTGCTTGAGAATGAGGATAGGTTCACCGCCGAGGAAGGGACCATCGCTATTGTACATCGACAACGGTTGGATATGAGGTTGGGAGTTGCAGCTCAACCCCACCCACTAGTACCGGTGAAGATTGCACACCTCTCGATGGTGAATCCCAACAAGAACGTCCACGTTCCCAACCAACCGAGGGCGGTTCTCAAGAAATACCTCATTCTCATACGGCCGATGGTGGTTCTTAAGAAAGACCTCCTTCTCAAAGAACTCCTCTTGAAAGACCATTGGGAAAGAAGTCTTCGAAGAGGAAGGGCAGACCCTCACCGACCAAATGACCGCTTTGCGGACATTGAACGAGCAAAAGACGAGGTGGCACGGGAAAAAGTCGAGACATGCCAAATTAATGCTAGAAAGTGACCGCCAATATCAGGACTTATCCCACCAACCGCAACAACTCTTCGTCCAATACAATGTCTTGCAGGATAAGGACATCGCCAACTACGACGACGAGCAGGTGACCCGACACGGTATGATGATGTCCCAATTGTGCGTACGATTGGAAGACCTTGATGAAGAAATGAAACGTCTTCGACAACAACCACAACCATAAGACGGACATGGATTGTATGCTTTAACTTGTATTTTGTTGGGTTTCCATTAAAAGGGGATGAATAAAAGTTGAAGTTCATTTTTACGTGTGTTAAAATTATTTATAAGTAATTTATTTTATTATTAATTATCTTTATCAAATTTATTTCAATTTTATACAACGTTTAATGTTTTAATAAAATATTTAATTAAATTAGCATAATATCAATTTGAACATACAATCAACATCTACTCATAATACGGGTTTTTATCCAATTTGTATCACTGTAGAGCAAAATTTATTTTAAGACTTCTAAACCATAATTTTGTATTATTAACAAACGGTTTGATCATCTGGTTTAACCCGTTATACATGCTCTTATATATTACGTAATTGAATTTCCAAGTTGTGGAGTAGGAATCATACGTGGCAAAACCGACAGGTAATCATGACATGGCATTGACTATTTTGACTCAACTTGACTGTCACTGTCGTTGTCCTCTTCCGACAATAAGCTTGGTCGTGATGTGTTGTACGCTGTTGTATGGACCAGTCCGTCAGATCAATCACCATCTAACAGAAACTCAATGGCTGGGATTTATTCGGATTTACATGCTCATAATGGCGAAGCAGAAGAAAAAAATAATTATTCTATTATTAGTTCACGAAATGAAATTATTTATTTTGTTAGTTTGTACTTTCGGCAGTTACTGACTTTACATGCACATGGACAACTCCTAAGTCCTACCCAAAGGAAAAGAATTTGTGCACGTTTCCTTATATTTTAGAGTATCTTTTTAGCCTTTAATAACTATTTAAAGTTTTAGAAAAAAAGATTTTAAGAGAATGTACATCAAGAGACGAAAACGATAAACTCTTTGTTAAGGTTTTAAACCCATAGTACAGACGTCTCGTCGTTAAGGTTTAGCTGAATAGTTTAATGAAACCGTGAAGATAATGGAGTTGAATAGTTTAGATAGAAGGTTTATATCTCTTAAGTTAGGTTAAGTTAGATCCTGTGTAGTTTAAGTATTTTGAAGAAAAAAATAGGAAGCACATGGTTATTTTTTGTCCAAAAATGAGTGAAAGTACTAATGTGTTATTTTCTGATAGTTAGAGTATGTTTTTAGCAAATATTTAGTTAAGGTACCTTATGTGTTAATCATGTCTAGTTAAGCGTACTAAACTATTCTTTTTCCGAATTTAAATAACATTGTGATCGAGAACAGTAGGAAAAAAAAGAAGATAATTGCAAACCCTAGCTATCTTATACTAGTGTGGAACAAACCCATGTTGTCGCATAAGATCTTCATCACCGAAGGATAAAGAAAAACAATAAAGTACATTAAGTTAATCGTCAGATTTGTAATCCACTCTAAAACGATGACATGTGTGCTCAATAAGGTTAGCTCGAAGTTTTCGGTGGATGTTATCATTTCTGAGATCTGTTCAAACGACCAATTAGTATAGTAGGAAATGGTCCCTTTATGGTGTCATTGTTGAGGTGGTGTCCAATCAGGTATGTCCAGAGAGTTCTAGTTATACCATTACTCAGCTCCTTGTTCGTACCGGTCGCGTTCATCTTCTACAATCATGATGTATATAATGATACAAGCGAGCATGATATCAGCCAACGTCCTTCTGTCTCAAACACGAGCGAATATGAAAATTATGTGTCACCGTGCTTGAAGGACTCCAAAATCTCATTCAATATCTTTCCGATCACCTTCTTGGAATTCAGTTAACAGTTTGTGTTTGAGTTGGATGGGATGTCGAATCATCTTCACAAACCGACTCCGTGTTGAGTAAATATCGTCAACCAAATAATAAGGTCGGTCATATCGAGTCCCGTTGATCTAGTACTCCACGACATAATCGCGGATGACAAGAATGTATTTGAATAAGTGTCCGACGTTTAGCACGTTAATGTCATTGTTTGCGCCCGCCATTCTGAAAAGCGCATGCCAAATTCACAAATCACGTGATGGTACAACTTCCAACATTACGGTTGGATGCCTTTGGTGATCTCCCATGCCAAAGACTCCTTGTGACGCGATAGGGTAATTCTTCAACTGCCAACACATGTAGTCAAGAGTTCCAATTATACCGAGAAACCCTCTTATGTATCCCTGTTCCAGTAATCAGGTCAGTCCTCTACATTTGGTGCTCGTTCATACTCCTCCATAAAAACCTCAACAACAGCCTTGCAAAACCGTCACACATAGTTGAGTATGGTACTTAACTCAAGTCGTGGTGATTCGTCCAACGAATCAACTGAGCACCTTTCTATATCATTCGTATTGCATCGTTGAATTTTGGTGCGTTGATAACCTCGTGCGTCCGAAAGTGCCCGACTTTTGAACGAAGCAATCGTCATATTTTGCTACCTTTTCCATCACCTGAACAAAAAGGGGCAACTCATACGGAATTATCGCCTAAACATCTCGGGCCCCTAGGTAAGGTCGTCGAAAAAATAATCATGCATTAGTCGCTCGTGTCCTTCGACACGACCTCTGTTAATCTCTCTCCGGGAAGGTTCCCCGCTTTCGAGCCTTCGCCTCATTACCTTGCATTCTTGCTCGTTCATACTCCGTCATTCGTTGGATTCGGGCCGCCATTTCACGAGTGTGGGCTTCTGAATAATCCATACCTCGAACACAAAGACGATCGGAATGCGATCTTAGTAGGAACAAGATTTTGGGAGAGAGTTTTTTTAGATGAAGAGAAATTGTTGGTATAATGATAAATTAGATTGGTTGGTATTTAAAGTAGATAAAAATATTTTTTATGCAAAATGTATTAAATTTGATTACATAGATTATTGTTGAACTACTTGTTGGTAGAGCCAACGACTTTTTTCTACCACGCCAACATAACGTGACGACATGATTAACTGTCTGCAACTCGTGAATTGTAAACCACACACGATGTGGATGCTCTTAGAAAGCTGAGTATCTAGCAATAGGTTAATCCAATGCATATGTGCTCCGCCTTCAATTCTCAATAGTTTTTTTTTCCGGAACATGTTGTGTTTATGTGGGCGGAAGAGAGAAGTTAGATATATATAGGGATAATTAGGGTTAGTTGAAGAAAGTGAGCTGAGGAGAGTTGGGGTCTTGGGGCCTTAGGCCTTTGGCAGCAACGTTTGGGCTTTTGTGCTGTTTAACTGGGACGGTCGATTTTTTGGACCACCGGTTCAAAACTTCCCAGACTGGCCACCGACTATCTTATCGTCGGTTCAACATTTTTTACGTCGGCACCACGCTAGAAACCTCTGGTTCCGGTCTCTCAGGTCCGAAATGTGGTCGTTTCGATCAGAATCCGACGGTCCGGGCTTTTATGCCCACCCCCAACAATAACGAGGGGAATTTTAAGATGAAATGGCGTAACAAATATGATTTCTTTAAGTAACACAAATATACTGATATTTTTTTTGTGCGGTGGGAGAGGCCTTGACAAGACAAGATTGATGTTTTCTAGAGATCAAGCCCGACATATTCAACACAACAATAATATAATGAATACTACAAAAACATATGATTTGTATATTTATTATTAAATTAGAGTTCAAATACCCAACCACTAACTCGATTATTGATTTATCTTTTCTTACACTAGGCTTTTATGCTATAATATTTGTTGTGTAAGTGGGGATCTATGCAATCCCCTCATGCTATCAAATATGGGTTTTGTTGGGTCCATTTGGAAAGACCAAAGAAAAGTAGTAAAATTTGTGGAATGCTAGAAAATGGAAGGTCATAGCTTTTTTCAAGTTTGGGAGGGGAAGAAGAAGTAGTGAGCACTTAGTGTTGGGTTATTTTATAATCTAATATATGAGTATATTTTTTTTTTTGAGTGGAAGTTGAAACTTTATTATAAATCAGAATCAATGATACACTATTGCACCAGACACAGGGCATGATCACTGAAGAACAGACATAAAACGCGTTTTTCCGACTAGTCAGTGGAAAGCCCAAATCGTAATTCATTTTACAAATTGAAGGGTAATATATGGGTATATGAATTGAGATAGATATATTAATAGTTTATAATTTGTATTAGACTAAATAAGTGATAATTGGATAATTTAATTTAAAACATTATAATGAACTTTGTAATGTGTGATACCCAAATATAAATCTGACTAGAATAATGAGCTTTATTTAGATTTTATATATAAAGGTCTACAAAGGTTTTGGGTCCATAAGTTTAACCAGTTGTCTCTCTTTTTTCCTTCATCCTCATCTATTGAGTGAGAGTATAGTGAGAGAGCATAAGTGATTGATCTGTGGAAGGCCAAGCCAACCTCGTTCTCGCTATCAACAATGGACTCAGGTACGCACCATTGTTGTTGCATGTTTAAATCCTGATTTTTTTTTACTAAGCTTTGGATGTTAAAGAGATTCGATTTTAGTTCTAACAACTAGAGTATCCATAGTCGAGGTTAAGTCTGTAAATCCGACGAAAATCTAGGATCGATCTGGTTAGGGGACATTTTACAGGACGACATTATAGAGAGACAAAATGGAGGAGAGAAAGGATTCCGTAGAGAGAGAAAATGAAACTTTATTGTTAAATGAAGTTCACGTATTCTAAAAGAAACAAAATCACTTTTTATCTTGATTCGACGTGAGAATCAATCCTAGTATGAGTGATCGTAAGGCATATGTGCAATACATTAGGGCAAGTAGAAAAACATATTTCCAATGAATTTTTTCTTGAAAATTGATTTTCTATCATTTTCACTATCAAATATACACCCAGCGGAAGGTTGATCCCTATGTACTTATCAATACGATTCATTTTGAGACGAAAAAGACATTTGGAGGGGGTGTGTTTATGAAATAAATCATCTATTTCTGTTAAGTATGTATGCAATATTACTAAGGTGACGAAGAGAGGTTATTTAATAGAATTATCCCTGATGTATTTATCAATTCGTTTTGAATAAACCACTCATTAAAATCAAATTTTAAAAATATATACACAAAGAAAAAGACAATTAAATCAGCATCACATGCTTTGTAGTTGTACACTTTTTTTTTGGAGCATTGTGATTTGTGTGTTACACGCAATGCCACCATATACTTCCAAGTTCCCCACCACCTTTTCACATTTCACTTACACATGGCCTCTTGTAAGCACCAATGTGATCCTAGTCATGTTAAAATGTGAGTAAAGTGTGTGGATATATTAACTTCTTAATATATGTATATATTGACGTCTTTATCTATAAGTTTGAGTTTTTGGGTTGGATTGGACTTTAATATAGTATTAGAGTTGCATTTGCTCACGGTCTGTTTGTCACCTCTACCATGTGGTATCCTGTCCATATGTAGATGTCCAGTTCTGTTCAAGCTCACGTATAGATGTCCAATCCTACACGTGAGGGGGTGTTGAAATGTGAGCCCCACATCAAAAATGTGTGGATATATTGACCCTTTGATATACTTCTTGATGTCTGCATTCATAAATTCGAGTTTTTTGGGGTTGAATTGGACTTTAACAAGTGAAAAACCTATTATAACGTTTATTGATTATTATTGTTAGGTTTAATATAAATTGAATCACTTGAATTGTTTTTATTGAAGAGAAAATGTATTAAAGCACACACAACGTGTGCATTACAATGCATCGCGATTCGCATATTGTGGCGTGCGTGATTCGCGACTCGCAAATCACTAAATCACGGTTCGTGATTCGGGTCGCGAACCACGACTCACAATTGTGTGTCGCTGATTTGCGATTCGTGGCTGGCCAATGAGGGCGTGACACGTGGCTCGATAGAGGAAAAAAGTCGGACCGTTGCCCCCAACAGTTCGATAACGGTAACTTAAAAAATATTAAAAAAATACAAAAAAAAACTTTTTATCCCACCTATAAATACCCCTTTTTATCCCATCAAACCACCCATATTTTTATCAAATTTCTCTCTGCTTTCCCTCTCAAAATCCCAAATTTTTCACACTTATTTTGATCCAAAATGTTTGACGACGAGTCACAAATGACTAATAGAATGATAGAGAGAGCAATGCTAAAGACCAATTTTGTCAATTTTGCATTTTAGTTAATTTATTTTTTTATTAATTAATTTTATCAATTTTATTTAGTATTTATTATAATAAATCAGAATTTAATAAATTCAACAAAATATAAAATAATTATCCAACCAACGTACACTCAGCATCCTTGCAAATCATGATTCCCATACATGAGTTTCACAATGTGGAACACAACTCAATTTAAGGGACTCACATCACAATTCAGTACAGTCACCACAGGATTCTCAAATCATGAATCCCATATGTAAGTCCCTCACTGTACATGCTCTTAAAAAGACCATTAGTCTTATAAAAAGCATCAAAAACTAAAAAAAACAAACAAGGTCTATAAATAAGCAAATATAACAGAAAAATGTCTCATGTCCAATATTACCAAGAAGAACCCGAGATCCACTTTCTATGGGTCTTGTATCCAATTCAGTAATTCAGGTGGCCAAACAGGTGGCAACTAGCGATCCTAACAGGGATCAACAGAGTAGTCCGTGGAAGGAGCTCCTTCTTAAACCTCTGAAATTTAAGAGTCGTCATTTGAAGCTGGTGTCGTCTCGAGCTCCAAATCGTTAAAGTCGACCTCCCAAGTTTTGGGGGGATTACTTTACTGCTGATATCATTACAAGTGCTCGTTCTTTGAGACGTGAGAGACTTGTTGCTCTTGTTGCTGTTTGGAAGCAGCCTCCACAAGCTCGAAACACTCAATTAGCTCAGCTTGATCAGACAAAGGCTTTTGATAATCCGAACTTGACCTCAGAAGGTGAAGAGTGTGTCACTAACGAGGGTTGATCAGTTCAATCATGTTCATTTGTTTCAGTTTTTTTTTCGGGTTTTTTTTCCCGCAGCTCCTTTTAAGAGCTCCCTTCTTATGGTTGTTTTGCGATTCGATTTTTCTTGGATTTAATCTTTCTATAATAAAATTTTCGAGCTTATCCAAAAAAAAACACGTAACATAAGTGGGACAAAGCATCACGTGGCATTAAGTGGGGCTCATAACTTCGTGACCCGCTTCACCGTTAAATGAACCCCCTCTTATAAAATGATGTCCACAAACTTGATAAAACATGTTACAAACTTAGTGATCCACTTCCCCGTTACAAGACTCGACCAGAAAAGAGATATACCCTGACATAATAACCTGAGATATAATAGAGTCCATAGAGGAATTCCTTAGGGTGGTTGGGTGGTTCCTTCGGTGTTGACCAAAGAGAGCAGTTCCTACGGGGTTTTCCTAATACGTGGTCCCTCTAGTGTTGACCGGAGAGGGTAGTTCCTCTGGTGAATATCAAAGATGTGGTCTCTCTGGTAATGAACGTAGTTGGTGTTTTGAGTTTTGGGGGAAGCTTTTATGGGTGCCCGGGCCTTGATGTGCGGTGAGGTTCAACAGTGGTGATGTCACGCCCCAAATCCGGTTTTGACCGAATTCGAAACGTGAACTAAAACAAATATAATTTTCATCGAAATAAAGCCAACCAGTCTCAATTCATAACTTTAAAAATGTAAACAATACCGCGAGTCACAGCTCGATAAAAACGACGGTAAAATAGTTCAACAGTTAACGGTACGTCGCTAGACACTAGCGAAACCCTCGCTAGCTCCCAAGCTCCGAGAATCATGCTAGTACATAAACCAATCAACACCTGAAACACAACAAAGTAAGGGGGTGAGCTTACGATCAGTAGGAAAAGTAGTTAAGGTTCCGAACCACAGTTCATCACCACGGGTAACCGTCCAATTAGGGCATACTAGTAAAGCACAACGATTAAAAGTCAAATTAAGATGATTATTCCAAGACAACCCTTAGCCTTCCATAAGGCACAACCCGTAACACAAACTCACAACGAACCGAAACTCATACCACTTTCCACAACTAGCTTTTGACATCCATCACCTGACAATCCTCAATGAACAACCCACCACAAGTGCGAACTCGCACTGCAACATAGGAAAAATAGGAACAACCAACTCGAGTCACCAAACACTCTCACAATCCAAAGTCTCACTTAGCCCAATGCACAAGCCAGCCGGCCCGCACGGCTCACACAACAGACAAAGCACAAGGCCCAACAACACGCACCGCACACATAGCAACCCCCCTAAAAATAGTATAACCAACTCCAACGTCCCCGACTATCACGGCCCGTCCTCTTATATCGCACCAGAACACTAAGCCTCGGTTCCCACACCCGGTTACCGATTACCCTCACAAAATCATAAACATATTTAGAATAAAAGCACAGAGCCAAACATCAAGGAATGGCACACAGCGAGATACACACAGACAAAATCAGAGAAAAAAGCACACAGCAGAACACACATAGAGTCCATGGGACAGCACACAGCAAAATAATAGGGAAGGGCCCGAACGAGACGCACGCAGATGTCGTAAATTGCGGGAGTCAACTCCATCGATTTGCACACAGCTGATTATATCGCACCAGAACACACAGCGTCAGTCACGATATCTTCCTCCTCACACAGACGAAGGGTAACATCCTTGACCGGAAATCCTTCAGTCCGATGTCTTCCTCCTCACACAGATGAAGGGCGCTACTCTCATATGTACCGAACTGGAACTCCACCGATTTGCACACAACCGCTTATATCGCACCGGAACACACAGCGTCAGTCACGATATCTTCCTCCTCACACAGATGAAGGGCTCTACTCAACGTGAATATAAAACCGTTCAATTCTTCAACGTGAACACACAAGGGCGCTACTCTCATATGTACGTAAATGTTCATAGTTCATACGTCTACGCTAGTTGTTCACATCTTAGATGTCAAACTATGATCTTTCCGGTTTTATTATTAAACCTTAATCATGCACGCTAGTAACTTTCCGTAAATAAAGCGGTATCCGCTACTTTCCCTACCTCGAGACGATACCACAGCAGCGTCTCCTAGCTGCTGACGACCGGGCCAACACCGTCTTGTAGGGCGAAGTCTACGAAGTCCAAGTCTGGGTTCGACTCTGGTCTTCTCGGGCAGAGTCCCAGTCGTGGAGGACAAAGACGAAGGGGAGGAGGTAGTCGTCACGGGAGCGGCTGGGCACGGCGGTTTCGCCTCAGATCCGGACCGAGAAGCGAAGGTTCCGACGGAGCAGCGAAGGTCTGAAACGCCGGCGGCGGTTTGGTGGTTTCCACCTTCACCGGCGAGCCAGACGCCACGGAGAAGCTGGAAGACGGGTAAGGATGGAGACCGGCCGAGATCGAGAGATGAGAGGGAGGAAACGGGCTAGGGCGTGGCGGCGGGTCTGGACGGAGACGATGGAGAAGGAGGGGTGGAGGAGGAGAGCTTGGGCGTGAGGGAGAAGCTGCCAAGGGGATCGTGTGTGAGAAGGGAGAGAGACGACTAGAGAGGATGAGAGAGGCACTGGCAGAAGGGAGGCGTGAAAATGAGCTGTCGAAACCCTAAAATGGGTTTATAAACCCTGGGCCGGCTTCAATGGGCCTCTGACGCACGAATGGGCCTCGCGGCCCAAGGGAAGAGGGGCGGGCTTGGCTTGGCCGAGCCTGCGGGTCTGGCCGGGTCAGCCCGATCCAACTTTTTTTTTTTTTTAAGATAATTATTATTATTTTCCGATTGCATTCGCTCCAAAGTTTTAACCCGTATTCCAACAACACCGTTCCAAACGAAAAGAATTAAATATTCTAATGAAATTTACCGAGGTGGTCTTCACAGGTGAGGTCCAGCAGCTTTAGATCTAGTGTGGGACGATTTTCTTTTATAGATTATCGTGGATATGGATTGGTGGCCCCGGTTCCGTGGTGCGGGTGTGATTCAGCTTGTGTTGTCAGCTGTCTTTCTTCTGGTGCTGTAGCCCCGTCTTTCTTCAACTCAGATACGTTCTTCGTCCGATTGTTGGGAACGGTGCTTCTCCCCGGGCATGTACCGGTCTGGTTTTGTTTAGTCTCCAACTTCGGTCTTATCTCCCTTGTTCCTTGTTTGCTTCGTGTGGTCAAATGTTTAGCTGGTTGGTGTTTAGTGGCGGTTGGTAATCTACCGGTAGAGAAGGGTAGGCTGAAGCTGAAGCTTTTGGGGACTTTTCGAGCTTTGGGGCCGCTCGGAGTTGTTTTCCTGGTGGATTTTTTCCCTCTTCCATGAAGTTGCTGCTTGTTGGCTTCTTGGGTGTTGGCTCGCAGTGCTTCTCCTCATTTGACGATATATGGGTTAGGTTCCCCGAACAGTAGTGTGGGTTGCAGCTCTCGTTACATTCGTAGCTTTCCCTTCAGAGTTTTGTTCTAGTTCTATCGTGGGAAGCGTTAACTGACCGATCGGGTTATTGATTCGCTGTGGATTTTTTCCCGTCATTGTTGCGGATGGTAAGGATCTAGCTTCCCCCCTTTACTTTTCCCATCACTTGTGGAGCTCTACTCATTCCCTATTTCAATCTCGTTTTGATGTCCGTGGTTTCCCTACCCTTTGGTGGTAGGGGCTCGTCAGCTATTAGGTATTGGCCTCTGACGGGTAGTGGTGGGTGTTTGGACCCATGTTGGATTTCGATATGTTTATAATTCTAGGGCTTTTGAGTGTCAGTGACTTTACACCGGTCTATCTCCACCGTTCCGGCGGTGTTGTACGCCGTCGTGTCAGCGTCTTCTAACTCTTTGAGTTGGAGCTCCAATGAGATTCCGAGTTTTTTTCATTTGCGGGTTAGGTTAGGGGTACTCTAGGACATGTCTGACTTTCTTTCTGATCTTCATGGTTGTAAAACTCGGGTCTTGGACCTTCTTGTTGGCTTATCTGTGTTTATTTGGGCTTCATGTTTGTAAAATCAGGTGAGTAACATGGTTGTCAGGTTTGCGCCCGTGTTGGGTTGTTGAGGTAACTTTGTTTTCGCCCCTTGAGTTTGTTTTCAGTTTGCTTCACGGTAGTAAAATCTAGGTTTTAGACATGTTTATCCCTTTTGATAAGATTTGTTGTAATCGTTGAGCTTGGTTTCTGTAGGATTCTCTATTTTAAAGATACATTATTTGTAAGTTTGTTTGGGGGATTCTTCTTTTTACATCTTCCTTTATCTCAAAAGTAGGGTATTTTATGAAAAAATTACTGATAAAAATGTTAAATCCCTATCCAACCCAAAAGCTCGAACTTATGTGTGGAGACATCAAGACGTATATCAAGGGGTTAATTAATCCTCACACATTCGATGTGGGACACATACTTCAACACTCCCCCTCACGTGTAGGGATGGACATCTACACATGGGCCATAACAGGATTGGACATCTGCATATGGACCGGAGACCACATGATGGAGGTGACAAACGGGCCATGGGCCGAACCAACTCTGATACCGTGTTAAAGCCCAATCCAACCCAAAAGCTCGAACTGATGGGTGGAGGCCCTAATATGCTTATCAAGTGTTCAATTTGTCCATACACTTTCTATGTGGGACTTATATTTTAACATGGTATCAGAGCTGGTTCGACCCACAACTTGTTTGTCGCCTCCACCCTGTGGTCTCCGGCCTATACGCAGATGTCCAGTCCTGCTATGACCCACGTGTAGATGTCCAGTCCTACACGTGAGGGGGATTGTTGAAATATAAGTCCCACATAGAAAGTGTATGGACAAATTGAATACTTGATAAGCATATTAGTGCATCCACCCATCCGTTCGAGTTTTTAGGTTGAATTGAACTTTAACAAAAAAAAAGGATTTATTCCCAATCTAGACCCAATGTTATCCTTCATTATTATTCACACAAAAACTAGTTAAGGAAACCACTTAAAACCCTTTTTAATATAGATTGTGATTGTCTTACGGAGTCCTTTTCCTACTTTTATGAACTAGGGAAAGATACATGTAATGTTCATGCATTTGTTTAACAATCACACACATGTTCTTTGAATTTGTGCCATCTTTTTACTATTGATGCCTTTACCTGATAGCCAAGTTAACTACAAGTTGCAAGCCAACCAAAACAAGAAAAAAAGTCATAACTAAACTTTTTATAAAAGGCTTTAATTTAATTATCAATCACATACAAACCTTTGACGAATGATAACGCATAAACATAGTTCCTACCTTTAACGATGTCGACCCTAAGAACCAACTCGTGGCCAACTAGATCCACCACCAATTACTTAGGATCCAATAACTTTGATTGTTCTTTAATTGTAATGTAAACTATAAATATCTATCTCAAACTTGTAGCGTTTAACTAATACTTATCCTAAAGTTATTTTTAACTGATATCTAATCAGATATTTAATTATATAACAAATAGCCCAAGCCATTAGCTAAAATGACGAAAATACCCTCAACTACACTTCAATAATTATTTAAAAAATCACTTTTGTTATATATATATATATATTTACTTATTAAATCACTTTGGTTTTATTTAAAAAATCACTTCAGTTTTATTTTAAAAAAAATATTTTAAAAATAACTGAGGGCATTTTCGTCATTTTAGGTGACGGCTTGGGCTATTTGTTATAAAAATAAACATATGAGTAGGTATCAGTTAAAAAAAACTTCAGAATAAGTATCAGTTAAACGCTACAAGTTTGAGGTAGATATTTATAATTTACCCTTAATTTTAATTTTTGTATTTTGATATGTAGGGCATTTTCGTAATTCTTGCATTTTAATAACTAAGGTTTATTTTGGCTTTTTTACTGTACTTGGGCCTAATTTTTTTAGTTCTTTTTGTCTCCTTATCTTAAAACCCAATACTTACTTTCTCAAACCCAAATTATTTAAGAACCATGTTTTCTATTCCCTTAGGCCCAATGCCTATCTCAAGCCCAAACTTAAAAGCCTATCTAATCTAGAATCAATGTTCTTATAAATGGATCAATGATTTGAACCGGTAATATGGTTGGTCCAAAGATTGATATAATGAAAGTTGTGTAAATATATGGAATAGGTGAAACCGGTTGAACCGGTCGATATCTGTATCAGTGACACTAAAACCGAAAAAGAGCGGAGTGGCGTCGATGGAAAAGATAGAGATCCGGAGTGGGTTGTAGAGGCTGTTAGGAAAAAAAATTAAATTAAAACTTCTCACGAGACAAAAGAGAAGTACAAGATGATCTAACTATAGACCTAAAAGTGAAACCAACAATTACAGACAGATCTTCCAAGGATCGAAAAAGTATAAATAAAGAGTGTTCTTATAATAGGAACCTCATCAACCTAATAAGGAAGCAAACCAGATAACATATGTATTATCTCAATGTTGGCCGGAATTGAGTTTAGGAGGACTGAATTCGAGCTTGGCTGCTGCAAGTCCTTTCCCTCTGTTGTTCAAGTAGGTAAAATCTGGATGTTTGTAGATCATTTTTTCTCAATTAGTGCTTCATGGTTGTTAAATTTGGGCATAGATACTATTTTAGTTTGTTTCTTACTGTTGGTCTTTTTGGTGGTTTCTTGCGTGAAGCGGTGTAGTTTCAAGTCTTGGTTGGTTGTTGGTTCTTCAGGTGTTGTTTTCTTTTTGTGCTGGTTTGTTTTTTTGTGTGTGGATAAGTCTGTAGCTAGACTCTTCGTTGTACTCCTCTTCCTCTTTGAGAGAGATTTCAATTTAAATATGTTTTGCTGATAAAAAACACAATAATTTAAAAAATACTTGCAATAAATAATGAAAATTCTAAGACAACGATATTTCAAAGTGTGGTCGCCGGACATCCAACACGACGACACCAGAGAAGACAAATCCAAAGCCATAGATCTTTTATAAGAAAAATCCATACGAATCAAAATCAACGAAAGTTTTGTCAAATAATTTTGTGTTCCATCATTTTTTATTTCGTTAAAAGTTATTTGTTTTTTCTGTAGGACCCATTGGGACAGGACAGAAAATGAAAGGTGACGAAGGGACAGTCCCCACCCGATAGGGACTCCAAATTCTTGCCACCAATTATGATTAATATAGAATATTTTAATTAAGTAGTTTTTATTTTATTTTTTAACTCAATACATACATAAAATCATAGACATAAAGATCATATTCACAACGTAGGACCGTGACTTATAACTCACTATCCATATTAACATTGACGCACTCATCGTAATGGACCTTCTTTTCGGTCACCAATCCATCAATTCAGTAACGGCACGGCCACGATTGTGGTGGTGGATCAGTGGTGGTACCGACGAAGGAGATATTTTGCGTGTTAGAACTTAGAAATCGAATGTTAAGAAACACGTCTTGACTTTAAGTAAGTCGATATGATGTAAATGAGTTGTATTTTGATTAGGTTTTATTTATATCAAAACGGATTATTTTGAACCTGCGAAAATATTTATTAAATTTGTTAGAATCCTATATCGGATAGACACTATACAAAAAAGTTATTTAGCCGACTCAATTAAACAATTGAGTCGGTAATGAAACTACAATACCGACTAAAATCAATTGAGTTTCTAATGAAATTTTCATTCCCGACTCAATAAATAATGAGCTAGGAATGAAATCTTCATTCCCGACCTAATAAATAATGAGTCGGGAATAAAAGTTTCATTAACAGCTTAATTAATTTTAGTATGTATTTTTTTATTCCGACTCGTTATTTATTAAGTCAAGAATAAAACTTTCATTACCGACTCATTATTTATTAAGTCAAGAATAAAACTTTCATTACCAATTTAATTTTTTTTATCAGAAATTACTAATTCAATTAATTAAGTTGGTAATGAAATGATAATTAGGTCGATTAAGTTTTGTCAGATTCATTAAATAACCATTAATTTTTGAAAGATAGAGTTTCAGAAGCTCCAAAAACAGTATTAGAAAACACAAAAGGCATTAACAGCCCAAATAGCATCGCTCATGGCATACATGAAATCGCAGGGCCACAACATATGATTTTTGAATGGTAACTTGTTGAAACAATTTAATTTTGGAAACTTTGTTTGTTTGAACAATCTTTATAAGTGCAATGTTGAATTTTAATTTTTGGATCAATTAGATTGTTGCTTGCGTTCATTTTACAGGTTTATTTGATCGTATTGCACGTATAAGTGCACGATTTCTAAATATTTTGTAATTCTGTCACAAAACTTAGTCGACTCAATACAAGTCATTACCTACTCAATAATTGGGTCGATGATGAATATTCATTATATACATTCCTGGCCCAATTAATGAGTCGGGAATGAACATTCATTATCGACCAAAAAAATGGGTGGGAATGAATGTTCATTCCCCACCCAATTTTGGTGGGTCGGTAATGAATCAAAAAAATAATTCATTCCCGACTCATCTAGCCCGACTGACATATGGGTCAGGGATAAATGCTTTTGTACTAGTGAGACGTCAATCACAATACCAGTTTAAATAATAGGGAAACTCTAAAAAGTAACCTGCTAACGACCTTTCATCTCATAAACTCCACCGTCTCCACCAACCAACTTATGATTTTATAAATCAAAGTTTAATATGATACCAAATGTTGATTTAGATCAAAATTCTGGCTTATGTTGGGTGGTGAATTGAGGTTATTTGGTATCTATCAAAAAACTTAGTGTTGCATGTAGCTTCATGGGTCAACTTTATTAATTAGGTCATAGCTAGGTATGAATATTAGGTATGACCAATTTCATTTTTGTCTTGCTCTTGGTGATAACATGCCTCCAATTGGAATCCACCCTTCACTTCCAAGTCATAACTCCACCCAATTCATCATCCATTTAATCTTTGAGTAATCTATTTCCATTTTATTATTATTTTTTGCTGATGTCACATATTAGGTTATCCCTCAGTTCCTCATCAACATGATTATATATTAAATAATAATCAAGATACTAGTTATCCTTAAAATTCACAAAATAATAGTTAGGTTGGTATTGATGAATATTGTATAGTTGAAGGTCTAGTTTTCAAGTTTTAGCTATTACTTTGCTCAGGGGTTGGTAATTGGTGTTAACATACAAACATAGAATGAATTGTTGATAAAATGAAAAATATAGTTCTGAAAAAAAAAATATCGAAGTAGTCATTTTTGCTTGTTATTTTTAAAAGATAAAATCGCTTGTTTATATAAATTTATACAAAATACAACAAAAAGATAAACTTAAGACATATTTTTCCAATTACCAAAAAATAATGCTATAAGTTTAAAACATTTTTTTTTTGAGATAAACGATTGGCTATATCAATAATAGCGAATGTTTACAGAGCAGGTTAGGACTAAAACACTAAAAACAACTGGATATAAAAAAATCGAAATGATTCGAGTTCCCACGAAAGAGGATACTCAGACAGGCTAATAAAAAGCTCAATGTTCTGACTACTTCCTGAAGGCGCTTAAAGTTGAGACTACGGTAGCGTCTGGCAACACCGATACAACGAGTCCAAACTGGCGAAAGCCAGGATCGAGCAGACCCATTATCAGATATAGATATTGGTGGACTAGATACTCCCCCAGGTTGTCAGCGTGCGTCGTCTTCCCTTGACTATTAGTGGTAGAGCTCCTAAACGCGGGACTGCTAACCTCCAAGCTGGTAGGGAAGCACCGTGCCGGCTTTTGGTGGAACCGCTGCCACCTTACGTCTAGAGGGGCGGTGCAGGCGATCGACCCCTCTCTGGACCTCTTCGGACTCATTCCGCGAGACGAGAGTGCTTATAGCCCCCCCTCCCCCCGCCAGCAAAGATCCCATCGTGGTACCCAATTCCCCCACCACATCTCCGCGTCTCTTGCTCGGGACCTCGTGGGTCTTGCCTGAAATTATACTGGGATGACCCTAGAGGAGGGCCTGCCCCGCTGTTGAAACCGGGAGGGCCAACTCTCGGACCCATTCCGGCTCGTGGTTTGACTCCCAGACCCGTCCAAGAAGGAAGGCCCAGCTCCGGCCCATTTCCTGGCCCGTCCGCCTATCTCGACCCCCTGAATCAAGCCCGCCTCACATCCCCCCTTAGGTCCGGGTTCCCGTGGGTAGGCGCACCCTTGAGGTCCAGATCCAATGGCCGCTCCTGCGAAACCCTAAGGGATTCCTTCCCTGGCCACCGCTTCCACGTACCCGACTCGCCTCTATCCGACCGTCCCTTCTCGGATTCCGGCGAGGTAGGCCTCGGTTCGTACGACTCGGCCGGAAGTTGTCCCTCGAAATCAACCAAGACCTCAAGGTCTCGATCCTTCGACTCCAGCTCCTCTGTCAACGTCCTCCCCCATTGAAACACCAGGGAGGGTGGTCCCGATCTCGGGCGGTGCTCCAAGTTCACCTCCCTCCCCATTCGATGACGAGGTTCGTCGTAACAGTTCATGGCGATATCCCATCAGATTCCCCTGCGTGGTCCGGTATCCCAAGCCCCTTGCAGCCGCCAGCCGATCTCCATCCTCTCTGTATGCCGAGAAGTCGAGACGGTCCATCTCCACCGAGACCCCATCCGAAACCGACGACAGGGGACGTGGAGAGATACAATCCGAGGGGGTGACTGAAGCCTGACGTCTGCATCGTGGTCGCTGTTTGCAAAACCCTATGGTTCCAAAAGGAGAGAGCTGCGTCTTAATCTTTCATGTATCACTTCCTTTCTTAATTCCTATAAATTTAGAACATGAATACCTCTCGTGATGTTTGTTTATTTATAATTTTTTAATCATCTCCAAAATAAAAGAGTTGCTCTTAACCATTGAAAGATTTAGTCATGTATTCTGATATATATATTCTGACAAATGCTATTTAAATCAACAAGAGAAAACCATTAAGAAGACAGAAAATTCCCTGGAAATATTTTCTGAGAATCCAAACACGCAAGTATCCTCTTCACACCAAACATTTTACGTCTTGAGGTTGATTTTGGTCCCCTCCACACATAGCTTCGGATTTGATCGATCCAGCAGATCTTCATCGTCGGCACCACCCATATTTCTGTACCAATATATATTAAGCAAAACATACCAAATTCACTAAAAAGTTAAAACAACATATATATTCGCACTTACTTGCGTTTACCACCATTGCTTTAGGCAACTTGCTCAAAAGAAATAGTACTAGTAAATCATATGATGTAACAAACGAGTCGTCCATCAAAACTATTCACAAGCTGTGGTGCTCTCTCTCCCGAAATTTTTTCTTTCTCTAACTTTTCTCTTTCGAACCCTAGCCGCGTTTCGGCCGTCGTTACCGGCGTTGGATCTGGCATCCTTTCGAACCAGTGAAGACGTCGGTGACACCTGCTTTCTACCCTTTCCTCTTTTCCTGCCTTCTTTTCCTTCTCCGGTGACGTGGGGTTCATAGATCTGCGCGCAGGAGGCTCTTCTCCACCGCTTCCGGTGGAGATGGTCGTCGATCTAAAGCCCCGCCATTGTTCCACCTTCGTTTTGTGCTATGTTTTGGGTTTCTCCGGCCTGGAACTTTCCTTTCTTGCACCACCTCTCTGAGATCTCAGGCATGTGCTTCCTCGCTCGGCTGGGTACAGTACGGGAGTCGGAGGCGCTTCGGTTTCTCGATTCGTCACCGTCTGGATGTACTCTTGGTGTTGGGGCTTTTGGATATGGCCGTCACAGGGGGGTTGTCTTCTTCGTTTCGTTCGATTCACAGCCGGTTTCGCCTCTTTTTCGTCATCTGAAGGGTGCTACTTTGTGTGAAGGGTAAGCTTTGACCCCCCCCCCCTCTCCGATACTTCATGGACTAGAGAGGTCGATACTTCGGTTTGACCTCTCTATTACTCTCCTTCCTCTGTTCTTCTGTTTAACCTCTGCACTGCCTTCTCTTTTAGTCCTCTTTCTCTGTTCCTTGTTACAGGGCGGGGTCTCAGGGTTGGGGTTGGCCACCATGGGGGTTTTAAGCCAGTGGCTTTTGGTGAGGAATTTCTAGGTTGGTTTGTGTTTGGTTTAAGTGGTTGAGTTGTAGGTTGGGGTGTATCTGTATTTCCCCTCTTCGTGGGTTGCAACTGGTGTTGGCCGATTGGGAGGACCGTTTCATCTCCTTTGGGTTGTGTGGTTTTCGGTTAAGGGTGTGGTACCTTCTGTGGTGTCTTGGAGGTGTGGTGTTTTTGTTGGATGTGGGATTATGATAGTGCTTCTTGGTCGTTTTTCTGAGTATCAAGACTCTTTTTGTGTGCTTCTTGTCCTTTTTTGACTCTTCCCGCTTCTCTTCCCGTTGACTTGCCCTTTCTTGTCTTTCGTCGAGGTTTGGGGCCTCTAGCTTCTCGTTCTTGTTGTGGTGTTGACCGGTTGTGGTCCTTCGTTGTTCTTCATTGCTGAGGAGTTGGGACCGTTGGACTTTGGCATGACTTGAAGGGGCGGGGTTCGTGTGGGTCGGTACTGCACTGGGTGGTTCCAGTTGGGTGTGTGACTCGTGTTGGAGAGGTTGCAGTTAGATTAGGTTTGGGCTTTGGTGTCATGGTTCGCCCTTGGTTGGGCCGTTTAGTTGTTGTTGTTCCGTTTACTGGTTTTCAGTTTTAGTTTACTGGTTTCGTGTAATAGGTGTGGATCCCCTTGTTGGGTTTCTTTTGTTGTGAGGCTGGTTCTTTTTGGCCAGCACTCTAGGTTGTTAACTTGTTGCTTAAACGTAGATCTGGTTCTGAGACCATTGTATTGTTGTCCTACTTGTTGGACTTGTTCCGAGGTCGTTTGTTTAACGATGCTCTTGTTGTGTATGTTACCTTGAGGGCTCGTCCCTTGTCCTTCGATTACATTTTGTAATCGTTAGATTTTTATTTTAAAAAAAACTTGCTGATAAAAAAAAACGAGTCGTCCATCTGTATTTTAGCTAGCCAACGTTCCATTTGTTATTTCACGTGTAGATTCTCACATAAGTATAGATTTATTATCGAACATCTAACCTAGATGTTACATACTTATATATGATATCAATAAATGTTTCATGCAGGATGTTACATTCTCGTTGATCGTATTAATAAATGTTTTCGGGGATTAGGAGGATTATGGGCACTTTAGAATTTTGAGTGCTCGCTCCTCTCTAGGGTTCGTTGTAGATGTTGACATCTAGCATATAGCCGTCAGCGGCAACCAGTGGAGGCTTGGACATTCCATCCTCCCCTACGGTTTTTCAGAGTGAGGCTTCACCGTCTTCCCCCTCATTTTTGGGTCGTCTCGGGATAGCGGTGGAAATCATGGTGAGCTTAGTTTTCTCTACCCAGACGGTGGCAGAGCAGGAAATGCCCCCGACGACACGGCTGGGTGGACCAACCTCGGGGCATCCTACGCAGGACTCCGACGAGGGGCCCTCGTCCTCGTCATCCACGGTGGATTTCCCCTTCTCCCCCGAGTTCACAGTCCCGTGTTCCCTTCTCCTCCCTTCCTTTATGTCCATCTCCCGGAAGAAGGAGCAGTTCGAGGACCTTGGAGGACAAGAGATCAGGGGCTAGAGGTGGGGCTTGGTGGAGGATGAGGTTTCCCCAGACATAGAATTGATCTTGTTGAGGGGAGAGGCATCGGGGTTCACAGAGGATTAGCTACAGTAGGACGGGCAGGTATTGGAGACCACGCCATGGAGACGCAACATCTAGGGGAACCAGGTTAAGGCGTGGTAGGCCAGTGGCGACGCCAAGAGCTACCACACCCTCACAAGGTTTCTGTTGTACATGAGGGAAATGGTCTATTGAGTGGGCCGACTTTGACTGGCTAAGGTCCACTGGGCACGGGTCGTCCAGGGCTGAGACAGGGAGGACCCAATAAGGGAAGACTGAACCTCAGAGTGGTTCCCCTTACGGGGATAACAGAACGGAAGCGTCCGCCGTGAGAGGATCGAGTATAGGAGTTACAGAGCTCTACACGCTTTGAGGGAGAGTTTCGAACAATGATGGAGGGTTTCAAGAACCCTTGCCTTGGTCAATTAGGAACTCGTGGTCTAGTGGGGGGTCGCCCAACAACACCGCCTCATTGGACATATGATGGTAGTGGTTCCACCAAGATCTGCTACAATACTATCCTACCACCTCGGGGCCAACACTCTCGCGTTCTTGGAGCCCTATTTTATCATTTCAGGGGGGATGACGCACACTGGTACCTTGGGAGAGTATACAGTCCGTCGAGGCGCCACTCCAAAAACGAGCCGACTTTGTCTTAGCTTCCTGTTTGGATTCGTTTTCCCGATTTCTTAGGAAGCTATCGTAGTATCACCTTCCGAACATCTCAATGAAGCACTCCGATATTTGAGCATTTATATTCAATTTTTTTTATAAGCAATATGAATTTATTAAAGGATGATTTCCAAGGTGAAAAACAAACCCATAAGAGAAAACCCTATAATGCAAGAAACAACCAAAAACCTTCTCCAAACAACCAAAACCACAAATAACCAAGCACAAAAAATAGAGCTAGCAAAACAAGAAGATGAAAGCTATTGATAAAGGAGCAACCACCTGCTACCGGGCTGACGGATGCCGAGCCACACAAACCTCCGAACTTCTACACCAAAGCTGAAACGAGGCATCCTCCACCAACAACCTCACCATCCTCAAGATACTAAACGAGTGGGGACGGACCTTGTTTACAACCGTATGAATACTATCCACTCCCCCCTTGAACACCACTCTAGCCCAAAGCATCACGAGTATGAGTGATGAAGAATCACATGATCCGAGTCTTTAAAACACAATTTGCACAGACTACACAACATGTCATTAAGAGAGATCCGAGTCAACAACTCAAGAGAAAACAGCCTCCCATTGAGAAGAACCGCCATGGACTTTGCAAAATTAATTTTGAGTCTGGAGATCATTCGCAAAGCCACTAGCACTCTCTTAAGAGCACACAATTCTGATTCAACCCCGTTAAGAAAGAGGATTGTGTCATCCGCAAACTGGAGATGAGAAATTTGGATGCTAGACCTTCCAAAACTAACCCCTTTAAAGTCATGAGCCTGAATACCTTCCTCCAAACCTTGATGCATGCCTTCAACGGCTAAAAGAAACAAGAAAAAACACCATGGACACCCTTGCTTAATACCATTCAGTCTTAAAATCCTTACCCGGCGAGCCCATGCTGTTAGGACATGTATGTCCGTTTTTGATATTTGAACGTCGGGTTGCCCACCTTGATTTGGGTTTCTCTATTTTTCTAATATATGGTTCTCTTACAATTAAAAAATAATAAATATTTTCAGGCATGTTCATTTACTCGTGTAAAAATTACATTCATGATGCAAAAAATTTATATGAGCGGTTGAATCAATACGATCAATGATGTTGAGAAGAACCAGACTTTAATACAGAGGACACAACAAAAAACAAATAATATATACACTCCTTAACTATTCAGCGTGAAACTCCTGACTTACATGAGCATCCACAATGGTATGTCATGACTAGTGGTAGGGAGCCATGGTAAGAGATTATTTTTTGCTTTCTCTCTTCTCCATACCATGGCTCCTACCATGGTCTCTCCAATGGCAAACCATGACTAGTAGTAGGGAGTCATGGTTTGTAGTTGTTTTGGAGCAAAATAACATTTCTCTCTGCTCTAAATAGCTCCTACCACGGCGTCGGGTTGTTGTAGGATCCTGCAACGACGCTCTGCCACGCCACCCCTACAACGACGCCCTGCAACGACCCACCTGCTACGACCGTTGCAGGTGCTTTAAACCTACCTAAAAAATTGTTTTTTCCTCTAATATTCCCGGATTTCCTAGGCTGATAACTTACAACGTATTTGGTTTCTTTCTCGTGATTTTACAATTCCATTTCGTACATGTTAGTGTGCTCGAATCACGTACGTGTGTTTTGTAATACAAAGGGAAAATGACTTGTTGCAAACTCGTATTAACGACCTCAACTTCTAAATGTGATAGTTTGGTACCTTCAACTTTTTTTTGGCTCAAAAACAAGGAAATGTATTAAAAAGAATTAATTTGTTTCCTTGATACAAAAATGCAACATGTCGTTTCCTTTTTTTAACTAAAAGATGCGATATTATAAATCAGAAAGTCACTACAAAGATGTATACCAGGGAACATACTTCCTGACCACGAGGAAGAACAGACACAGAACATAACGTTCACTGATCTTTAAAGTACTAGAACCGTCACAGACAGTATTAAAGCGCCGTATAGGCAGGAAGGAAAGATGGAAGATGAGAAAATGGTACTGGAATTCCTGCTCCGAAACCTGGCCAAGGACTACATTAGTAGTAGGAGGTAGAGCTTTCACCAGGGACCCCTCCCGGAGCAAGTCCCTGAAGCATGGAGAACCTTACATTCCTCCTAGCGAGATTGTGTTTGACCCTGCAAAGACGAAGTCAAATAAAATAAAAAAGACCGACTCGATTAGCCTGATCCAAAATATAGAAGGGGGTCGAGGAAGGCGCGTCGGTGGAGGCCAGGGAGAAGGACGAGTCGGCGGCGGCTGTAGGGACGGCGGCCCCAGAGACGGTGGCTGCGACATCATATACGCCGATGATGGCGGCGGTAGTATCAGAGACGACGGTTGCGGCTTCGAGATCTCGGGGCTCCGAGGCAGTGAGTTCGGTTGACGTCGAGACAAACCAAACGTCAACCATCGAAGTTGTAGAGGGGAACCGAACAAGATCGAAAGACGTTTCGTTGGTTGCGAAAGACCCATGAAAGAGATGCAGGAAAAAAGAAGTATAAAAAGGAGAAATATAATCGTAGTATAAGCCATAAGAGCAGGAACAATGGAACGGCCCCGCTCCGCGCGTCGTGACGTTCGCTGGCCGGGCGCGCTGGCCGTTCCGGTGTTAACGCTGAAAAACGCGGCCCCGCTCCCCTTGCACGCGCTCCCGCTCCCCTTGCACGCGGTCCCGCTCCCCTCTCGCTGGTCGGGCGCGGTGGACGCGCCGGCGCGCCGTCAGCTGCGCTGGCAGCGTGTGGGGCTGCCACGTGTCCCGACCGTTGGCACACTAACGTCTAGTTTTTTATTTAATTCAAAAATCAAAAAATAAAACCCTATAAATACCCCTCTCCTCTCATATTTTTCACACCACTTCCTACTTCAACTATCCAACTTCACTCTCTCCTTCCCAAATTCTCCTCTCTCGTTTCAATTATTCTCGTGAAGAATGTCGGGCGACGCTGGGTCTCGTGCACAGTCAGCTGGTGACGAAGTCGGATTCACCGAGGACGAACTGGCACGAGGTTTCGGAGACATTCTAACGGGCAATCGCTCCACGGGCAATCACCCCAACTCCCCAAACTCGAACCCGGGGTCGAGTTCAGGTTAGTGCAAACTTATTATTTATGTAACGTAATTTTGTACTTATTTTATTGTATTAATGCATTGTATTCATTTTTTTGATTAATTATTTGCACTTATTTTATTTTTTAGCACTTAATTTATTGTATTAATTTTTTTTATCAGGGCAATACCATCCCCAACAATACCAAATGGCGCCAGGGTTCCAAGTGCCATCACAATGGACCATGCCCCCACAAGGTTTCTAGATGCCACCGTTCCAACCACAATCACAATGAGGCATGGGACCCCAATTCTACAACTACGAGGGTCATCCACTACCCGACGTACAAACCCCCCAACCATCCTCTTCCCAACGACGAGGCCGAGCCCCTGCCCGAGCCCGAGCCCGAGCCCAACCTTGAGCCCAACCCGAAGAACCAGATCCGGAGGGCCGGACATTCAGCAAGGAGGAGGACGACCACCTCATAACTTGCTGGTTGAGCACAACAAGAGACGCCGTCAAGGGCAACTCGCAAACCGGCAGCACATTCTGGTGCGAAGTGCAGAGGAAATACAATTCCAAGGGAGGTTACCCACCTCGCCGCTGGGAAGCCATCAAGAAACGTTGGCTCAGAGGTTCTAGCCAGACAAGGAGGATGCTCGGCTATTTGAAGAGGTCCAAGGCCGAGAAGCCGAGTGGCGCAAACCAGGAAGAGCACTTGAGACGTGCGAAGAAAATGTGGGAGGATGATGGGAAAGTGATTAAAGACCACCCGCTAAAGTTCGACCTGGATCATTGGGTCATGAGGCTCGAGGGCAATTAGAAGTTCAGTGCCCAGGAGGGCACAATGGGAACTGTCCGCAGTCAGGTACGCCAACAACGACAGCGGTTGGATGAGGCTGGGGCTTACAGCTCAACCCCACCTACAAGCACAGGGGAGGAGGGCACACATCTCAGTGGTGAGTCCCAACCACCAGAATGGGGAGGAAGCGAGAACTACGAGGGGACTCAGGTCCCTCTCAGCGACACACCCCCATCCCCTGAGGCCGCCCCAAGTCCGCCTCGCCGACCGCAAGGGAAGAAGGCAGCGAAGGCCGCAAAGAAGGGGGTCGTCCTCACGGCCCAAATGTCTACCTTCGCCGAACTGGAGCGTGCACGAATCGACGCTGAACGTGCACGGTTTGAGGCTCAACGTTCACGTGACGAACAACATGCAGAAAAGTATTGCATGATACATGCATTAACCCAATAGTGGGAAGCAAACCTCGCCAACTACAAGGCCCTGGTGAGGACGGATACATCTTCCTACGACGAAGAGGCGTTGGCAGACCATAAGTTTTGCAAGACCCAACTGCGAAGACTCATCACTAGCCTTGAAGCCCAAATTGATGATCTTCGAAGCCAACCCCCACCACCAGATGTCGACCCAACAGAGGATGATTTTTGAACTTGTATTTTGTTTTGGGTTGCATTAAAAGGGATTGAATAAAATTAGAAGTTCATTTATATTCGTGTTGAATTTATTAATTATTGATTGTCATTAATTATTTATTTCCAAAATTGTTTAAATTATGACTAAATTAAACGGTTTCTGATAACGAATTAAATAAAACAGGAAAATATCAAATAATAATCCAGTCAGCACTGTTCTGCACTCCCAGGACCTCAAGGTCCTTTCTGTTGCAAAACACCCACTTTTCTGCACTCCCACTCCCTGACTTTTGTCCAATCAGCACAAGGCTGCACTCTCATTCCCTGACCAAGGCCCTTTCTGTTGTTCATGCTCTAATAAAAGCCATAACCATAATCATGGTTATGCTCTTAGGACGACAGAGAGAGCTCTGGACTAGGTTTTTTGTTGGGCAATGAGAGGTGGTTGATTCACTTAATTGATCCGAATATGTCATTAATTCACCAATAACATGTCGTTTCCCTTCGTATCAACTTTGGGTACAGTATTATTTTAATACCCAAAATAAAATGAGCCAAATAATGAAATTAATATTGTACGTATACCATCTGAAAACTACACACGCCAAGATTTGTTTATTTATATTTGTTTTATAATATCTTATGAAGTCTCGTTAAAATCATAAACGAGTATTTTGATTATTTATATCAATTTAAAATTGATTAAATCTAAGAAACGAGCACCAACCATTGAATTATAACTTGTTATAAAAATACATGAATAAATAAATTATATTAGCTATCATTCAAGGGTAATCGAACAAAAATCCAAATAGCCAACCATACGTTGATGTTTTATTTTATTTTTTGTATCTTTTGTCAAAATGTTCTGATTTGTTTGTTTTTGAAATTTACGTTTGAGGAGGCTTTTGTTGGTCAATTCGCGATTGCTTTGGCTGTACTTGTCTATAATTTTTTATAATTTGCAGTTGAATTTGACCACTTATTTCAAATTATCACATATCAATTTGTACTAATCAGACTAGACTATCGTACGAATTCAAAGTCGTTTTCATATTTTGGTCACTCGTATTGTTAGCATGTGGACCATATGTTTTTTTTCCTCATTTTGGAGCACTCCTTTCCATGGATCTGACCAATTTTACTCGTTTTGTGAATATGGTTGAGATTTGTATGATTGAAGAAAAAAATTTGTTTTATTAAAAGGTGATCGTCGAGTTGAATTTCATATGTAAGGTTGTTGTTTTTTTTGGGAAAAACGTTTTTTCCTAACTCTATTCAACCTTCAGTTATCACGTCTAACTTATGTGACCTTCAATTATCACTTCTTACCTCAAAAAATTTCTTTTTTACAATTCCTAACCCAAATGTGGTACTTTATTACAAAAAATAGTTGTTTTTTCGCAGTTAGGAATTGTAAAAAAAAATACCACATTTGGGTTAGGAATTGTAAAAAAATATTGTTTGAGTTAGGAAGTGATAACTGAAGGTTGCATAAGTTAGGATGTGATAAACAAAGTTTCAAAAAGGTTGAAAATCGGTGTTATCCCTTTTTTTTATTAGCAAAAATAACAATTTTTATTCCACCCAAGACTTGAAACCTCAAAAAGAGTTGATACAGGAAAGGGAGGTAGAGAAAGAGCTGACAGAAAATACTAAAAAACTAGCAAAAGAGAGAAGCGAAAGAGCCGGGACAAGAGGACATCTACAAAAGCAAACAAGCGCCGACATCAAGAGAGGCTCTCAAACATTGATGACAACGTCCTCGTTAGCATTAGTTGTGAACCCCATGGATTTGCAGAGGTCCCACAAACATTTAGCCTCAGACTTTTTACGAAGGGAACTATAGGAGGTTTGGCCACAGAAACTTTGGAAGTCTTGCGCCTACCGGGTTTCTTGCGCCTTTTTTTCTTAATAAACCAACATGAGGAGAAACGTCGTCCACCAAAGGAGAATTGATGTCTGAAATAAAGTCCTTGAAAGCTGCTGGTCGGGAGACAAAAGGCTTCGAGGCCAAAGAGGAGCCAAGAGAGAAGGTTTGGGACGCCTATCGATCGTCATTTATCAATAAGAAAAACGTGGAACACGAATAAATGAACAGATTCTGAATTTGTCGTCTTCACGACTGATCTATATCAGTCCACCTTTGAGGTTCTTCTGTTTGACAGAAGAGGACATGTCTCACTAGAAAAGATAACAACTGGATTTGGTAAAACAACGACTGCATTTGTGGCGGAATCCATATCACACGAAGGACGTAGTGATTTTTTTTGTGTGAAGAAGTTCGGAATCACGACTCCAACGAAGAAAAGCTTTGATATTGCGACTTCATGCTCCCCTCGCCACTCAGGCTCTGTAGTTCTCTCGTCGTTCATCCCTATCTCAAGCATGTCTCTACAGATGTTCTGATTCCGATAATTGTTTGATCACCCTTATTCATATGATCATACTAGAGGACCAACTCAACTAAAAGCTTGAAGGCCAAATTATAGTTATATTCTAACACGCGTCATTACGGACAATCTTGTTTACGGGTTTGGAGGCGAATTATTTAGAAGAATAGATGAGACCATTGAGAATAACGATAAGAGCTGACCCATTTTGGGCAAAATTGATAAATAGAGAAGAAAATAGATTTTTTTTGTAGATTGTACCAAGTTCTTATACCATGTTAGAGGGCCGACTCAACTAAAAGCAAACTGATAATTTTATTTTGAAACGAGTATATGAGGTATTGTATTATTGTAAAGAGTAAACCTTACAGGGTAGGGCATAACTGGCCAGGATTGCAGGTAATTGTCCCGGTCGACCGTAGTCCAACAAGTTCCCATGGATTCGTAAGAAATATCTGCTTGTGCTCGCAGATTTAAACTCAAGAGTTCCCCTTACTGACATTTTAAAAGAAAAAAATCCCAAATTCCTAAGACAGAATAACCAAATATCTAATCGACCTATGAAAACAATAAGCAGCAATACGAGAAGGAAACAGGCTAGTGCTTTGAGTGCGGCTTTCCCGAGACTCCCCAGCACTGGTGGTCATGGTCTGTGGGTATAGGTCCCAGAGAGACCTTCCCACCCCCGCCGGGTCCTATCATTCTTCCCGCGGAGGGTCCGTCCCCTCCATCTGCACCTCCCGAGCATGCTCCAGCAAGACCTCTTTGGGACTCTCTTCCGGAATGCTGACTTCTTCAGGTATCCCTACCTCACTCGGTTGTAATGTGTGTGGATACCCCGCCGGTTCCACTGACTCCCCCGTCATCCCGTCCATCATGGTTGGCTCAGTACCCATCCCCCTAGGAGGGTTCGCTGAGGATGAGGCATGCGTCCCCGTGCTAGTCCCATTCGTCTCAGTTCTGTTTTTCTGGGGCCGCGGACCGATTGTCGGGTTATACTTCAGCAGACCTCTGAGGTACAATGCAGATTGTCCTGGGTGTAGCGACGGGTTGAAACCCTAGTAATTGTCGGGCGGCGTATCAGCTTCCCCTGCGATCGCAGGATCGCCCCCTCCACCTCAGTTTGGGCGGTCTTTGAGGACGGAAAAGTCGGAGATACGAGGGCGTCTTTCAGAAATCCCTGGCCGAGTCCGTTTTGGGAGGTTGCCGGTTTTGTGGGATCTGTTGCCGGCCCGGATGGGATCACAGTCTTCGGCGTCGGAACCCTCGGGGCCAGTCGCTTGGCCGTAGCCCTTGGTGGTTCAGAAACCCTACCGAATTCCCATCGGATGCAGGGGTCATGTAGGGCGGGAGGCGGTGGTCGTGCGTACCAAGGATCATGTGCCCGTCCACCGGTCTGGTGGCCGAGTAGGCCCGAAAGATGGTACCTGCTATCCCAGTCAGTGTTGAACGGAATCGTTCGGTAGGGCGGGTGATCTCGCATCCGGTATGGTTCAAACATATGACGTGGTGGTACCGGATGCGGATACCAGTGTGGACCACGTAGCGGAGCATAGAGAGAGTGGTGGTGCAGGGCAAGGCGACGGGAGAAAGGTCGTTGCGATTGCCAACCTATGTTCCGGTTGGAGACTGGGCGACGATGAGACGGACCGATTGGTCGCAAGAGGGGGTATGAGATCCAAGGGCGGTCGGATTGCATGCTGAGCAGGAAAAGAGAGCCGAAAACTTGAAGTTCGGTATGGGAAGGCGTGTTGTGGTGACGCCGGAAACTGTTCTACCATGTTAGGGTTCAAAGTACTAACCTAAAAAGGGTTCGGGAGAGCGTTGTATCTACGTAAAGTGTCACAAACACCTATTTAATTCCTATTATAGTTAAAAGCAAACTGATAATCAAAGACTCAATTATAATTATATTCTAATATATCAAAGTAAAACCCACCTCCGAACATTTAAAAATATCATTACTAAACGGTAAATGGTAATTTTATATTTTATTTCTATTTCTATTTCTATTAACAAATTATCGTAATCTAGTTTACTTTTGTTTAGATTTGCATCAGATGTTATCTAGAAGCACATTTCCAATCTCACACCACAATCTATATGTGTACCCACATTCACACTTCAATATTGAGTGTCCTTGTGGTCCAATAAAATTTGTTGGTAACTACAGTTTATTGGCATATATATAGTGACGACAAATCATGAAAAGCTGTACACAAATACATATATGCTGACCTAACATATTTTATATTTAATCAATTCCGGTGTCGTTTATAGCAGTAAATTTATTTGCGGAAACATGACCTCACATTCGGACTATATATATTCAGCTTCGATGGCTACGAATATGTGTGGTTCCTCAGGTTCTTCTTCTACCCTCTGGCTCATTGTCTTCGTAGCAGAGAACAAACTTGTATGTGTAAGGATCGAGCTTTGGTTGATTTCTTTGTGGGAGGCTTCGAAGTTTTTGAGGTACGAATTGTTATGAACTTTCTTTTTCCCGACTCGAGCAAAAGCATTTGGTTCTTGGTAAACAGGCGAATTGACCCGACGAATTCACTTGGGCAAGGGTTTCATTGCACGAGCCTTAACGAAACCCTCGCCTTGGCGAAATTCCAATGGTTATTTTCGTCCTGACAGTAGAAAACCGCCATGTATCCATTCTTTCTTGCAATTAGTCTAATGTTTACATATTCTTTCTCAAGAAAATTACAATTCTTATAGACAGTCGTTAGTCTTGTTTAGCTACCACTCACATCTGCTTTTAAACAATTGTATACTTATTAGACGATTTTAAAGAAGTGAGAGAGTTTACTGACCACCGCACCAACTCAACTGGAATCGAATCAGATTGTCAGTATTCCGGTCTGCCCCTAAACAAGTTTATACCTACTAGACGAATTTTAAAGAAGTGAGAGTTTATTGACCACCGCACCAACTTAATTGGAATCGAATCAGATTGTCACTATTCCCGTTTGCCCTTAAACAAGTCTATACCTACTAGACGAATTTTAAAGAAGTGAGAGAGTTTACTAACCACTGCACCAACTCAACTGGAATCAAATCAGATTGTCACTATTCCTGTTTGCCCTTAAACAAGTGTATACCTACTAGACGATTTTAAAGAAGTGAAAGAGTTCACTAACCACCAAACCAACTAAACTAGAATCGAATCAGATTGTCACTAATCCGGTCAGCTTACATCTCCTATATATATGTATATATAACCTCAACTATCTTGCATTTTCAGGACGTGTAACCATGGAGAACAAGGAAGCTCCGGAAGTAGAACTTCCATCTCTCCTCACCCACATATCCTCCAATCCGGCGGCCACCGGATTCGACCGTGTTCACGAGGTGCACATCCCGATCACCGACGAAACGGACCATCCGCAAGAATCGGATACATCTTCATCTTTCAATCCCCATTCGGTCTCAATCAGCATGCCGCTGAGGAGCGATATGGAGAGAGTAGAAAAAGATCAATCTAGTGACCGGAGTAGTCCCAATTCCGGCCTCAACGGAGCGGCGCCGACCATGTCTCACTCTCAGCCGATAGTGTCCGGTGCGCCGTACGTGGGAGCGACGGCGAGCGAGTATGCGCCCAATCCGGCCATCAATAGGTTGAAGGATCGGAGGTTCGATTCCATGAAGACATGGTCGGGGAAGCTCGAGAGGCAGATCACGAATTTTCGGGGGAAATCGGTTCGAGTTCAAGAGCCGGAGGAGGACATTGTGGCGGAGGCCGGTGGCTTGACGGTGGATCGCTACTTTGATGCCTTGGAAGGGCCGGAACTTGATACACTAAGGGTATGTAGCTCTCTTTCTTTCTTTTACCTTTTTCCAATATAGCCTCGGTCGATTCGTCCAGCCTCTACTACAGTACTACTAGTTTAATACTCGGGACGATGAATCTTTCGTCTAAGAGTAGAGAAAATCGTCTATAAAACCTACCCTTCACACTAATTTACCCTGTCCCTATGTCTTTATTCGCCCTTCATTGGAGATGTCCTTATAAGTGTTCGAACCGATCTCAATAACATATGTAGACTCAGTGGCGGAGCCACGTGTCCCCCTCAATTATTTTTATAAAATTTTGCTACTAATTTTTGAATTTTTATAAAATTCCCCTTATATTTTTATAGTTTTCTAGTTGTGCCCCCCTTAAATTTTTTTTCACGTCGGTTATTACCATTGAAATTTTTTGGTGCCCCCATCAAAAAAGCTGGCTCCGCCACATGTAGTTCCCTAGAAGCTCAATCAAATCTGGTACGTCAGATTCTTAATCTAACTTTCATCTACACTACACTTACTCCTAAATAGACGAGGTTAAAGTCCCTAACCTTACTACGGTGTTTAACCATCAGACCAACTCAAATGGGCAAAACGGTCGTTGATCAATCAGAACGGCTTATACTTGTAAAAGTTGGGATTGAGAGTACTCGGGTCATTCCGAAAGGATCACACCATATTCTTGTATTCGAGAGTAATTTGTATTCGTGCTCCTACTTTTAAAATATGTTAGTTCTCTAGGTACTCATTCATATCTGACCTAGTAACTTTCACCCGCACCTGCTACCAAACAGATGGGGTTAGAAGCTCTAACCATCAGACCAACCCAAGTAGACATAACGGTTCATAGATTAATCAGAACGACTCATTCTTGACTCGATTGGGATCAGGAGTACTTGGGTCATTCCGAAAGGATTGCACCATATTCTCATATTCGAGAGTACTTAGTATTAAAGCTCCCACTTTCAATAAGAAAAATGTCAACAAGATTAAGAACATGTTACGTTATGTTTCACTTCACTAACTATTTATGTTATGTATTTTTTTGTGTAGGCTTCGGAGGAAAGTGTACTTCCGGCGGACAAGAAATGGCCGTTCCTACTAAGGTTCCCAATATCCTCATTCGGTATCTGCCTCGGCGTCAGCAGCCAAGCGATTCTTTGGAAGACTCTAGCGACCTCAAAATCCACAAACTTCCTCCACATAAGTCCCATGATCACAATAATCCTGTGGAGCGTGAGCGTAGCGCTAGTCGCTGCCGTCACCGCCATCTATCTCCTCAAACTAGTACTCTACTTCGAAGCCGTTCGGCGTGAGTACTACCATCCCATCCGCGTAAACTTTTTCTTCGCCCCGTGGATTGCCCTCCTCTTCCTAGCGCTAGGCGCCCCTCCCTCGATCGCTAGCAACCTCCCGAAAACTCTGTGGTACGTCCTCATGACCCCGATCCTCGTCCTCGAGGTCAAGATCTACGGGCAATGGATGTCCGGAGGGCAGAGGAGGCTCTCCAAGGTCGCGAACCCCTCGAACCATCTCGCGGTCGTTGGGAATTTCGTCGGGGCGTTGCTCGGCGCTTCCATGGGGATCAAGGAAGGCCCTATCTTTTTCTTTGCCATCGGACTTGCTCATTACACGGTTTTGTTTGTAACGTTGTATCAAAGGCTTCCTACTAACGAGACTCTCCCGAAGGAGCTCCATCCGGTATTCTTCCTCTTTGTCGCCGCCCCTAGCGTAGCTTCCATGGCGTGGGCCAAGATCGAAGGCTCCTTTGATGACGCTTCCCGAATCGCCTACTTCATCGCCCTTTTCCTATACTTTTCACTGGTAAATCTCCCCGACCGTATAAATTTCATTATCAAGTTACTGTTTTGGAAAAACAAATCTTAAGATACAAACTAAAAACTCGTGAGAGATATTAGATTAAGTAGATCTAACGACCCATTTTTTTTAATAGAGAATTGGTTCACATCTGATTGTATTTTTGTATAAATATATAATCAGACGGCATCTTTACGATATAAACTAAAATCATTTTTATTAAACCGTTTAAATTAAAAAAATCATTAAAACATATATGGTATAAAAGAAAGCATGAACTGTTGGATTCAGCTCAAATGAAACCTCGTATAAGTTTTTAGTTTATATTCCGCGATTAATATTCTTTATATAATACTTTTTGTAGTGTTAATGTTACAACTTAAATAAGTTATGGTTCTAATCTACATTCTTTTATCATTTCAGGCAGTAAGAGTCAATTTTTTCAGAGGCTTCAAGTTCTCGTTGGCGTGGTGGGCGTATACCTTCCCTATGACCGGCGCAGCCATTGCGACTATTAGGTACTCGAACGAAGTGACCAACGTGGTGACACAAACGTTGTCCGTAACATTATCATTAGTTGCAACTATTGTTGTCACGTCTCTCCTGGTCACTACGATTTTGCACGCGTTCGTGCTCCGAGACCTCTTCCCCAATGACAATGCCATAGCCATCAGCAACCGAAAGCCAAAGCATCACAAACATTGGCTCCCCCACTTCCATTTTAGGAACGTCAGCCCGATCGCCAGGGAAATCGACAACTACTTGAAGTTTTCCTACTTCGACGGGAAAGATTTGGAGGCCTCGCTCGAAATCCCTTCTTCTGATCGAACTTCAAGCATCGAGCACAAAGACCGTAGGGTATCATCCAAGTGATATGAAATGATCGAGTAAAACTACAATGTATATAAGTTATAAAGTTTTAAATCGAATATATTTATATCAGATCAGATTACCATAACAAGGATCATTCCAATATTCTCGAACAACCTGACTCATAACTCACCATGAATGTTGACATCAATGCACTTAATTTAATGGACATTCCTTTTCAATCATCAGTCCATCAACTTGGCCAGGGTACGGCCACGATGGATTAGTGGTCATGTCGACCATATAGAATATGGTATATATGCTTATGAGATATTGAAGTATACCATTTACAATGTAAGTGACATCATATTTGAAAGGATTACAAAGATTACTAAATCAATTTGAGTTCTATCCTTAATTTTCACAAAATTATAAGCCCAAATAATTGGATTTTAACATCAACCATTGTCACTAAACTATATTTTGAGTGGTGATTTACGTTGGTATCTATCTTTCTATCACTTGATTTTGCATAGTCAAATCGAGGTTGTCCGAATGGTCTCTTGAGGCACTGTTTGCTAGTCTGGCGTGCTAGTGGTTGTTGTGGTGGACATGGGTGGTTGTTTTCTCTTGTATTCTTTGTTGTTTTTGCCTTCTAATTCGGATTTTTGTTGGACTTTATTTCGGTGGCTGTGGTTTCTATCCCAAGACTCACACTTCCTTTTTTAGTGCATTTCTTTCTCTCTAATAAAAAAAAAAATGCATGGGTAAACTTTGTCGGGACTTGATTATATATAAGGATAAAATCATAACTTCAATCGAAAATTGAGACCAAGCTTAGAAGGTAATATCAGCTTTTAAAATAAGACTATTTTACCAATTTCTCCCATATATGTTAGGTAAGACCAACTCTTGTCTGGTTCCTGATAATGTTAAGCTTGCAATTGGATGTTCCTTTAGGCTCCAAGTCACATTCCACCCATTTCATCATCCATTCACTCGATTAATTAACTCCTAATTTATTGCACTTTGTTTTTTTATGTCACATATTAGGTTTTCCCATAATTACCCATCAACATGATTACGGATCCAAAATAATAATTAAGGTAAAACCTTTTCTTTATCACAATAAAACCGTAAATTCTCATCCCAAACAAATTAAGGTAAGCACTATTAGTTAAAAGAATTAATGGAAGAGATTCTTTTTGAGCGAAAGTTGTAATTTTATATAAAAAAAAAGTATATCGGAACATCGATGTGCGTCAGAGAACATGCTCCCGGGCCACTAAGATCAGACAGAAAGAGCAATGATTCACTAAAACTTTTTCCACTAGAACCGTCACAAGCGGTATTTGAAAACCATATAGGCAAGGACAGAATACGCAAAGGGGGAAGGGGGTGCCGAAAATCAGATATCTGAACAACAGTGATGGTGGGAGGCAAAGCATCTGCATGAGACCCCTCTCAAGGCTGACGGATATGGCTGTCGTGAGCAGCAGATTCGGGGGAGGTCATGGATGAGGGTGTGAGGGGTAGCAAAACCCAGGGTGACCAGAGGGGGAAAGGACGGCCGACCGACCGTCGTCGTCGTTGGGAGGAGCGGCTGGAGAAGGACCAGAGCGTAACATACGAGGGCGGTACGGTGGGAGCTGAAATGTACATAAGAGGGCAGACTTGACCGAGAGATGGTGGAAGGAGGGGCGGATTTAGGGGGTTGAGGGTATGCCATGACATAGCGTTCCCCGAGAAAATTATATATAATTGTCTTTCAGATATCTTTGATTTGATATTTTATGGGTCTAAATCGGACTTCGTATTAAGAAGTTATGGTCATTTAAAGATTTGTTACGTGTATAACCTCATTTTACTTGAAAATGCTTATTTTACCCTCCAAATGTCTTTTACACTTTCCAACAACTTTATTCATATTTTTTTTGTAGGTTGTACTTTTTTTTATCAGCAATTTTTTTTTGTATATATAAGTAAACAAGCTTAAGATCCAACTACAGACCAAGCACAAAAAAATACAATAAACTGAGATGATGAAGGGGAATGAATGAAGCCCCCAACCCTAGAAGGACACAACCTTCATCTTGGGGCAGTACCAAGAACAGATGAAAGAAACCAAACAACCTGAAAATGAAATGACTAAACAAGTAGCCTTGAGTTGAAAAGCCCTGGAGACCAGATTAACCAATAATCAGCGCTGAAGGACCTAAGACGCCAACCACCATGATCCCCCAACACAAATCACAACCGGAATTAAAACAACCCCTTGATCTCAAACCTAGGTTTTGCCGGCGCCAACACGTAAGCTTAAGATCCAACTACAGACCAAGCACAAAAAAGTACAGTAAACTGAGATGATGAAGGGGAATGAATGAAGCCCCCAACCCTAGAATGACACAACCTTCATCTTGGGGCAGTACCAAGAACAGATGAGAGAAACCAAACAACCTGAAAATGAAATGACTAAACAAGTAGCCTTGAGTTGAAAAGCCCTGGAGACCAGATTAACCAATAATCATTTGAAAAGTTAGATTTAAGATATAACGGTTCAGTACTATGCATTTATAAGTATTCATAGTCATTGACAATTAGTTTTGACTCATTTTTTTACAGAAATCATGTCTCATATTATATCATTTGCATTCTCATATACGTTATATGACTAAATATATGTTTTTCCCAGAGCATTTTGCTCATGGCGAACCAAACAACGTATGGTTGATCGTTCGACTTGCACGACGTGTATGGATTCATGTACTGTATCTTCTAGCTGAAATTCCTTCATGAAAATTGTAGATATCTTAATTCCATTTGATTTGATATCTTACGGGCCCAAATCAGAGCTCGTATAAGAAATTTATGCTATTCGAAAATCGATCAAACTCTAACACTTCTTAAACCGACTTTGATTTTTTTTTTACGTTTTAGTATTACCTAGTGGCATACCCTAAAATAAACTTCTGGAACCGCTTCTGGTGGAGGTGGGATGATTTGGCTGGAGAGTGGAGGCAGGCAACGGAAGGAGGCTTATCCGGCCAACAAAGGGCAGTGGACGGCGGTTGCATCGACGGATGAAGACGGACGACAGTAAGCGGAGGAGCTCAAGCGGAGACAGCAAAATCTCGTCTGAAACTCGCTGAATCTAGTCTGTGGCCAGCATTCCGAAAGTGACACCCCCATATTTGTGGACGACCGAAAAGGGACAGCCAGAGTTATTAACGGAATAGATCTCGAGAAGGAAAAATAAGGTGAGAGATGTTAACTGCAAAGGAGATTGGAGAATGAGGATGAGAAGAAAAAAAGGTGGAGTTGGATACCACAGACAACTATGGTAGCCACCGACGGCGATTATTGCAGCCACGGGTTCTCTCAATAAAGAGAGGGGGTCTGGTCTCACTTTGATCAACTGTTCTTCATGGGGTGGCGGCTTTCGTTGTTTACATTCTAAACTTCATTGAATGAGTCGAGCATATCCTACGAAAATTCTCCCAAACACATTTCATTGATTTCGTAATATATTACTTATATATATTACACAAAAGCTTTCGTAGATCGTCGTAAGCAACTTTAATATATCATCGAATAGTGCCTCTGGTCCCACTCCTGTCCGCGGAACGAGTACAATAATTATCTCAAAGATTCTCGCACATCCGAAACGGACGGTACAACAAATTTACTATATATATATATATATTTTCTACACCCATGACTTTATATACAAATATATCAGTTAAATAATTGTCCATGAATCATGAGTATGTTGCTACAGTATAAAGTTCGATTGCAAGATCATCATTTTTGTTTCTTTTCGTATATGCTATGATTCTATCTTTCTAATAATTCACAAAAATAAATAAATATTACACATGAAATAATGCATGCATTGTATTTATAGTATCTTATATGTTCGTGAAAAACGTAAACGTGTATTTTGATTATTTATATTGTAAACTGATTGATATCAGACAAATGACCACCGACCGATGAACTCCAACGCATTAAAAAAATTGTAGGAACAATTAATTTACTATTTTATCGAATTATTAAGATTGTACAACCAAACAAAATGCCAAATAGTCCACCACATGTTCGATGTCTACTCTTTTGTTTGTATTCCATATTTCATTTTCGGAGGCTTTTTATGGTCAATTAATATGTCTTATGTTGTGTTTATCTCTCATTTCTTATGATTAGTGTGTTTGTTGATCCACATGGAGAATGGTATATATATTATATTTGTTTATGTGGAGCAGTTAGTGTGAAGATGGAAGCTAAGAAGAAGTTAGCTTTGGAGTTGAAAGTGACCAATAATGTCAATTTGTCAATAATTAACTTGGACTCAACAGTATAAAATATTGTACGAATTCAATGTCTGGTCCCTCATAGCTGTATTAATAATAAGCCCACCTAATATGTTTTTATTTGGTAGCTGGAATTTGTTTTTGAGGTTATTGCAAAAATGACCATCATATATTTGGTCTTTTCAACTTGTGTCCCTAAACGAAAGAGCAATTTACCATTTGTCCTCTTATACTTATCTTAATTTGCATCATCAATAAAAAGTTACATTCCCGTCTAGAAAGGATCAAAGAGGAACACGTTCCATATCTTTTTATTACGAAATTCAAGACCATTACAAACATATTTTCTCTCTCAACTTGTATCCCTTTTTGAAAGGTCTAATTTCACAAAATAAAGTCTCAAGTTTCCGACTAATCGAGCGGGACAATGAGTCGGGTGTTTTTCAGATTTTGGAGCCTAGACGAAACGGAAGGTCGGACGTTTTTATAGATCTTGGGACCTAGGCGAGAGTCTAGACAGAGATTTTTACAACAATTGATATTATATATTAATATCTCACAAATATAGTATTTTAACTTGTAATTAAGGGTAAATATGTTTTTTACTCTAGTGTGAGGGTAAATAGGTCTTTATTTTTATTTTTAAACTTTTTGATAAATGGTATAAATTAAGAAAAGTATATGGATACATATTAGTAGAAAATTTTGTTTTGGGACACAAATTGCAAAAACCAAACACCTCAAGGTCATTTTTGCAATTATCCCTTTGTTTTTTTTATAATTTATTCCCTTGTCGTTTTAGGAATAAACTTGGCCCGGAGTATATATATATACTCGGCAACCTGTAGCTACGAATAAGTGTGGATTTCTAGGTTCTTCAGCTCTTCTTCGACCCTTTTTCGCGTCCCTGAGATCTTGCGACCCTCATCGATCTCATCGTCTTCATAGCGAAGAACGACATTGTACATGTAACGAGATCGAGCTGTAATTGATTTCTTGATTGATTGATTTCTTCGGCGGAGTTTTTGAGGTAAGGATAGTTCTGAAGTTTTTCTCTTTTCGGGTTTTCGTAGAAGTATCTTGCTTATTTTCTGTAGAGATCGGTCGTGTTTCGGAGTTGAGCTCTCTCTCCGACAATCCCATAAGGAACTGAACTGCTTCTTTTGTTTTACTCTTGTTCTGATCTGGTTATGGCACATGTTCTATGTAGCTCAACTGTTAATAACATGTCTTGGATCTGTTTAATCGTGTGGTGAACTTGTCCTATTAGTATAAGTTTCGTAAATTTGTTTTAAAATGACGATATTACCCTTCAAAAACATTAAGTAAAAAAACCCGAATTTTCACTTCTCTTTTTACTTCTAAAGAAAAGATCAGGGTAGAGGTGAAAATTTTGAATTTTGAATTTTCTGCTTTTTTACTTTCTACTACGTGTAGAATTTTAAGAGTAAAATCGTCATTTTCAAACAATTTACACAAACTGTAAAGCGTTTTTTTACTATTATCATAGACGGTAATTTACAAAAAAGTGAAGGAATTAATCAGGGACGGCCCAACAAATTTGGGGGCCTTAAGCGATGATTTATATAAGTTTTTATTTTATGAAAAATTGCTTAATCGGGTATGCTTAAATAAAGCTTTTAAATACAGGTTAAATCAATAAAGATTTTTTTTCCTATTAAACTAGAACATGGGGCCTTTAAAATAAGTTTTTTGGGGCTTTTATATTTATTGATAATTGATAAAAAAAACAAGTAATACTAAATTTTTGAGGCGTTGTTTTTGTTGGGGCCTTAAAGCATTGCTTAAATAGCTTGAGGGTTGAGCCGGCCCTGGAATTAATATACATTTTTATTGGTCATTATCCCTAAATAACTTACATACTATATTTGCAAGTTGTAGCTTTGGTTACTTTTGTTGAAGTTGTTCTAATGAGTTTGTAAATAACATACATACTTTCAGGAGTTTTGTCAATATGGAAAACAAGGATTATAAGGATACACCGGAAATGGAACTTCCCGTTCTCAAATTCGATAGTATCCATGAAGTTCATATCCCCGTGAGCGAGGATGATAAGGTAAGTATTAAGTTTCAGGCTCGTTTTAACCAAAACGAATGGTCGGGGGTATTATAGACTTTTAACGTTGTTACGTAAACCTTACAGGTGTTAGAGACTTCGCATTCTGTGAAGCACCAGCACAAGAACTCAGTTTCCATCAGCAAGTCCCTGAGAAGAACCCTAAAGAGAGTAGAGGAAGATCCATTTTGTGATATGATCACTCCTTCCAAATCCGGCCATGGCAATGCACCGACGATATCGCATTCTCAGCCTTTATTGCCGACGGGGAGTGAGTATCCCCCAAATCCGGCCGTTAATAGGTTGAAGGATCGGAGATATGATTCGATGAAGACGTGGTCGGGAAAGCTCGAGAGGCAGTTCACTAATTTTCGGGGGAAATCGGTTCGAGTTCAAGAGCCCCCGGTGGAGAATAATAATGTTTTGCCTAATGCTGATGCTGGAGGCTTGACGGCGGATCGCTACTTCGATGCCTTGGAAGGACCGGAACTCGATACCCTCAAAGTGTGTAGTTCTTTTCCTTTCTTTAATGTTTTCGTTCGGTTTTTAATTTTCGGGTCAGAGTCAGTTCAACGTTAGAAAACACATGGAAATCATGTATGGGGTTGCTATAAGTCGTCATTCTTGACTTCCTGTCTTTCTTTTGGTTACTTTGATTTAGGGAAATTTTCATTTTAATGCCATGTCAAACTTTTATATGTAGTTTAATACCTTAGCTTGTTGTTTTTTGTATTTTAGTACTCTGACAAAATATTATTTTCAGTTTCATACCCAACCGTCATCCTTGACTTCATGTCTTTCTTTTGGTTACTTTGATTTATCGTCACACATTGACCTACATGTTTATAAATTATGTATCCCTTTTTTCATTCGTCGTCACAGTCATGTGTCGGAGTTAATGAAACTCCGACACATGACTATGACCCGTTACTTATTAAGTAATGATAGGATCTGAGTTAGCATATTGCATACGTTACATGATAGTATGATACAATGTTTTACTTTACTAACTTTATGTGTTATGTTTTTTTTTTTAGGCTTCGGAGGAAAGTGTACTTCCGGCGGACAAGAAATGGCCCTTCCTACTAAGGTTCCAAGTGTCCTCATTCGGTATCTGCCTAGGCGTCAGCAGCCAAGCGATCATGTGGAAGGCGTTGGCGACGTCAAAATCCACGAACTTCCTCCACATAAGCCCTACGATTACCGTCGTGTTGTGGAGCATCTGTGTCGCCCTGGTAGCTATTATATCCGTCATCTACCTCCTCAAAGTCGTCCTCTACTTTGAAGCCGTTCGGCGCGAATACTACCATCCCATCCGCGTAAACTTTTTCTTCGCCCCGTGGATCGCCCTCCTCTTCCTAGCGCTAGGCGCTCCACATTCGATCGCGAAAACCTTCCATAAATCCCTTTGGTACGTCCTCATGACGCCGATCCTTGTCCTCGATATCAAGATCTACGGGCAATGGATGTCCGGAGGCCAGAGGAGGCTCTCCAAGGTCGCTAACCCCTCGAACCATCTCGCGGTCGTGGGGAATTTCATCGGGGCTTTGCTCGGCGCTTCGATGGGGATCGAGGAGGGCCCTATCTTCTTCTTTGCGATTGGACTTGCTCATTTCGTTGTTTTGTTCGTAACGTTGTACCAAAGGCTTCCAACGAACGAGACTCTCCCGAAAGACCTCCATCCGGTGTTCTTCCTCTTTGTTGCGGGGCCAAGCGTCGCTTCCACGGCGTGGGCCAAGATGCACGGCTCTTTCGATGACGGGGCACGTGTCGCCTATTTCATCGGCCTTTTCCTATACTTCTCACTCGTAAGTCTCTTCAACCTCATATCCACACGGGATAATTGTAAAAACATACCCTAACATATTCACTTATAACAAGAAAATTAAAGATATGAAAATTAGATATATTTTTTTTTTACTTGTTATTCAGGATAAACTCTTTATTTTCATATGGGATAATTGCAAGAATTGTAAAAAAAATTAAATGGAGAATTTACACTTACAAAACTATAGTTAAAAAATTGTAGGTAAAAACAAAATTCCGTATCCCTTAGTTTTATTGTTTTTTTTTGTACTGTACTTATAGCAAGAAAACTAAACACTTTACTAAACGATATGAAAATTTGAATTTTTTTTTTATACTTTTTATTTTTTAAAACTATAAGGGTAAAGTCGTTATTCTTATACAAATTAACTAAAAATTCATTATACCATTTTATCATTATCTTAATAGATGACTACAAATTACAGAAAGTGAATATCTCATGATATTTTTCCAACTGTTATTTATATTTTTTTAGTATTAGGTAGCTGGTTCTTATCTATTTTTATTTTTTTCATTTTAGGCCGTGAGGGTGAATTTTTTCAGAGGCTTCAAGTTCTCGTTGGCATGGTGGGCGTATACCACCCCTATGACAAGTGCGGCCATTACCACCATCAGCTACTCAAACGAAGTGACCAATGCGGTGACACAAACATTGTCCGTGGCACTATCGGTGATCGCGACCGTCGTGGTAATTTCTCTGTTGATCACTACTATTTGGTACGCGTTCGTGCTACGAAACCTCTTCCCGAATGACAATGCCATCGCTATTAGTAACCGGAAGCCAAAAACAAGCAAGCATTGGCGCCCTCATTTCCATTTTAGGCACGGGAGCCCGAACGAACGGGAGATCGAGAACTACTTGAAGTTTTCCTGCGCCGAGGGGAAAGACTTGGAAGCCGCGCTTAAACCTACCGTGGATCCGGTTTCGAACGACAATGTGGGTGATAGTGAGGTTGAGTCTAAGTGATGCGGAGATTGGGAGAGTAATGTACAAAAACAATAAAAAAATTATTTTTGCTGCGTATCAAATTGTATTTCACAACTTAAAAGTCGAAGACCCGTTGGTTCCATTGATATCAAAGATTTAGATAAATACTTAGTTCGTATTACAAACTCGATTTTCCCCCTAATAGTGTCTCAGATATACCTTACGAGTCTTTCATACTTTTAGAAACAGTTTGAAACTTATTTTTGTTATTTATTAACTTTAAAGTCCATGTCTTGTTATGACCCAACACCTCAAGCTCATGTAACAGTTTAAGCCCATTATAATGGGTTGTTCCAAAAAGAAAGAGTAGGGTTTATATTAATGTCTTGTTGTATGGTTGTGAAAACTAAAACATCAAAATACTTGGTTTAATACAACGAATATAGCATAAAGGCTATACATTGAGCAGCAATTATTGGTTTCGTTATATTTTACTTTTATTTTTAGTACGCTTTTATGGCACTTCCAAAACCGGTACCACCGGATTATTTGTCTCAGAGTTTTTTTTGTAAAGGGAGCTACTAGGGCTCTTTACAATCTCATGACTCTCTTTTACTTCGTGGTCAAGGAGTTTATCCTGATGCACTCATCTATAACTGATATTTATAATTAATGATAATGTAACTTTTATCCCAAAAAAACACGCCCTATTATGGATGTGTATTATTCTGCTTTTAGAGTTTTAAACTTCTTTTCTCTCTACCCATTTCTACCTCCATCTCCGGCAACATGAGATCCCCTGTCATCATGACCTCGTCACCAATCCCACCCTGACCCATTTTGCTCCTCGCCAGGTTCTACGTCCTCTTCCTATGACCCGCCCGATACAGTGGGAACTCTAGGTCCGATCAACGGGCTTCGCGCGATAAGTTGGCTGGGCATGTTGCAGGTTTGCCGGACGTGCGCCAGGGTAGTCGGAGTACGGAACCGGCGACTTTCCTTAGTGCGGTGGTAAAAGGGGCTGCTCCGGTGTTGTCACAGTGTGTGGGTGAGGCGGCTGGGATTGGTTTGGCCAGAGTTGTTAGCTCTGGATCGTCTCGGGTCCGGCGGTGGGCTGCTCCGGTGTTGTCACAGTGCGTGGGTGAGGCGGATGGGACTGGTTTGGTCGGAGTTGTTAGCTCCGGATCGTCTCGGGTCCGGCGGTGGTTGTCGTCGGGGGGCACCACCGTCTCCTTGTCTCCCGATGGACCGAGATTGGTGGTTGTTGGGCCGGTGTCAGCGAAGAAGAAAGGCGAGACTCGTCCGGAGTTGGGTGTTTTCAAACCCGATGAGCGAGTCGGGGTGGGGCATCGGGGTTTCGTTGGTAACCATGGCCCATTCCCGACCAGTGAGGGCACCAGTGATCGAGCTTTTAAGCATGGCAGTGTTCATTCCGAACCTTCCCCCGTGCTTGAAGCGAGTGAGGTGGTTCCAAGGGATGAGGAGGATGGTTGGACTATTGTCCAGAGCAGAAGGTCGAAGAAGGCGAAGGTCCGTAAGGTGGCTGTAGAGAGTCAGGATCGGGGGTTCCCGGCTTTTGTTGCTAATTACCCAAAGTCGACTTCGAAAGAGCAGCTTTGGGGCCTTTTTAGTCAGATCGGGAGACTCTGCGGGATCGTCTTCTCTCCTCGCTTCTCTTCGCGAGGTAGGCCATTTGCTTTTATTTACTTTTCGTTGTATTCTGATTTGCTTAAAGTTGTGGCGTCTTTGAATGGGTCGTTGTGGGGCTCGCAAAAGTTAGTTGTGGAATTGGGTAGACGTGTTGGGTCTTTGGCTTCCTCTCAGCTGAGTAGGTCTGAACCCCCTTTGGTTCCTGTTGGTATTATGCCCAATTCCGAAGTTAACCTTGTTGCGGAAGAGCAGACTCCTGTTAGGAATTTCGCTCCTTTTGAGTGTAACCCTCCTGGGACTAGTACTGGGTTAGGGGGTGATGGGGCTGGAGCAACACGCTCCTTGCTTGGAGGCGGTTTGTCTCCCCTCGGCTAACCCCTCCTTGGTTGGGCGGACTGATCTTTGTGTTTTAGTGGTGGCGACGACCTCGTCCTCTTCCTCCTCCCTAGTAGCTGCTATGGGGAGATCAGGCATAACTGGTATAGAGTTATTTGAACTGGGATCGCGCACGTTTCTCCTTCGTTGTGTTGATCGTTCGATATGGGAGATCTTGACCCAGGATGACTGGACCAGCCTTCGGCTTTGGTTCTTCTCCTTTTCTAGCAGTTTGGACATGATCCTTTCCGGTGGGCGCCTGGTGTGGGTTGACCTCTTTGGTTTACCCCCTACAGGTGGTGTAGGGATAGTATGGTCCGCGTTGTGGAGAGGGTTGGTCACCTGATTGTCGTCCATCCGACTTCTTTAGTATCGGGCCAGATGTCCAGGGCCCTAGCTCTTATTCACACTTCGGATGTCTCCTTTCATAGTGTGTCGGTTCCGGTGAGGTGGGACGAATTTTCTGCGGATGTGGTGGTGAAGAGGGCGCAGCTGGATAGTATCCCACCCTGCCCTACCCCCAGACCACCTCCGGCTGCTTCGTCGGGGTCTGGTATTGATCCGGTCATTCATGCTTTCACGGCCAGGCCGCGATTCTTACGGTTGTCGATTAGATCTGTAGTAGGTGCTTCGTCTCAAGCTGTAGTTCCTTTTGAGGCTCAACCAATTGGTGATGATGCAGGGGGTAGTCAGGAGCAGTGTTTCTCGGCCGCGTGTGACGTCACTCGCGACTCTGAGTCCGAGTTGGATCGGGAGCAGGGAGCTGATGAGGCTTGTGTGGAGACTGCCTTAGTTCTGTTTGATGGCCCCCCGGTGTCTGAGTTAGAGGTTGGTGGTGGGGGTGGTTTGTGTTCTTCTTCAGGAGAGAAGGTTGCGCCCCTGGCTTGTTCTCGCCCGTCGGTTTTTTCGGAGTTTCGTTCTGACCTTGTTGATGGACGTACGGGCGAGAGCATCACTCACACAGTGGCGCGGTTCGCTGAGAGTATGGGGGTCTGCTATAAGGGTTCAGCTGAGGAGGGTTTTAGGAAGGTTGAGGCGGTGCTTAGCCACACTTATAGTAGCGGGGTTGCTAACCCCTCGGTGACTTCATGATTTTCCTCTCTTGGAATGCTTGAGGGCTAGGCTATTCTTCGAAGAGGAGTCTATTGGCCTCTCTTATCCGAGCTCATCGAGCTGACTTTGTCTTGATTCAGGAGACGAAGTTGTCGGACATTAGCCCCAGTATTGCTCGTTCGTGTGGTTTGGGAGATGATTTCACCCATTCTTTTATTCCTTCCTCTGGTTTGTCGGGGGGTCTTCTCTCTATCTGGAATAGTAGAGTGTATCAGGTGAGTCAGGTGTACCCCTTACCTGGCGTTCTGGTCTGGTCTGGAGTTCATCTGCCTACGGGAACTTCATTGACAGTCCTGAATGTGTATGCTTCTACCTCTGTTGTGGCGAGAACAGACCTTTGGAGGTCTCTCCGTTTTGTTGTTGATGGTGCTGGGCCTGTGTTGCTTGTCGATGGGGACTTCAACACGGTTTGTTCTCAGGAGGAGATCTCCTCTGGGGGGCTTTTGCATGGTGACAGTTCTGAGTTTTGCGACTTTATCTCGGCAACAGGGTTACTCGATCTCCCTCTATCCAACAGGCGGTTTACCTGGTTTGGTCTCGCTTCTAGGTGCAGTCGTATTGACCGGTTTCTTCTGTCTCTTGAGCTTTTATGCATGTTTTCTGGACCTGTTCAGAAAGGACTCACCCGTTCCCTCTCTGATCATTATCCGATCCTGTTGTCTGCTGAGAGGGTCGACTGGGGCCCTAGGCCTTTTCGTTTTATTGATGCTTGGGTAGAGCACGATGAGTTCCTCCCTTTTGTGAGTGAACGGTGGTCCTCTTATGTGGTTCATGGAGATTCGGAGTTCATTTGGTGGACCAAGTTGAGGACTTTGAGGAACGATCTGCGTGACTGGAATCAGATGGTTTTTGGGAAACTAGACACTTGTATATCAGAGTTGGAGGTGCGTTTGATGCTTTTGATGTCCTGGTTGACACTAGGCCTTTATCAGAGGAAGAGCTAACCGAGAAAGCTTTTTGCACCTCCCAGTTAGCCACTAAGGCATGACAGAGATCTAGCTTGTGGAAGCAGAAGGCCAGAGTCAAGTGGGGCAAGGACAGGGATCGTAATTCAGCTTATTTTCATAGGGTTGCTCAGTCCCATGGTGCCCGGAACCAGATCTTCTCGGTGTTAGAGAACGGTACAGAGTTTTCAGATCCTACAGGGGTCAAGGCTCAGGCCGTCGCTCACTTTGGGGCTCGTTTCTTCTCCGACCAGTCGACCCATCATACCTTACCCACTTTGCCATTTTACAGGTTAAGCGTTGAGGACTCATGTATGTTGGAGTCTCCTTTTACTGAGGCTGAGGTGTTGGAGGCCTTGTCTGCTTGTTCTGGGGACAAGGCCCCTGGGCCAGATGGTTTCAATCTGGTCTTCTACCGAGTGTCTTGGCCAATCATTCGGATCGACTTCTTGTGTTTTCTTCATTTCTTTCATGCCTCGTTTCAGCTTAGTCGTGGGGTGAACTCGAGCTTTATTGTTCTCATCCCGAAGGTCCCTTCTCCTCGTTCCTTCTCGGAGTTTCGCCCTATTAGTCTTACGACAGCCTCGTACAAGATCTTGGCTAATATTTTGTCGAGACGGTTGAAGAGGGTGATTGGAGACCTTATCAGCTCTACTCAGTCCGCGTGTGTGCAGGAGAGGCAGTTATCGGACAATGTCCTTATCGCTATGGAGGTTCTTGGATATGTGCGACGTCCCCACCAGCCAGCCGCTTTGGTGAAGTTGGATTTCGAGAAGGCGTTCGATAAGGTTGATTGGTCTTACTTGCTTCATGTTCTTAGGAATATGGGTTTTGGTGGGAAGTGGATTTTGTGGATCTCCTCGTGTCTTCGGAGTTTCTCTTCTGTGCTGATTAATGGGTCTCCATCTGAGCAGTTTAAGGTCTTACAGGGAGTCAGGCAGGGGTGTCCGATGTCGCCTTATCTTTTTCTGATAGCTGCTGAGGGTTTTCACCAGATCTTTGAGCTTGGTATCAGGCAGGGTTTGTACGGTGGCATTAGGGTTGGCCCAACCATCAGGGTTTCTCACATGTAGTTTGCAGATGACACTTTATTGTTCCTTGAGGCAAGGGTGGTTCAGTTTCGTGCTGTTAGGTTTGTTCTCCACTCTTTTGAGCTGGTGTCTGGTCTGCGGATCAACTCCACCAAGTCGTCTCTAGTTGCTTTTGTTGTTGATGATCGGTTGTGTTCGGATCTTGCGGAAGCCATGCGGTGTTCTTTGGTTACTCTCCCTTTCACTTACCTTAGGTTCCCTCTGAGAGGTAATCCTCGTCTCGCTTCGTTTTGGGACCCAGTGGTGGATAGGTTCAGAGAGAGGCTTGCGGTTTGGCGGACCCGCTTTCTCTCTTTGGGTGGGCGCCACACGCTCATTAGGGCGACCCTGGCTAGCTTGCCGGTCTTTTTCATGTCCTTATTTCGAGCCCCTAAGAAGGTGGTTCGGTTGCTAGAGAGATTTCAGAGGAGGGTCCTTTGGTGTTCAGGGCGTGAGAGGAGGTTTCTTTCCAAGGTTCCGTGGGAGGTGGTTTGCAGGTCCAAGGACTCAAAAGGACTAGGTTTTCGTTCTCTTTTGGAGGTAAACACCAGTCTTCTCCTGAAATGGTGGTGGCGCTTTGCTATAGAGGGGGCTTCCTTCTGGAGGCGTGTCATTTGTGCTTGTTTCGGGTGGAGGGAGACCGAGTGGGACTTGGGATCGCTCACGGTTCCCCCAGGGTGTCCTCTTTCTTCATCCGACATGTGGTTCGTTTGGATCGGGACCCTGGGTTTGCGAGAGTGTTTGGTCCCGGTACTTTGAGATGGGTGGTCGGTTTTGGCACCATGATTCGTTTTTGAGAGGACCCGTGGCTTTTTGATACAGCTATGGCGAGTCGTTTTCCCCGGCTTTATCGGTTGGTAGCAGGCCATCATGGGTCAGTTGCAGAGTTTTATGTGGATGGGGACTGGTTTTTCTGTTTGATAGGGATCTTCGGGTTCGCGATGCCGAGGAGTTGGAGGAGATAAGGTTCCGTCTGGTTGGTGTTCGTTTAGTATGTGAACGTTCAGATTCGCTGGTCTGGTCTTGGGATCCAAGGGGTTCTCGTCAGCTAGAGCTTTTCAGGTGATTGCTGGTTGGGTGGATTATGAGGTCACTCCTTGGGCTTCTGTGATCTGGTCAGCCCATGTTCCTCCCAAGATCCATTTATTTTCCTGGTTGTTTGCTCATGGAGGGGTTCCCACTATTTCCTTCTTGGTGGATAGGGGTGTGTCGATTCCGTTAGCTCGTTGGAGGTGCATGTTGTGTGGTTTCGGTGGGGAGGACTCTAGCCACTTGTTTGTCACTTTCTCTTGGACCTAGAGGGTCTGGTCTATGATATTGGGATGGTGGGGAGTTGTGGGCATTTTTCCGATGTCGCCGGCTCTGTTTCTTGAGTCCTGGACCTCTCTGTTGGGTTCGCGTAGGCTGAGATCTGAGTGGACTGGTATTGGTTTGCTGTGTGTAAAACCCCGCTCTTTCAAAATGGTATTATTTGGATTAGGAAACGTCGAGGTGGATTTTTGCAACGAGTGAATTTTGAGGAGAAAAATCATTAAAAAAAAAGGGGGCTGGACTTGAAATTGGACTAGGACAGATCAACCCTTTGGGCCGAGCCATCCACGGCCCAATCACCACGCGTGCGGCCCACACTGGTCGGCCCAGCGTCGAAAACCCTAGCAATAAAAGGGACTAAGCGCGTCGTTTCGGTGCCAGATCTGCGCACCCAAATCGAGGGGCGACCTCCCTCTCTCGCGCACTCGTCCTCCTCGCGATGCCAGACCATCGCCGACGTCCTCTCCTCTCCGACGACCTTCACCCCTCTCGCTTCTCCTTCTTCTGTCCCTTACCGTGAAAACCCAACCCCAGAAAACCTCATCTTCCCCTTCCTCTCAGCTCTCGATGCCGGACTCGCACGACGTCGAACCAGCATCGGAGAACCCTCGCTTCGAGTTCGTCTCTCCGGGCCAGCAACGAGTCTTCCCTCACCTTTTTCTCTCTTCCCCGGCTCGACTCACCTGGAATCGCGATGATTCCGAGCTCGATTCGAGCGGGCGTGGCTGGGACCGTCGCCGGAGACTGCGTAAGCTCCAGATCTGAGAACGAGGCGAGCTTTGGACGCGCTCGAGCCCCTTCCGGCACAACCACGACGTAGCTGGGTCCTGACGCCGCTCCTCCGCTCCTTCCGCTTCGATTCCGAGTCCTTACGGCGCCACGGGCGGTGGTCGTAGTCGTTCTAACTCGCCGGAGCCGTCGCCGGCTCGGTCTCGAGCCCGAGCATACTTGGGCCAGGCGGTGTTTGGGCTGGAGCACTCTGGGCCAGAACTGGACGAGCCTGGGCCTTGGGCCTGGGCCTGAACGAGGCAGACCTCGGGCTGGATCTGATCTGGGCTTCGGGCTCGGACCAGATCTAAGTCTGGGTCTGGGTTCGGGTCAGGTCCGGGTTCGGGTCAGGTCCGGGTTCGGGTCAGGTCCGGGTCAGGGTCTGGATCCGGGTCAACCCGGTTTCAAATAAAACATTTTTAAAATCAGATTTAATAAATTGATTTAATTTAATTCAAGGTGAGAATTTAAAGGGAATTTTTTTGACTAAATCGGTGGACCTTTGGACTTTTACTGGTTTTAATTAGACGTTTTATATGTCAAATCTAGATAGGACTTCGCCCGAGATCAAGGGCTTGGACCCGAGCTAGAAGAGCGAAGACTACTCCGAGACCCGTGTGAAGAACGGAGTTGTGACCACTCGGGGCTTTCATCATAGTATTATTAGAGGAAGACCACAAGGTAGGGAAAGTCTTAATTTCTAATTTAACGCTTAGTATGCATGATAGGCTAATAAAATTGGAAAGGTCCTAGAATTGCCTTTAGGATGCGAATAACTAGAATAATCGTCTTTCAATTACTAATAACCGGAAGTGTCTAGAATGCATGTTTAGGATGAAGATCACTAGTGTAACTCGCTTTCAATACTTGGGACTTGATTTACTGGTAGAGAGGCTGTGAAGAGCTCTCGGATTAGTTGTGTGCTAGGATCACATGCTTGGTTGCTAGTTGTTAGGATAAACTAAGGGTCTAATAAAACTAGTTAGCTTGTATGATTAAATGCTCAATTGATCGTTCACATGATTGTTGATTGGTTGAATGCTTACTAGATTGGTTGAGTGATTGTGTTGTTATAATTTTTGATTGAACGGATGATCGAGTATGACTGGTTGTGCCAAAGGGGTACAATCAGGTGATCGATGTACCGCTGGTTCGTGACAGGCAAGTATGACGGTAAGTGTAACTGTGGGTATGAATCTCGTGTGTTGTGTGCGGATGAACGTGTATACTTCTAAGATTGAGGATTAAGTGAACGTCTTCGGTGTATTGTGGTGAAAGTGTGATTCGATGAGGGTTGGTTGATGGACGTGTTATTGTATGTTTCCCTTATTCTTATTCTTGAAATGTTTGTTTGTTTGTTTGTTTGGTTCGGTACTACACCGGGGGGGGGGGGGGTAATCCGGTGCCGTTGTGGTGGTTGGAGTTTGACAGAGACTGTGATTATTGAGTGGTTATTGGAGCCTGAGAGCTCGGCAGATCCTACGGGATATTGAGTGATTATTGAGTGGTTATTGGAGCCTGAGAGCTCGGCAGGTCCTACGGGCTATTGATTGATTATTGAGTGATTATGGAGTGGTTATTGGAGCCTGAGAGCTCGGCAGATCCTACGGGATATTGAGTGATTATTGAGTGGATTGCTTCATGAGAGGTGGTTTCGGAGGTTTCACCCAAGGGCGTGCGTCCCAGTGGAACACGACCTTGGTTCCCTATGACATATGATCCTTTGGAGGCATTTCCGAGAATTCCGATGATAAGTGCCTATTTGGGATTGTTTCCGGTTCCCCGACGCATGTGCCTCCTCTGGACCGAGGGAAAATCTGATATGATATGGATACTCTGGTGGATCGGAATATGGGAACCGATGTGATCCCAGAATCTATCCATGGATCGGAGGCTTGAGAAAGCGAGTGGTTGGCGTGATATTAATTGCTCCCATTTTATTAAGTTATGATTCGCTATAGTACTTTCATGAAATCTTTTAAGTTACTGTATCTTTGAAAAAGCGATACTATTTCATTACACGAATTCCATAACATTTCATTGTTTAATAGAATTTACTCGTTCCCAGCAGTGTCGGTTTTCTATTTTATTATAATGTTCTCTATCTATTCTCTGGGAAGTTATCGTTATCCTTGAGAATGCGATATTGTTATCGTTACTTCTTATTTGTTTATTATATCTTTTGGTCTTATGGTTTTCAATACTTTTGTGACCTCGAACTAAAGTAGTTTTAATATTAAACTTGGAGACTAAAGTTATTTACGATTTTCCCTACTGAGCGTAAGCTCATCCCTATTTGTTTATTTATTGTGTGTATAGGTATGATTGAGATCCGGGGAATTCGAGGCTCGGGAGCTTCCGGATGTCTTGAGGGTTGTATTAGAGATGTGTTGGTCCACATCGTTGAACCTTATTTACCTTATGTTACTTGTCAAGTTTTGACACTATATTTAAATTTTTTGGATTAAATTATTGAGGATTATTTTGGACTCGCTTTCAACTTTAAAAGAGTTTATACAGTTTTACCACTTTTATTTCGATTGTTCAGGTCACGTCTCGAGTCCGGCCAAAACCGGATTTGGGGCGTGACACTGTGTCTTTGGAAGATTTGGTTGGAGCGCAACCGCCGCGTCTTCTCAGGGTCTACTGCTATCGAACCAAGCATTCTGCTAGCTAGGGTTCAGCAAGGATCTTTTTCCAGTTTGGGAGCGGTTGGTCGTTCATTCACCTTTCTCGAGTGGGTTGAGTCTCCGGGTGTTGCGCTGACTAGGAGCGCCTAAGGATGAACTGTTGATTGTTGTGTCATGTTTGAGGAGTTCAACACCTTTTCCCCTGGTCCTCCTCGGTGGTTTCTCTTACCAGGTCTAGTGAGTGCTTGTTCAGGAGTCGTTTTGGGTTTGCTTTACCTTGGTAGGGTCCGGTGAGTACTTGTTCCGGGGTCGTAGTTTGGGGCCGATTTGCCCGGGTTCGGGTGGAGGGGCACGAATCACTTAGCGTTCTTGAGGCCAGAGGATTCACCCGTGCGGTCTCCTGTGGTACTGTTCACTAGTCCGATCAAGGTTGCCCGAGCGGTCTCCTGAGGTACTGTTACTAGTCTGGTGTATTAGTTGTTGTTGTGGTGGACCGGGGTGGATATTTTGTCTTGTTTGTTTCCTTTGTTTCTTTTGGCCTTTAGGCCGTTTTTGTTGGACTTTGGTTTAGTTGTTGTGGTTTCTAACCCAGGACCCACACTTCCTTTTTAATGCATTTCTTTCTCTGTGATAAAAAAACGGGGAACAACCCTGTCCTGGCCCCACATCGCCTCCTATTTTCCCCTCGTATGACCTATCCTCCAATGTAGAACCTCTTGCCCATGACGCCCCCTCGCATGCAGACGCTGATCCAGATACACCATAGGGAGAACGACCAGTCCTTCCATCCAATGGAGGCCTACTAATGCAACCATGTTGAACAGGGATCCCTTTCCCGGCCAAATCCGCATGGATGTTCCGCCACCAATGCACCCCCATGGCCAAAGTACCAGGGACCACACATGTCCCCCTCACCATATGAGATCCCTAAGGGGCACCCGGACCCGGTCGAAGGACCTGATCTCATCTGATTACCATTGGTGTGATCGGGCTTCTCATCTACTAGGGTTCCACCCATGGAGACCGATCCACGAAGACGAACTGGTGATTGAGGAGCTAGTCGAAGATGGACATGACACGTATAACACCCAGGAAGCGCCGCAAGCGCAAACGATGCTTTTAGAATTCGCATCACGTTGGACATACGCTCTAGTATACGATATCTAGACGAAACCCGACATTAGAGAGGAAGTCCATATCGCTTCTTGGTACGATGACATGATCATGGCGGGAAACTGGAGATGGCCCACGACCACCTATCTTCGATTGGGCTAGCTGGCCACGGTAATCCTCTACATGGGGTAATGGAAACATTACCATTATTAGGGAATTTGGCCTCGTTGAGGTAGAGGCGAGGCCTACAAACAGTCTCGTTGGTCATTCTGAGACCTCTATGACATCACAGGGTATCCTAGAAGAGCCACACTTCGGACCACAAGGAAAGGCTATTACTTATTCCCCAACATCCTCCTTTTCCTAGTATATTCTTTGGACGACTATCAAGACATCACAGGCATGTTCAACTCGAGACGAGGAAAGCTTCGTGGAATTCATGCACCGATCAATGTCAGAATAAGGAACCACCCCTACAACTTTTCTTGGTAATGTCAGGTATTCCGTTATAGGACTAGTGTTCCAGCCCTCACCGGAAATTTACTTCGTCCTTTTAAGTTATTACCACTATTGTATGATCGATATGTCCTTTACGTTTTCAAGTCAATAAAATATAATATTTTATGCTAAAAAATTCCCTGTTACAAGTGGCACTTACCATGCACTAGAGAACCAACTCAACTAAAGATCCAAACAAATAGTTGAAAGTTTAATTATAGTTTTGTATTCTAACACATACCCTCACGAACACGCCCGTTTGTGAGTTTGAACGGGGATTAGTTAGAATAGGAGAGAGAGCCAATTGAGAAAGGAGATAATGGTCAGAAAACCAACCCAACTAAAAGTTTATGCTGATAGCTGAAGACCCAATTATAGTTATATTCTAACACGCTCCCTCACGGACAAACTTGTTTACGGGTTTGGATGTGAATTATTTAAAAGATGAGATAAACTCGTTGAGAAGAGAGATGAGGGCAGACCCATTTGGGGCAAGTTTTTATAAATTGAGAAGAAATATTATTTATTTGTAGAGAGTGAAGTTTGAACCCTTGTCTGTAAGGTATTAGGCTCTGATACTATATTCGAGAATCAACTTAACAGAAAGCTCAAGCTGATAGTTGAAGACTCAATTAAAATTATACTCCAACCTAAGTCCCATTAAGGGAAATAGAAAAATAATGACTTCTTTTTCTGTAGACAATGAGATTCGGATTCAGATTCGGATTCGTATCGGTAAGGAACCCAACTTTGTTATAATGTTAGGCACCACTTGAAATAAAAGTTTTAGTTGATAGTTGAAGACTCAATTACAACTTTACATTCTAACACATGTCACTTGCACGAGATTCGTACCTCTCACTAATCGGGCCTCTGCTCGCTTTCGATCCCGTAAAGACAATCCGAATCCTGACCTAAATGTATGCCTAGTGATGTGTTAGGCAGCAACAATACTAAAGGCAAAGGGAATGAAAAGATGAAGAGAATATTGGAAGCATGTCATTTCTCTTAGGCACATCTTGTCCGTGTCTCCTTGTACTCGGAAACAAACATTTAACTAGTATTCAAGGGATGAGAAAGTGTGTAGATGGGGTCTACCATGTGACTATGGTTAGATGATTAGTGCCACTACCAAAGATATGATGATGGGAATGCAGACTTGGATTCCGAATGTATAGTTCATGTTTGATTATAAACAATATATTTATAATCAAGTCGATAGGTTTTTTGTGTAGTAGAAGTTCGAGTCCAACAGAAGATTGTTTCTTTAAGACAAAATTGTCGCTTATACATCTCATTCAATGTTCGACATATTTTTGTAAATCTTCATTTTATATTCAAGTTTGCAATGTTGTGAACGTAACGGATAAATATGTTATCGAATTTAATGATCGGAACAAGACGAAATGAATGTCAGAAAGTGAGTTGTCCACTCCACAGTAAATCTATACCTAATACGCGTTCACATCATCCCGTCAGAATTGACACCCATTGTTAGTGCTCTTATGGTTATTTAATCAGACAAGATTCCAACTGAGTCATAGACACCGAAACCATTGTTTCAATTTTTTTTATCTTTTTCATAGTTTTTTTTTCTTTAACCTAGTGATCAGAGTTTAATTCCCAACAGAAACAACTTCGTGAAAAAATAAGGGTCGGTACTACATTACTTGATCGGAGGCTTCAATGCGTAGAAGGATTTAATCTTGCATTCAGACCAAAACAAGAGACTTGGTTACATTTGTCCTAAGAGCAAGAACAACGGAACGGCCCCGCTCCCCGCGCCGCTCCGTTCGCTGGCCGGGCACGCTGGCCGTTCCGCTGTAATCGGCGAAAATCACGGTCCCGCTCCCCCTCCACGCGCTCCCGCTCCCGCTGCACACGCCCCCGCTCCCCACTCGCTGGCCGGGCGCGTTGGACGCGCCTGCGCGCCGTCAGCTGCGCTGGCAGCGTGTGGGGCTGCCACGTGTCCCGACCGTTGCACCTCAAACGGCTAGTTTTTTTTTTAATTCAAAAATCAACAAATAATACCCTATAAATACCCCTTTCCTCTCATATTTTTCACACCACTTCCTACTTCAACTATCCAACTTCACTCTCTCCTTCCCAAATTCTCCTCTCTCGTTTCAATTATTCTCGCGAATAATGTCAGGCGACGCTGGGTCTCGTGCACACTCATTTGGTGACGAACGAGAATTCACCGAGGACGAACTGGCACGAGGTTTCGGAGACATTCTGACGGGCCCTCGCTCCAACTCCCCAAGCTCGAACCCAGGGTCGAGTTCAGGTTAGTGCAAACTTATTTTATTGTATTAATGCATTGTATTCATTTTTTGATTAATTATTTGCACTTATTTTATTATTTTATTTTTGAGCACTTAATTTAATGTATAATTTTTTTTTGTATTAAATTTTTGAGCACTTAATTTAATGTATAAATATTTTTGTTAGGGCAAAACCGTACCCCACAATACCAAATGGCGCCTGGCTTCCAAGTGTCATCACAATGGAGCATGCCCCCACAAGGGTTCCAAGTGCCATCACAATGGAGCATGCCCCCACCTGAATCACAATGGGGCATGGGACCCCAATTCTACAACTACGAGGGTCATCCACTACCCAACGTAGAAACCCCCCCAACCATCCTCTTCCCAACGACGAGGCCGAGCCCCTGCCCCTGCCCCTGCCCGAGCCCAACCTTGAGCCCAACCCGAAGAACCAGAGGCGGATGGCCGGACATTCAGAAAGGAGGAGGACAACCACCTCATAACTTGCTGGTTGAGCACAACAAGAGACGCCGTCAAGGGCAACTCGCAAACCGGCAACACATTCTGGTGCGCAGTGCAGAGGAAATACAACTCCCAGAACCGTTACCCACCTCGCCGCTGGGAAGCCATCAAGAAACGTTGGCTCAGAGGTTCCGGCCAGACAAGGAGGATGCTCGGCTATATGAAGAAGTCCAGGACCGAGAAGCCGAGCGGCGCAAACGACGAAGAGCACTTGAGACGTGCGAAGAAAATGTGGGAGGATGATGGGAAAGTGGTTAAAGACCACCCGCTAAAGTTCGACCTGGATCATTGGGTCTGGAGGCTCGATGGCAATGAGAAGTTCAGTGCCTAGGAGGGCACAATGGGAACTGTCCGCCGTCAAGTACGCCAACAACGACAGCAGTTGGATGAGGCTGGGGCTTACAGCTCAACCCCACCTACAAGCACATGGGAGGAGGGCACACCTCTCAGTGGTGAGTCCCAACCACCAGAATGGGGAGGAAGCGAGAACTACGAGGGGACTCAAGTCCCTCTCAGCGACACACCCCCATCCCCTGAGGTCGACCCAAGTCCCCCTCCCCGACCGCAAGGGAAGAAGGCAGCGAAGGCCGCAAAGAAGGGGACCGTCCTCACGGCCCAAATGTCTGCCTTCGTCGAGCTGGAACGTTCACGGGTGGATGCTGAACGTTCACTTCGCGAACAACATGTAGAAAGGCATCGCCTGATACAGTCATTAACCCAACAGTGGGAATCAAACTTCGCCACCTACAAGGAGGTTCTGGGGGCGGATACATCTTCCTACGACGAAGAGGCTATGGCAGACCATAAGTTTTTCAAGTCCGAACTGCGACAACTCATATCCACCCTTAAAGCCCAAATCGAAGAACTTCGACGACAACCCCCACCATCGGATGTCGGCCCAACAGACGATGATTCTTGAACTTGTATTTTGTTTTGGGTTGTATTAAAAGGGGTTGAATAAAATTAGAAGTTCATTTATATTCGTGTTGAGTTTATTTATTAATTATTGATTGTCCTTAATTATTTATTTCCAAAATTGTTTAAATTATAAACAATTTAAACGGTTTCTGATAACGAATTAAATAAAACAGGAAAATAACAAATAATAATCCAGTCAGCACTGTTCTGCACTCCCAGGACCTCAAGGTCCTTTCTGTTGCAAAACACCCACTTTTCTGCACTCCCACTCCCTGACTTTTGTCCAGTCAGCACAAGGTCTGCACTCCCACTCCCTGACCAAGGTCCTTTCTGTTGTACATGTTCTAAGACCTTCCACGGTGGAGGCTTCAGCGCGTCGAATAGGGGTGTCGATTCGACATCTTTTTGAAGAAAAAAAAGCCTAAAACCTATTATTTTGTCGATTCGACGACGAAGAAAATCGATAGATTCGTCGACCGTCTATTGAGGTATAAGCCACGATTCGCCTATAGAGAATCGTCACGTGGCCCAAATAATTTAAGTATATTTTCGGTCCAATTTTTTCCACGAATCGGACCCACTTTTTCATTGTTTTTCGTTCAATTAGACCGGGATTAGACCTAATCGTTCTAATCCCATTATGGACGGCCCAAAAGGATAAGAATTCACATTTTCACTACAAATACCATGTTTGGAAGAGAAAGAGGACAATGAAACATACAAAGAACAACTGACTGGTGATTTTTCAGGGCAACCTCTCATTTCCTCTTCCCATACTAACACGAATCTCGCCGATGAGAAGATATAACAAGAACGGTCCCATAACTTTTTCAATCACGGGTTTTGTCATACCATGTCGATAGATTTGTTCCACTTCCCTTCCAATCTTCTTGTATTTAGGAATTCCCTTCCAACTTTATCGAATTCTGTTTCTTGATTGTCAGTCTTATATCGAATATATGTTAATCAATAACACCAGTTTAAATGACAAATTTGGGTCATTAAGTATCAATTCGAGCGTTTCAATTAGTTGGATCTTAATATGATATCGGAGTTTGGTTCTGGGTGAAGACTTCACCTACATCTCTCTATGTCATCTTCACTCGGGCTAAAGTCTCACAATCTATGGCTTTCCAGTACTGACTTTCAAGTGAAAGGTATTAAGGAACCAACTCAACTAAAAGCTCAAGCTGATAGTTGAAAGCCCAATTATAGTTATATATTTTAACACGCGTCCTCACGGATAAATCTGTTTACGGATTTGGAGGTGAATTATTTAAAAGAGGAGAAGAGCCCATTGAGAAGTGAGGACTGACCTATTTGGAGAAAATTTGATATACTGAAAAGAAATTAGAAATTTTTGTAAAGACTGAGGTTTGAACCTGATTATGTGGGGAATCAAACTCTGATGTCATACTAAAGATCCAACTCAATTGAAAACTCAATTATAATTATATTCTAGCAAAGGGATGTCAGAATCTCACATCAAATTGGGTCTCCACATGTAGTAGTTCAAATTTCTTGGGTGATCGTGACTTAATATTTATCACAAGAAATACAACAAAATCTTAGAGTATCCTCATTGAGGATAGCAAATGAAGGAGAAATGTCACGCACAAAACAAACAATGAGATAGAAAGTGTAACTATCTATATTAACATGTAGCAAGTAGTTGGAAAGCGGCTAGATGAGAGAGAAATGATGGTAAAAACACGTCAAAAATAAAAGAAACGAGACATGTGACATGTCGTGACCGGATAAGAGAAGAAATTGGGGGAGCAGGACGATGAACTTTCCATGAACCACTACCATGGGCATATTCGGCGGCGTTGCTTTGCCATCGACAGGCATCCCCGACTGTTATCGCCCACCTCACTATTGTACCTTTAGAGCTACCTTGATGCGGGTGCTGTTACCATGACTAACGATCATAGACTACCTGGCATACCTATTGACCTCTTGCAATGTAGAACAACCTCATATATCGAGCTCTCCGAGTCACACGACTTGCGCCAACGGTCATCACCCGAGCACCCAACACTAACCCTAGGAGAACTCTCCGGGGCACGACTCTTCTTCGTTTTCACATCCTCACCTTTAGAACTCCTCCTCCCCCTCCCCCGAATCCTCCTACACAACGGTCTCAAAAAATCCAAATACCTCCCAAACACCCTCCTCGTCAACGTATTACACCTCCTCAAAGAATCTCGACAATCAGGCACGTCAAGAGCACCGGTCGTTAAACCTGATGCATCCACGAAGAGAGGCACGACATATCCATTGAAGAAGAGCTCGTCGGCGTGAGCTATGGAGCTCGAGGATGGGTCGGATTCGGGGAAGACGAATTGGGTGTCTTGGGAGGTCAAGAATCTCTTGGACGGTGGCATTCTCGGGTCCATCTCGATGAAGGAGTTGGGCTCGTCGAGAGAGGTCCTGAAGGAGGCCTCGTGGCTTTCTAGAGACGGTCTCAGGTTCATTAACCAAGTGTAGGAGAAGCTCTCAATGGAGAGAGGGTGTTGTGAAGAGTCCATTGTTGATGAACTTGAGAAGAAGAAGAAATAAAGAAGGAAGGGGATGTTCGGACAATATTTGGGACAGAACACAAGCTTATCTCATCTCCAACCTGTGATTTGTACATATATATACACATATGTAATAACAACTCATGTCCAACATTGTGTATGTAAGGCTGTCTACTTGTCGGCCGAGGAACGATAAATTTAATAATCAAATAAACTAATACACCAACGATAATTTAGTCGTTTTTGTGTGTGTCTTTTGGGTAGGTTTTATAAACCAAATGTAGATTACATTGTGTCATATCCATGAATATATGTTTTTTTTCATTTAGTTATTAAATATTTCACTATATTTGTACCTTTAAGATTCTGACGAGTAATCACGTTTTTTTTTGGGTTTTTGTGTTTTTCAGATTTGTGTTTTGATGGGATTACGTTGAGCGATCTTATTATCTTCTCATCGAAATGTTCAGACACATGTATTGGTTCAACAGTTTTACGGGGTGTTTAAAAACGTTCGATGATCTGTTATGTCTGTTTATTTACCCGACATGCTATTCAACTACATATACAGAAATAGGTAGTGGATCAAATTTTATTAATCTCTAACAATATGAGCGGTGGATCAACGTGACACATAGTATTTTTATAATGGAACTATGGGTTTGGAAACGGCTTAAATATGGGATTAGGGTTAGTTTTTTTCTAATATTTTTTTATCTTTGGTTTCGATATATAATACGTGTCACGTTGATTGAACTCAATCCACCTATGTTGATGAAATCTGTCAAATATTTATTTGTCGTGAAAGGTTATGGATCAAATAAATCCAAATATGCATCCACGTGAGATAGTGAACATCCCCTCCCAACGGATGGATATCCCTCCATGAACACCCTCACTATGCACCTCCACATCCATGCACATTTCGACCACTTTCGTTTCGTAAATATGACGACCCTTCAATGCTATCGATATTCTGTCTCATACATCAATCATGGTTCAACGTTTTCATGTAAATTTTCCTTCGATTGAAGAAACTTTTACCACATAATATCAAGATGTGTTTTGTCATTTTAATCGATCTGATTACATTGTATGGTTAACATCATTATTCGATTTCCCAGTCTTGTATGGCAATATAAATATTTGAATCGAATTAAAGAACTCAAGAAAATAGATATACAAACATGTGAGCCCCAACAGTCTACAAATTTACACCAACTTTATTTCTTCAATCATTCTCTCCTTGAACTTCACCAAGAAAACTGTTTCACTTTCTCTAGTTTCTTAATCTTTTTTGCAAATTCATCATTAACTACTACTTAGAGGTAATTATATAAAATACGGGAACAGATTCATGAATGCTTCTCTTTCTGCGACAACCCATCTCCAGAAAAATATAAACAAAGTCAAGTTATGCTATTATTAAATTAATTAGAGCATAAGTATTGTTTACAGTGACAGATTCATGTATGCTATAAAGTTAAGAGCACTATGAGTCCTATGCTAGTAATGTTTTTTTCTTGTAAGCCTATGTTTCAAACATTCCAGACAAAGTTTTTAGCTGATTTGGAGATTTGCATGACACAACATAATGTCAATAGTGATAGATGTTGAAGTTCAAATCACAGGGTTAAATGTCGAAACTTATTTTTAAATATTGGTCATGAACACTACACTATCCAATGTTTTAAAATGATAAATGCATTAGCATAAGTATTGATCACGTGATTCTGTTAATAAAAATAGATAGAATATTTCATCCCGTTAGTCATATGACCCCATGTGTCATTTAATGGATAGTAAAATATTGATTTTTTTTTCTTATTTATTTAACCTCTATATATTTTATAAGGGAGAAGAAATCAAATAGAAACTCACTCGTAACCTAAAAATCGTGAGAACTCATCCTAGCCATATATTTCATAAATAGATGGATGCGAAGCAGTTGAGTTGTTGACTGCAAAAACACAACACTTTTTTTTAGTATAACTATCATATTACATTTTTTTTTACCAATTTACTAATTTAATCATTCTCGCTTCATTTGAACTTCGATTGGCTTTAAACTTGCGACAATATTATTTTTTGCAAGATCTTTCTATCAAGATCAGTGATGAATATATTTTGAAGCATGGATTTTTTTTCGGGGCTGATTTAAAAAAAATTATATCTGGCTAATTTTTATCAACACTTTACACAGGTTTCATCAATACTGAACACTAGTTTTATCACCTCATTTTCCTAAACTGAACATGATTTTTATCACCTCATCACATGTTTTTTATGAGCATTGAACACTAGTTTTATTATAGGTTTATCACTAAATTGCATGTGTTTTATCACTTCATCACATTTTTTTTATCAACACTGAACACTAGTTTATCACCCTTATTATGAAAATTAAATATGATATTTATCACCCCATCACTTTTTTTATCATCCCAGTACATGTTTATTTTTATCAATATTTCGCACTAGTTTAATCACCCTGATATAAAATATTTATTAGTGAAGATTTATCAACATTCAACATTACTTGTATCACCCCGATATAACTTTTTTTTTTATTTTCGTGCTTCAAAATACATTCAATATGCTACTTGATAGATAGCCCTTAGAAAAAGAAAAATATTGGCGCAAGTTTGAAGCTAATCGGAGTACAAGCGAATTGGAAATGAGTAAATTAGTGAATTGGCCAACAAAAAAATGTACACTTGTCCACATGACACCATGTTATTACAATTATGCCCTTGTTAGTGTGAGAAATGATGAAAGTAGAGTGTATTTTAGGTGAGATTGGGGTGATGATGTGACAACATGGTGAATGTGAGATCTTAGGTTTGTGTGGCTAAGATGTGTTCTCATAGTTTTCAGGAAAAGAGGGGTTTCTAGCCGATTTTTCCTTTTTATATAAAGAACAATAAGAAGGGTACAATAGTAATGTTTTTTTTATAAAATGTATAGATGTCAAATAATAAGGACAAAATCGTCATTTTACCATCCATTAAATGACACATGAGGTGATATGACTAACGGAATGGAATATTCCGTCTATTATACTAACAAAATCGTGTGACCAATACTTTAGGTAGTGTATATGTCATTTTGAAACGTTGGGTAGTGTAGTGTCCGTAATCAATACTTGAGAGGAAGTTTCGAAATTTAACCCAAAATATAATATAGATAGCTATTTTTAAATGTTACGACACACCCAACTAACAAGGTAGACCTTCTAGTTGTGGAAGTCCGTCCGATATAAGTGATGTTTAGAGAACAAAATTGACATGGTATCAAATTAGGTTCTGTCTACGACCCGTTTGTGATCCATCATGTGGTCTCTAGTCCATGTGCAGATATTCAGTTCTACATGTGAAGGGGATTGTTGAAGATGAATTCGCATCGATGAAATATAAGAATAAAGAATTGCTGATAAAGGTTAGGGTCACATCCAGCTAATTAACAATATTGACCTTTTAGTTGTGAAAGGCCGACCCGATATAAGTGGCCAATGCACATTGTATTAGAGTTGGTTCATCCCACGACTCGTTTGTCAGCTCTACCTTATGGTTTCTGATTCATATGTAGACGTTCAGTCTTATTATGACCCACATATAGATGTCCAGTGTTACGTGTGAGGGGAAGTGTCGATATTGAACCCACATTTGGTATATATAAAAATAAATAGTTACTTATAAAATGACATATCCAATTATAAAAGTTGATTTTTTAGTTATGGAAGCGCGACCGGAAAATAACAATAGAGAACTAGTTTTTTGCCCTTCTATCGATAAAAACACTCCATCGCTGCATGTGGAAGTACTCAACATTATTGTTGGTGAAGCACATAATCGTATATACATTTGTGGTTGGTTTTACGAACCATTCTCCTATCATAATGTTTATTTATAAAATTTGAATATATCAACAAGAAGCAACCTAGAGAAGCACAAAAACAGCAGACAAGTCTTTGAAGTTGTCGGAGAAAGAAAAGGACATATTGCTACGTTTTGGGACAAAAGGCTGAATCGGACAAGAACTAAAAATGATAGGCCTCACTAGGGTTCCATCAAAGCATCTCTATCTTTTTGAATAACTTCTCACTATATTTTTTTTGAAAAATTATAAGATTATTATTCAACATCAAAAACCAGTAACCACGATAATAGCACTCGAAGAGGGCTTATATATCACACCTAATTTGTCAATAAAAGGATATTTTTAACTAGTTCATCATCTATTTTGTTGGTAGTTGTAGGAACAAACTACTTTAATCTTATTTAAATCCCTTAATAACAACTTACAATTATAAATGATAGCCTTTAACGGGGTAAATAATCTTTCCATGTTGTTAATTGTCAATACAACTCCTAAGCAGTCTGATTCAATGGAACTACTCCTCGTATCTTTGTTAGCCACCTATTACAAAGTCGTTCTCACTGACAGGGCCTCTATAACTTCTGAGTCCCTACCCCGGTCAAACCTTACAGTGTGCAAACTGAACCCCCTCCTAGAGGAGCCACACCCGTCTCTCAAGTGACATGTAATAGACGCCCCCAGCCTCCTCTTTTCCTTGACATACTCCTTGAACGACTGTCCCGACAAGACAAGCCCGCTTGAGTCGAGACGAGGAGAAAACTATGGATCAATCGCTCCAATCACCAAGTGAAAAGGGAACCACCCCCTATTTTTTTCCTTGGTATGGTATTTTTATACAGGATTAGTGTTTCGGCCGTCACCGGAACTCCAACTCATCCTTCCCAACTATTTCCACGATTATATGATCTTTTTGTTACTTCGTTTTTAGATTGTATAAAAATTTATATTTGTTAAAAATATTTATGTATTTATTCCCAAATTTACTTTCCTGAAATATTAATTTGTATGAGCTCGTTTTTTTAATGTGAGAATCACATGTAAAAATATATGAATGAAAATACATTCTTAGAGAACAAACTTTTTTTTGAAGGAGTTATGCATCAATTTTATATATCAATCAACGATAATATACATACAATATGATGAAAATGAATAAGCAAACGATAAATATTACAGACTCCAGACATTAGTCTATAATATTATCGTCTTCCAACCGAGACCCGAATGCAACATAAGGCATCCAAGAACGTGCAAAACAATATACACACCAATAGTGCAACAACATGCACACCAAAGTGCCACATAACGAGCACACCAAAAGTGCAACTAGTGCACACAAAGTTCAACTAATGGAACTAACTTGTAAACACGTGCAGTTATTTGGGATTAAACCCAAATCAAAACAAACTCAAAACCTAAACAACAAATAATTAAAAGAAAACTAGAAACAAGGCCACATCACCAAGACATTGTCGGCAAGCCAGCGGGGCCAAACTCCGAGCTTCACCCCACGACTCTATAAGCTACACTGAATGCCCAAAAGCCTTGCAAGGATACGTACCACCACGAAGCTCGACCATAGCAACACGCCGCTAGCCAGAGAGGTCCAAACATGTTGCTGCGATCAAAGAGGACTCACAAAGGAAAACTAAAACTTGGATCGAAATCCAAATCTAGTTCCAAGTGGCCGAAGGAACTCACCATGAACTCGTTTTGGGCTTGGATAGATGCCACTGGAGAGACACGAGCAGCCGCATACCGAAATTTGGTCGATGACTGGACGGAAGACCAAGCGGGAGAGAGGAGAGAAGAGAAAGAAAAAAAGAGGAACCGAGAGAAGGGAAAGGGAAGAAAAGAAAGAGGCAGAGGGGCTCCACCAACACCAACCAAGATCGCAACCACGATCGTCATCGACGGGGTGACAGGCTTTTTAAAGTATAGGGTTTATTCAAGTAGATGCGAGAGAGACTTCAACACTAACAAAAGGAGATTGTTAATCATCTCCTTAGAGAACAAAATTGAATATTTCCCGTACAAAATCACAAACTCACAATAAGAAAAAAGCTTACGTTTCCAAATTGGGGTTTCTAGAAGAACATGACACCCAAAGTTTAGCTGATCTCCAAACGACGTCGTTTCCAGTTCCAATCCGATTATGGATGTCGCCACAATGTCCACATTTCACAAGCCCTCCAACGGTTTTCATTTTCACCTAACCGCGTAACTGTAATTCGGAACCTTCCGAGAAACACGTTCGGACTTATCCTTCGGACAACCTCGTCACGTGTCCGAACTCAACTTGTCAGTTTGTGTTCCCGTACAGTTGTAAGAAAATCATTTTTATCCTATCAATAATCTTAATTGGGGTCCGATTTTAATTTCCGAAATAACAAGCTCAGACTGTAAATTTTAGCTTCGGTGTGTCATTTAGATACAGCCAACGAAACAAGTTACTTGCATGGCAAGTAAATGTACAGGGGTATTATTGTAAATTTGTAATTACGGCTTCAACAGGACCCATTATTTAAACAAAGCTTCAAAGTCACGCAGAGGAGTAGAAAATTTATCGTTGGACGGAGATGAAGAGCGAGTGGGGCTTCTCCGGCGAGAGCGAAGCGAGCCGCCGCCACAAAACGAGGGCGGAGCGGCTGACGTTCGTCTACCTCATCTACCAGGCGCTGATTTTCCTCTCCGTCTCCGGCGCCGGCGCCGGTCACCGGTGGATCCATCTCGTCTTCTCAGTGTCCCTCTCCGTCGTTTACTTTTCCGTCTTCATCGGCGCCGTTGCGAAGTTTGACCGGGCCCAGTATGGTGGGGCCCACGTGTGGGTCACAGCCAATGAGATTCATTATTTTCTCGAGGTGGGGCCCAGGACTCCTGAGGAAGTTCGTTACCGGGTGATGAAACGGCGGGTCGTTTCTGGGGTGGTGGTTGTGTTGTTGGTTGGGTTTGCGGCGGTGATGGGAGTGGCCTGCTGGTTGGTGTCGCCGCCGGAGGCGGCGGCAGCCGTCGGTGTCAGGAAGTACTGAGTGATATGGGCGGATTGGGTCGGGTCGGGTCGGATCGGTCAGGTGTGTTGTTGGCAAGACGCGACCCCTGAAGGGCTGTTTTTTTGTATGGTTTTTATGTTTTTTATTTGTATGTGTGGAAGATATCATTAGGCTTATAATTATCAACCTAATTATCTATAATGTTTCACTAATCAGAAAAGTTGTTTTATTTTTATGAGATGAAAAAAGTTGTGTGATGTGATATAGTAAATGTGTATTAAATTTTCACATTTGTTTTATTTAATTTAAATTTTAATTTTTTTCAGTTGAATTTATTACATTGTGTTTTCAACTTTATTTTTACTTGAGTAATAAGTGAGAAACCGAAAGCTAAAAATACTCATGTAACAATTGATCTTAGCTCAATTTTTTACTTTATTGTGATGTTCGTCTCGAGATGATATCTTTCTTTACAATGAAAAAAAAAGAGATTTACGATGGATATGTTTTTGTACGTGCTCTTTGGATTGATATAAAATTATTTTTGTATAATATTATGAAAATATAATAAATATAAGAAATCAAATTTAATTATAATTGGATAAAAGTTTAGTCCAGTATTATTAAATAAGAACATGATAGATTCAATATATTTATGAGGGAATTTTCCTAGGCAATATGTAATGTATTTTGGGATCATCAGTAGATTACACAATTGTACTCCTAGTACTTAAATATTGAACATCTTAAATAATTTAAAAGAACATTCTGGAATTAAATTAGATGGTGAACTTTACAAGACGTGACTATGCTCCAGCTCAGCTCAGCCATGGTTATTTTGTAAATATTAAAGCCACGCGGTCCAAGACCCAATTGGCCAAAGATTCTCTTCTAGATTCGTGTCGGTATATAAACCCGCACGTGTGTGTTCGAGATCCAGAAACGGATCAGTGGAGGGAGCAATTGGGTTCGGTTCTAATTAGGAATGGCAACGGGGCAGGTTTGGGCCGGGTATCGCAAAACCCGAACCTGACCTAATTCCCCCGTCCCGTATCCGGCGCCGCCCCGACCTTGCCCCACCCTGACCTTGCCCCGCACGGGTCGGAGATTACCCGTCCCGTCCCAAATGTCAAAACAAATAACAATATGTAAAAATAAAACTTTTACTGTATAAACAAACTTTTACTGTAAAAACAAACTTTTAGTTCAATTTATATTTTAGAACCACTGATACACTGTTAAAAACAAATTCTAATTTACAATATAGCTTCTAATGACCAACCAACTTGTATTGTGAAAACAACTTACAACAATAATAATAATATGTATTAAATAATTCACTGTAAAACTAATTTAGATATTTACATAAGTTTAAAAATTAAAACATGTTCTTCAATCAACTTAACACATCAAGTAATAAGCAAAAATTAAAATTCTAACATTATGAATCCAAATAAGCAACATGAAAATAATTCAACATGAAATTTCATATTTTCCATAAAACATGAAATTAATTTACAATAGGGTATCAACGTGAAAATAACTATTCTGCATAGTATAATTTCATCATATAACCATAAAAATAGTTCAACATTAAATTTCATATAGTCATAAAACATGGAAATAATTCACACCAAGATGTCAACATGGAAATAACACTTTTGTACAATAATTTTATATAACCATACAAATAATCCAACATGAAATTCAGTTAAGAGATCTAAAAAAAAGCATGAGTTTTAATCCTTAACATTCAGGCATTCTAAATCACATACGAGTTGTTTTATAATTATAATTTAAAAAAAAAATAGAAACAGAAATTGTTTGTAGTTGAGTTGGTAGAACCTCTTAATTATTAGAGAAGGTCTTGTGTTCAAATCTCCCTTATGCAATTTTAATATTTATGATGTGGGCTCCAGACTTCATATTTATGTAAAACTAAGATGTTAACAACACAAATTACCTTCAGTTGAGTTGGTAAAATCGCAAATATAAGTGCAGAAGGTCACGAGTTTGAACCATGGCAAGCTACTATTTTTATATTCAGATGTATAAGATGGAGTGCTGGACTATCGGGGCGGGGCCTATCAATCCCGAGCCCGCCCCGGACCCGGTCAATATACCCGATCAACGCCCCGATACCCGCCCCGGTGGTGAATAAACCCGATCCGAACCCGCCCCGATCGGGTCGGGATCACCGGGTACCCGCCGGATTCGGGTCAAATTGCCATCCCCAGTTCTAATGGATCCGACTTGAGAAATTGTTCGGATCCGGTGAAAAAGAAAATTGTTTTGGTTCGCTGCCCCGGCGGCGCGTCGGTGATACCGCCTGCCGGAGGCGCTTTATGTGTTTAGGACTAAGATTATTATCCGTCGGAAAAATAATGTTTTGGGCTATTCGTAGGGTTAATTTTATTAAATACATATTATCGGGAGATAAATTATTTTAAAACTATTATATATTTCTTTTTTGAGTGGAATACAAGGATAATATATTAAATAGAAAAACGTCCAATCCAAAGCGGACAAAACAAAATAATGTAAAGAGAATATTGAATAAACGGTCCTAATATCATGAGTCCAAACTGAATATAAAGTTGTTCAGGTAACTGAGCCACTTTACTGAGACGTTTAGAAACTGACATTGCAGTAGCGTCAAATAACACAGATGCAACAGATCCAAACTGGGAGCTAAGGAAGAACCGGCCCATTTTAGGGGTAGCGTCGAGGCGAACTGAAGACTCTTCTGGGTTACTAGCGTGAGTCGTCCTCCCTGAATTAGTAGGGCTCCAAAAACTCGAGAGTGTTGCCATCCGAGATGGTAGGACAATGTGGTACCAGAAATTGGTGGAACCATTGCCACCTTACGTCCAGCAGGACAGTGTTGCCGACCGGGCCCCTACTGGACCTCGAATTCCTCATTGAATGAGTCGAGGGTGTTTGTAGCCCCTCACCGTTGTTCGGTTCACCCCATCGGAGCGTGTAAAACTTGGTGCCCACAAGGCCTGGTCCTCTCATTTCTCCTCAGGCTCCTTAGCCCGTAGGGCCCCCAGCAAGACCCGATCCACCTACATTGCCTCGGAGCCCCGAGATCTCAAAGTCGCAGCTGCATCTCTGATACTGTCGTCGTCGTCTTTGACGCCGTCACCGGCGTATATGATGCCGCAATCACCGTCTCTAAGGCCGATGTCCCTACAGCCTCCGCCGGCTCGCACTTCTCCCTTTCTCGATTTTGAATCAGGTTAATCGAGTGGGTCTTTTTTATTTTATCTGACTTCGTCTTTGTAAGATCAAAAATACCCTCGCCAGGAGGAATGTTAGGTTCTCCATGCTTCAGGATCTGGCTCCGGGAGGGATCCTTGGTGAAAGCTCTACCTCCTACTACTGATGCAGTCCTTGGCCAGGTTTTGGAACAGGACTTACAATACCGGTTTCTCATCCCCATCTTTCCTTTCTGCGGTTCTAGTACTTTAAAGATCAGCGAACATTATGTTCTGTATCTGTTCTTTCTTGTGGTCAGGAAACATGTTCTCGGACGTACATCTATGTAGTGGATTTTTGATTTATAAGTATAAAAAAAGTGGGTTTATCTCTATATTCATCATCGTCACCATATTTATGCGCTCGTTTATAGTTAGTTGGTACACATAACTCATTTATAAACTACAAAACCGAAAAGAAAGAAAAAAAATGGGATATTTTATTAATTTAATCGATCATCAATCGATTAACCTAAAAGAAATTACAAAACTGATGCTCCTATTCCAATTCTATGCATCTTATATTGTTCATTACAAAACCATCTCGTTATCACATGATATTAAGTAGAGTGACAATTATGAAAGCAATTACATATCTCTGGTTCAATGCAAACTCCTTTGGTATCCATCCCGTCGTACGTGCTTTTGCACTGTTGGTCGCACTCGTTGTTTTTACACCCTGGATCCTCGATTTGGTCTATGCACACGAACTCCGAGTTCCTCACTTGCCTCCCTACGATATAGTCCCGAAATTGTTATTTTAACGGTCAAATCAATCGATTTGATTCGAAATTATAAAATTCATGAAAAAAACGTAACAAATTCAGATAAATTAAAACAAAGGATAATTCCACCTCAGTAACTTAAATCTTTCATATTTCATTTAAAATACCCTAATTTTTTTTTGTCACCTTAGTACCCTAAACTTTCATTAATTTCATTTTAGTACCCACCGTTAGCTTTCCATCTGATTTTTCATCCAAAACATGTAAAATGACCATAATACCCCTCAATAAAAACTAAATATAAGATAAAGTTAACGGTAGGTATTAAAATGGAATTAATAAAAATTCAGGTTACTAAGGTGACACAAAAAAGATTTAGGATATTTTAAATGAATTAATAAAAATTTAGGGTACACAAATGACAAAAAAAAATATAGTAGTTTATATGAAATATGAAAGATTTAGAATACTAAAATAGAATTAACTCCTAAAACAACTTATAACATATTTTAAAGCAATCAGCCATCCCTTTTTATTGGTCGATTCATCTAGCCTCCCACACTGCATCTTAGTATCGGCCAAGTGTAGTGGCGGAGCCACATGGGCCCCACGGGGCACGTGCCATCCTAAAAAAAATCGAAATTTTTTTGTATGTTTTTTTGTTCTTCTTTTCAAAAATACCTCTTAATTCTTTCTAATTTTTTAGTTGTACCCCCTTACATTCTTTTACAATCATATATTGACATTGGAAAATTTCGATACCCCTCACCGAAAAAACTAAATCTGCCAATGACGAAGTGTATGAGTGACTAAAGGCCACGTATCATGTGACCATAACATGAGTGAATTGAACTGGAAATGAATCCTTCCCATCAGTTTATTTCACCCTTTACATCACTTAATTCCTCCTGCACTGTAGATATTTTTTTTATGTAAAAACATATTAATAATTACCTGTCACTGAGGTCATTGAAATGGATAGTAAGAGTATCATCAAAATCACGAAGCTCTTGTTCATCATTGCCTTGCACGAACAAACACACGATTGGTACCGAACAAAGACAATTATTTTTTGAAGTTTTTGATGGTTTAATGTTGATGTGTTTGTTAAATTACTACTGGTGTATATATATATATATATATATATATAAATCTTGACACATTGAAATGAATGAATGAATTACATAAAAAGTAAGTAAACAAAATGTAATTACGTTCGGTGTAATGCGTTCAAAATTAGTGAATAGTCCTAATCAGTTTCTAATTATTTGAATGTTTAAATGGTAAAGTCTATTCAAACCTTGTCAAATACACTACACAATACATTTAATTTATTCAATCAGTTTTAATCAATAATTATGTGACCATATTCCCTTGATCCCATTTGACCATATTAAAATGATTATATAAGAAGGGATGAATGATTATTCACTCTTCACTATCTCAAATTTGTTTACTTACTTGGGACTTAAAATGATAAACCCCTGATTTTTTTTATAATTAAATTAAACGTCTTTTAAAAAGGAAGAGGAGTAAAAAAAAAAGGTTTAGCCACATAGTGCACAACAAAAAATAAACGATCATGAGATTAATCCGGATGTTAGACTTTTTATTTTTATTTGTTTTTGTTCTTCATGGTTGTAAAATCTGGTTATTTATGCTTTTTTAGTTAGTTTGCTTTGTACTCATCTTTTACCTCATGAGAGGTTTTAATTTAATCTTGCTTTACTGATAAAAACACACCACGAGAAGAATGTAACACTTGAAGAACCAACAATCAACTAAGGCTCGAAACTGCACCGCTTCACATAGGAAGCCCCCAACTTAAAATTCAGTTTTTCATTGTTATTATCCCCTAATGTTATTTCATCGAAAATAAGATATTATTGGAATGCCTCGATTAAATGATCATAGTAGCCACACGCTTAATGATAAGAGAGTAGATATTGTGACCTCCCCCCTGCCCCTTTTATTCTATTTGAGAGTGGACGAAACTTATTTGTTTGTAACTTGTCCGTTTGCTACATAATATTGACAGAAGAGTGGACTCCTACGACCAACTCAAGCAAACTATTAGAAATCTTGGCTTCAAGACATTCGCACGATCAACCCGAATCTAGAGAGGGTAAGATAACTCTCATTCGCTAGAAAATTTGGAAACCTAGGAATGGAAAGGTTTTGGAGAGACTACCCAATAACAGATGCAACAATCCGACGTGCATACATATTGTTAGAGTTTAGCTTATTTTCAGTTTGCAAGTATTTCCTATTCTAGTTAAGTTAGGTTTCCTATGTTGTTTGATATTAGTATTTCCTATTTCGCAGAGAGTTAAATCCTATATAAAGGGGTTCTCTCATTGTATAGAAGCATCAAGACCATCAAGTATAATCAATTATATTTTAGAATTTTACATGGTATCAGAGCCTATTTGATCCTAGGTTAGATTTTCGTAGGTTATGTCTTTTCCCACTCGTTAACATATAATTTAGCGGGTGGGAAAGGCATTATTGTTCAGGATTTCTACTATTCATCCACGAGTATTGTTCATAGATTTACTGTTCACCGACACTGTTCGCAGGTTACTGTTCACGCCGGTACTGTTCACGAGCTGAAAATTCAGTCGAGTGCTCTCATTGTATTGAAACATCAAGAATATCAAGTCCAATCAACAATATTTCAGAATTTTTACACATAAACTCTAAACACATATTGGGAACAATCAACTGAAAACCCACGTTCTCAGGCAGTTGCGTGATGGGTCTGTTAGGTGTGTCCACATATGAGTCAGGAGTCCCACATCAGACACTTAAGGAATAAAGTAAGATTTAATATACACCTTGGACCCATGACCTGATAGGCTAGTCTTTTAGGTTAAGTGTTGTGGCCAATGTGTATATTACGGGCTTCTTGTTGTGTGATCCTCCTTAATAAGGTCCGGTTCTCCCCAACAAGTGGTATCAAAGCCTGGTTCTGTGGACTCTCCCGGAAGCGGGTTGGGGTAAATATCCTAGTTCTAAGAACACCTGGAAACCATGATCGATGCCTCTCATGGTGGTGGGTCCAGATAGGATGAAGTGGGCACGTATGGGATTGAGTAGAACATGTAAAAAATTGGGCTTAGGAGTGCGAGCAAGCCGATGTGATGAGACTCAATGTGGAGGGGGAGATTGTTAGGTGTGTCCACATGTGAATAAGGAATCCCACATCGGACACTTAAGAAATAAAGTAAAACTTAATATGCACTTTAGAACTATGACCTGAAAGGCTAGTCTTTTGGGTCAAGTGTGGTGGCCAATGTGTATATTATGGGCTTCTTGTTGTGTGTTCCTCCTTAATAAGGCCCGGTTTCCCCCCAAAAGGGTCCACTACCCCACGATACCTCTTCCATCAACGTGGGCAAGATGATTTTCAAGGATAATGACATGGTGTGTACGAGTTTTATTTGTCAGACTAAGATGGAGGAAGTGTTTGGGCTGGTACTATCGGTCCAAACCCCCCAGAACCAACTCTGGTGGAGGCGTTCGCCATTAGGGACGCTCTCAGGTGGTTGGACTCCCAAAGACATGGATTATAAATGATTTTCAAGTCGTGGTTGAGCTTATCAACAACACAATGTTTTTTAACACTAGGTTTGGTAATATCAAAAGATTTAAACCTATGTTAAGAATGAGAATGGACAACTTGGATTCATGAGAAAGAACAACAAACAAAACAGTTCACTGGCTTACCATTCGATTTGTTCGAAGTTTGTGTGAGAGTGACAAAGATTTGGCATACGGGTCCATTTCGAGGTATTTTTATTGTCGGCCTCCATTAATATCATTTACTCATGTGAAGTTTTTTTTTTTTTGGTAAAAGACGGGCCTGCCTTGATGAATATGATCGGGCTAATACGCATATACATATGCAATCATTCTTTTATAAGCGTTGTTTATTTTAGAAACTCTCATTCTCTATAAGCCAAATGCAAAGACATGATCACACAATAACAAATAGCTGAACGAAAATAATTCATAATTAGATACCATAAGATTGTATAGAACATTATAAACCTACACATACAAATGATACAAGTGATAAACCAACTCGTCGGAGAGCCACCCACCCGACCCTATAGCATATATGAGTCGATGTACACCCAAAAAGGGAAAGAAACACCTCCCACTCCGGATCTGTTTTTCGAAAAATTAGCCGAAAAACACACCACGTCGTCGGCGACCATTCGACCAAACGACAACCCAGAAGAAGCGAATCCCACACCGAGGTTCCGGATTCATATCTAGCTCGACACATGCAGACAGAACCTTGAAATCCTACCACAGCGAGCCGGACGGAGGAAGCATCAGAGACGAGCAGAACCCGACCAAAGACCACCATCGTACTGCTACCACAGGACCGGAGCAACGAGTTCTGGGGCCAAGGAGGCGTACCTACCAAAGACCAGACATCGAGTCGGAAGAGAGAAAAAGGGAGGTGAAAGGAAGAACAAAGGGAGGGGAGAGAGGGCTCACTACGGGGGACCGCTATGACCGGAAACCATGACATCGCCGATGGTAAGAAAGGGGGAAGAACCTTGGGCAGCGCTAAAGTTAGGATTTTTTGGAGAGTGGTTTGAGCTTCTTTTTTTATTAAATGTTTCTAATATGTGTCTTGTCGTTGTTCTTCCGTTTTGAGAATTGGTCGCATATAAATCGATTGCGAATTAAATGCATGAAATTAGGTTTGTGTTTGTACGTTTCCATTCTTCAATATCTTTTTTTCTCTTACTTTTGTTTTATTTTTTTCCGTCTCCTTAATTTCAACTTTGGATTAATGAGATCGTAAATCTCAAACTAGCCAATTCTAACATCTTTCTTGTTCGGCCTTCCGATCTTTTTACACACTTTAAAGTCATCTTTCATTGATTTGTAAGTATTCATCAGAAGAATCAGATGCGAATGCATAAAAAAATCGACGAACAATTGTTTTGTATTTTGGTGAGGAGAGAAGTCGAGCTTATCGTGACCGTTGAGAACTTAACGAAAGAAATTGTCGTGGCTCACCAAACCCTCCATAATGCGGAGTATACCATTCATCATTCGTAAATGACAAAAAAACTGTTTCCATTGTACACCATCGGAGTTGAGAAATAGTTGGTCTTGAGGCATAAATCTCCTTCAGTCCCTATATCTTCCGACCTAAAGAAAATTTCTCTCAAACAACTGAGGCCTTATTCATATCCCTCTGCAACGACTCATGTATTTATTCCTCATATCCTCAGTTCGTATCGTGTAGCGTTTGTATTTCGTCTAGGTTAAGAGAATCTATTATGACGTAAAAAAAATATGGAGAGAAATTTGTTTTTTTATCGGTAAAACAAATATTATAAAGGGAAAACGTTGGTTCCAAACCTTTCTCAACGTTTCGTTATCACATCCTAACCCAGACCAACGTTTCGTTGCAATTCCATACTTAAAAGGTTTGGTTTTTTGCACAAAGTATAAAAAACTGTTAAAATGGTGGATGATGTTAGTTTTAATTACAAATTGTCTTTTATGCCCTTTTCTTCAACCTTGGACTATCTCTTGTTTCCATACAAAACATAAGATCCACCTGCAACATTTCACAAAGAATCCAAAACTTCCTGCTCCTTTTGCACATCAACAACACTAGTTAAATCCATATGAAATTCCATAGAAATAGGAATAGACTCTTTCTCTGCCACATAATCTAAATAATCCAAAACTGATCCTTCATCTTTCAAAATTGAATTTTGAAACGGCGAAACAATCTCAGACAATTCCATATCCAGAAGCGACGATTTCCCATCACGATCTTAGATTTCTGCAGATTCCCACTTCACAAAGGAGGAGGAGGGGTTCGGGAGAGGAAGGTGGAGAGGTGGGTGTGAGCTTGGTGGAGGGACGAGTAGATGTGGAGGAGAGGAATCGAAGTTGAAGAGCCAGATTAGGAAAGGGGCAAAATTGTCATTAAAAAATTTCAGACCCCTCATGTGACTTGCACATGCTCGATGAGGTAACGGTGCTGTTAATTTTGACAGTTTTTTTATACTTTGTGCAAAAAACCAAACCTTTTAAGTATGAAATTGCAACGAAACGTTGGTCTGGGTTAGGATGTGATAACGAAACGTTGAGAAAGGTTTACAACCAACGTTTTCCCTATTATAAATCTCACCTATTCAGAGGTTGAATTAGGCGCACCAAGTACAGATTTCTAGCTCCTGAAATCGAAGATACCAACAAACCAAATTCGTACAAGGATCAAACCAACGGGGACAAGTACAAAAAACAGGTCTAATTACCATATTGTACAAAAATGAAGAGCGAGAAAGCCAATAAAGCTTGAAAAAGGTCTAGAACCCAGATTTTCAAACCATAAAGCCCCAAACTGAGAATCGACCTCCCATCAAAACTTCCCTAACGTTATTCTAACTTGAAGAGAACACTTCTATCTCATCAGCACCTCCAACTCTGAGAGTTGAGAAAACACTAACACGCCGATAGTCAACACCGCAAACGACATAAATAGATATCGGTGATCGCAAACCATCGAAAATCAGATTGCAAAGGATCAAAAACCTTTCAACTCCTACCTAAGCCCCAAGGACTAAACAACCTTTCGGAGGCCAACTCCCAAAAACACTAACAGAACCCCACCAACAAAGAAGAGAGGAAAAATGGGAAATTGAAATTAGTCTGAAACTTTGGAAAGAGCAGCGACTCGACAAGCAACGAATTAGGCAAAGGAAAAGTAATGATTTCCTTACCAGCCGTGTTAGCGATGAAGATACAAGCACGACACCAATCAACACGACGAATGACCAAATCCACGATGATCAACACCCAAGAGAATGAGGAAATGCGCCCCATGACCAGATCTGAAGCAAGCGACGGATGACCAGGAGCGAAGAGAAGTGACGAACCAGAAACCAAACTGAGCCACCAAACATGACTGGACCAGATCCACAACGATCAACACCCATTAGGATGTAGAAACGCGTCCCACGACCAGATCTTAAACCAGTCCCTGCTAGTGACACGAATGAGCTGCTACCCCGATGGAGGTCCCACAAACATCGGCCGAGCAGAAACCACCACTCGAAAGCACACTTACCGAGCACCTCCGCCCAAACCAGAACCACAACGAATCCTTGGCGGAAACATTTCCCACAGAAGAACTGGCACCACTTCACCGGTGACGAAGAAGAACAAGACAAGTGAATACTCCAGCAGCCCACCAAAACTTGCACCACCACGCGGCGGTGTGACGAAGAAGCCTCAGATATGTCGGAGACAGGACAGACCCGAGACCCCCACGTCGTTGTCGAGCTCCGCTGAGTACGATCTTAGCTTCACATTGTCGGACGAGCACTACCTCTGGCGAGCTCCAACTTGACACGCACCAGACTTTGACATTGTCAATCCAAGCATCGGCCGCACCAAAGCACGAGCACCACAAATCCAACGAAACACCATTGTCATTCGCCGACCACCACCCAAAACGAACACCACCCAAAAGGACTGAAAGAGAGGATAAAGAAGGGAGGTTCAGACCTGGAAAGGTCAATCGGAGCACGAGTCGGTTGGAAGAGGGGACAGACCTGAGCAGTTAGGGTCCCCCCGATCTCCAAGTCTACCTGACCTCCACAGCCACACAGGCACATCCTCGAGTACCCACTTTGGCCATGTCCACCGGGCCAAAACACACCAGAAATAAGGAAAAAGACGAGACAAATAAGCGAACGAAAAATGGGAAATAGAAGGAAGGTGAGGTCACCACCAACGACAAACATGGTCAGAGGCCATGGCACCGCCGGTGGGAAAGGGAAAAAGGGAAGGCGGCTAAGGTTCAAAAGAGTCACCGGAATTTGAGAGAGAAAGGGTCATTTGGAGAGAAATATGTTACGAATGGTGAGAGAAGGTGTAATTCGAATAAAATCGAAGAACCCTAACATGGATTGATATACAACAAACCTTCTTGAAAGAGAGGGATACCCTCGGGAGGAATATGGACACAAGTGATGTATGTCTATCGTCAGCTCGTGCCGTATAGGATTGTGTTCAATCCCAAAACAAACACAACCCTCGCGTTTAGTTACTACCCTTTCGTTTGGAATCCTGAATAGACAATTGTGCTAAGCTGGAGGAATACGTCAAGTATTCAAATCCTCCCTCCTTAAAGCTCGCGTGAACATTAGGCAAAAACACGAGAATTTTTCAGATTTGATATTTCGGGGCATCGACTTTAGAGGTCCATATCTCTCACTTCCGACAACCAAACGGTGAATTCCGACCACCGACATGAAACCTCTTATTTCCATCTAATTCTTTTTAAGCTTGTTTTCATATATTTTAATTCCATATGCTAACACCAGAACTAGGTCAAAGGATTGTGGGGCCAACTTGTGGCTGTGGGCCCAGTTGACTCCTCCCCTATACGTGGTCAACTACCCAACTCACCTCAAATAAGATTCTCTTCGAAGCTTCTATCAAACACGTAAATAAAACTTATAAAAAGCCCCCTCAATGCCCCCGAATCGCCCAACCAACTCTGTCGGTCGACGGTTGGTGTTATGGACCTCGGCGAACTGGTCCGGATCCGACCCGTAACATACGACGAACTGGAGAGTGTCTTCATGTCGGTTCAGACAAGACTCCAGAACACGACAACCTCGTACTTCATGTCCCAGATCCTTATCTTCTTGGCCGTCAATCTCGACTCCTTCTCGATCCAATCCCGTTTCCGCGGCGTGTCTCTCGTCTTCTCTCTCCTAGCCACGGTGGCGGCGCTTCACGGGTCGGTCCCGGATCTGGTGTCGGTTGTGGAGATCCGGCACCGGATGGACCTCCACGAGATGGTACTGACCCGGATGGACACGCCGGGTCTTCCGGAGAGGGTCCGGCGGGTTCGGAGCCGGAGGCTTCGGAGTGAGGTCCTTGCCGGCGGTTTTGTCGCCGGCGTGTTGGGGTTCTCGGCGCTTGTGTTTCTGTCTTGCTGGTTGTTGGTGCCGATCGGAGCGGTGGAGGAAGCTGTTGGGTTCGGGTCTGACGGATCCGACTCGCGTAATTGTTCGGAACCGGTTTTTATTTTCATTTCCTGATAAAAGAGTGTTGGTTTGGTTCGCTGCCCCGGAGGCGCGTGCATGATACCGCCTGCCGGAGGCGTGTAATGGGTTTTGGACACTCATCCTCGGAAATAATTATATTTTTGGTTATATATTAGATCTAAAGAGTTGTGACATAACTCCAAACCTTCATGCGATTGGCCCATTGATGCATGCTATTTTTAGGTGTTCTTTTTTTGGAAAGCACCACTTTTGATAGATCCTAGTGGAGAAATAAATACAATATCAGTTTCCGAGGCAATCATTTACTCGAAGTCATTGTAACAAGTAATAACATAACTGATGCTATATATATTTTTTGAGTTAAAACTGGGTATATTATTATGATCGATCCAAAATTAATAAACCGGTTAGACAATCTGGTATCACACCACTATTTGAATCTACATTTACCCAATCACTAGCTTTCTTTGCCAACTCATGAGCTACCTGATTAGCCTCTGTCCTGACATGCTTAAGTGAGATACCCTGCAATTCCCGCAGCAACCTTTTGCAATCACCAATTATACCCCATGTCGGTCCCAGTATTAACTCCGAGTGATTTATCGTCATGACTATTGTCTGGCAATCGGACTCCACTTCCCCCACTGTCTATCCTTCCCTGCGGACCCACTCTAGAGCCTCCCGAACCGCCAAGGTTTCGACCATCTCCGGATCTCTCACCCCCGGAAACACTACACATCTCCACCCCAGCACTTCGCCCTCCCCATTCCTGCACACCATCCCTCCGCTACCCCGACCATCCCACTAGTCGCCCCATCAACATTGACCTTCAGATTTACGCCTTCCGGTTTTTCCCACTGACATCTCCTGTCCGTCCGCCCCTCATGGCCCGACAGCCCAATCCTGTTTGCCTCTCTCCACTCGGTCAACACCAAAGATGTTTCCCTACAAATTGCTTCACTTGACATGTCCTTGTCATTCCAAATTTTTGAGTTGCGCGCCATCCACAGTTCCCAACAAATCACCCCTCTGCTACTTCAGCTTCTTCCCGACTGCTTCTCCCCCAACTCTCCTTCAGGGTTTCCTTCACATACGCCTCCTCCACCAGTCTGAATCCCTGGGTCCTGCTCCACACCTCGCGGGCTTTTTGGCACTTAAAGAGCACATGCATCCCGGTTTCTGGTTCTCCACAAAAAGTACATCCTTCTTGAATCTGAACCCTTCTCTCCCTAAGTTTGGTAGCAACTGGCAGGAGATCAGCCGCGCTTCTCCACAAAAAGTGACTAACCTTTGGCGGTACTCTCAACTTCCAAAGGTCTCTCCAAAATACGTCCACATCCTCTTGCCCCCCAGGGTTCTTTTCTTCCTGCATGTCCCTGTACGCCTGCCTGACAGAATATCTGCCATCCTTGGCGCTCCCTCAGTACCAATCATCCTTGGTTGGATAGATAGGCAACGGGACTCGGAGGATTGCTTCCGCCTCATCTGGCGAGAATGATCCTTGGACCAGCTCTTCATTCCATCCCGGCCCCGTCTGCCTGATTAACCGCGAGACCCGCCAGCCCTCCATTCTACTCGGGACTCCATCCAAACGACCTGAATCGAAATCCAACCATCGCTCGTGTACCCAAGTATCCTCTCCATCCCCAATGCACCTCCTCAACCCCTTCCTTAACATCTCTTGTGCCACGCAAAGACTCCTCCATGTCGGACTTGCCCCCGTCGGAACTGTGGCCTGCAGGAAATCACTCATTGGGTAATATTTTGCTTTCAGGATCCGAGCCACTAGACTGGTCGGTTGTTGCATCAGGCGCCATCCCTGTTTCCCCAGCAACGCCACATTAAAATCCCCCAGGTGCTTGAAACTTAGCCCACCGTCCTTCTTATGCTCGCACAACCGCCTCCAGTCACTCCATTTTATCCCTGCCCCCGTAGTCTGCTTATGGGACCGCCAGTATTTATTCATCACTACCTCAATCTCCCATAATAAGCTATCTGGCAGCTTGTGTACACTCATCGTGTATGTGGGCAATGCCTGGATCACAACTTTTAACAGAATCTATTTCCCCGCTTTGCTCAGCAGGAGCTCATCCCAACTACTCAACCTCTTCTGAATTCGCTCCTTAATGTAATTAAAAGCTCTCACCTTGCTTCTCCCAACCACTGCAGGAAGCCCTAAATACGTTCCCGCGTCCTCTACCACTTCCATTCCCAAAATAGCAGTTACATTTCCTCTCATTCCATGGGGTGTATTTGGGCTAAAAGATACCGACGATTTCTGAACATTTATTTTCTGGCCCGAAGCTTGCTCATACTTCCCCAACAACCCCATCCACTGTCCGGCCTCCTCTACCCCAGCCCTGCCAAACAAGAAACTATCGTCCGCAAAAAATAGGTGCGTGATTGATGGAGAGGCCCGCACCACCCTGTGCTAGTGGACCCTTCCCTGCCGTTCATAATGGGAGATCAACCTGGATAGTCCTTCAGCGCATGTAATGAACAAGTATGGGGATAAAGGATCCCCTTGCCTGATACCCCTCTTCGGTATGATCGGTCCTACCCGTCTCCCTTTCGCCGTCACCCATAACCTCGGCGTCCTGACACACTCCATCACCAACTGCACCCATTTCCCATCAAAACCCATTCTTGTTAGCACCTTTTTCCAGAAATTCCCAATCCACCCTATCATATGCTTTCGACATGTCTACTTTCATTGCCATCAGTCCTTGGCCCCCCTGTCGCCGGTTCTTCTGGGCATGTAATATCTCTACCGAGATGATTATATTATCCGTGATCAGCCTGCCCTGCAAGAATGCACTTTAAGACTCTGATATGACTTCCTGCATACACCCCTTCATTCTCTGCACCATGACCTTCGTAATCAACTTATAGCACACATTGTAGAGTGCGATAGGTCTGAATTCCTCCATTCTCTCGGGTCTGTGCGTTTTCGGTACTAGCACAATATTGTTGTCATTAATGTCTTGCGGCAGCCTCCCTAACTCGAAACACTCCCTAACCATCTGTACCACCTGCGCACCCACAACTGGCCAATACCTCCGGTAAAACCCCGGGTTAAATCCATACGGCCCTAGAGCTTTCAGTGGAAGCATACTGAAAACTGCCCTCCTAACCTCCTCGCTATCGACCAGCCGGAGAAGCAACTGATTTTGCTCAGAAGTAATTGAAACCGGAATCAAATTACTAACCTCATCTTGATTCTGGAATTCCGGTGTGAACAACTCTCCAAAGTACTCTGTGATCACCTCCTCAAGCCCTGCTCCCCAGTCCTTGAGGGTTCCTGATTTGTCTTTCAGTTTCTTGATCATGTTCCTCCGCCGTCTCTTTGAGCACTTTCTGTGAAAATACTTAGTGTTGCGATCGCCTCCCTTATACCAATGTTGCTTCGCCCTTTGACGTATCTGATCGTCTTTCTGCAAGAGCAACCTTGTGAGCTTCCGGCGCAACTCGCACACCCTCTCCCCACTTCTCATGTCCCACTGACGTTTCAGCCGGTCCATCTCCGTCATACAATCCCGTATCTGTTTCCTTAACGGTTCTTTAGTCGAACGAGACCAGTGCGACAACTTTCTCGCCACCATACCCAGCCTATCCGAGAGGGGCAGGCCAACACCTCCTTCCCACGCTTCATGTACTAGCGCCCCACATTCCTCCACCCGTCCCCACGATTCCTCGAACCTTAACACCGACATTCTTCTCTCCGAAACCTCCCGCTCACCCATAACCAAAATTGGGGCATGATCCGATGGAGATAACCTCCCATTTATAAGTCTTGTGTCCGGGTACAGGTTCTCCCATTCCCTGTTTATAACCGCCCTATCGAGCTGCTCCTCTATTCTGTTACGGCCATTTCTGCCTGTCTCCCACGTGTACCGGTAACCTTCAATGTTCACATCCCGTAATCCTCCATCCTCCAACGCCCTCCGAAAGCCCTGTATCAACCTGTTCGGGTATCTCCTACCACCCCGTCTATCAGCCTCGAGAGCATATTATTAAAATCCCCTAGGACCGTCCAAGGTAGGTTCGCGCTAGCCCCCAAAGACATGATTAAGTCCCACGTCATCCATATTTTTTCCCACCTCGGTTCCCCATAAATACCCATGACTCTTACTCTGTGCCCTTCTGCATTCTGCAGTACCATATCTATATGATTTGGCGAGAATGTTTGCAACGTTCCCTCCTCCTTGTATCTCCAAAAGAATGCAAGTCCTCCTTTCCCATGAGATCCTTCCACACAGAACGCCCCCTCCATCCCCAACTTTCCTCGTACCACGTCTATCAACTCCTTCCGACATTTCATTTTGGACAGGAAGATAGCCTCAGGCTTCTTTTGAGCTACTAGCTCTAAAAGGAACCGTTGACTCCAGGGGTTCCCAAGCCCCCAGTAGTTCCATGCTAACAAAATCATTTCTCCTGGCGGGGCTGCTTTGCAGCCCTCGCCAAGACATTCGTCTCCTCCTCCTCTAGAGCAGGAAGTGACTTTCCAGGCTCTAGATTTAGATCAACGTTCTCCACCTCACTCTTCCTTTTCCTCGGTGCCTTCTCCTGCTCCCCCTCACCTTCCTCCCCATTCTCTTCCACCACCCTCCTGACTATCTTGCAGGACTTGAGCTTATATTTCTTTCTAGTGTCTGTCTCCATTGCACCCGACCCTTTATCTTCGACCGTCCTCATACCTCCCTCCCCTAAAGCGTCTTTCAAGGAATTCAACGCTCTGGTGATTGGTATCAGCTCATTGCCCACCTCCGGCCTTGCTTGCTCGCCATTGCTCTTCCTTCTTTCCTCCAACACCAATCCCTCTGATCTTATTCCTGTCGCAGGCAATTTCAGTCGGTCCTGCCTCTCTCCTTCCTTCCCCCTTTCCCCGAAACTTTTCCTGTCTACCGCCATTGGGACCGCTACACCCTCTGATCCCTTCCTCCACTGACCCTCACCCTGGTGTCGATCCCCTACCCCCATTCTCGCTCCCCCCAACGGGTTCGGAGTCTCTGTGCGCATGTGTGGTCTGTATCGACCCAATATTTTTACCTTCTCCGGTTCAAACTCATAGTCCTTTTCCGTATGACCCAATCTACCACACTTATAACAAAACTCCGGCAATCGTTCATACTGGAGTCGACCAATCGTTGGTTCCTCATCCCTCCCAAGTGTGATATTAACTGTATTTCTTAGGGGTTTGTTCAGAGACCATCGCACCCTAATCCTGAGGTATTCCTCCGGCGCTCGACCTTCATCATTCGTCTCTACCTCGATAAATTTTCCTATTTTGTTTCCGATCACCTCCCCTACCACCGCTGACAGAGCATGGAACGGAAGGTTCGAAGCCTGAACCCATATAGTTGTATGATCAAAGGTCAAGTATGAAACATTAACATCCGGTGAGAACAATTCCATGGCCACTAGGGGTTTATTAAAGTGCCATGGTTCCATCTCCAAGACTTTCCTCCTCTCCCGCTCCGATTTGAAGAAAAAACTGGTAATCTCCGGTGCTAGGGTTTGTGTTATCGCGTCCTTTGTATTCCAAGCAATCTTCATCACCGTTCGGAATATCTCATCTCTATACTTCTTCCCTGTGAATACCTTGACAGCCAACCCAATCCTGTACTTCTCCTCCTCCAGTTTCAATGCCTCTTCCGGCACCACTGCATTCTCATCATCGTCGCTATCGATCACAATACCTTGCAGCTTTTCCTGTAAGTCATCCATCGTCACCGCACCACTACCCCCTTCCCTAAACGATACACTCGGACCTGTCGTTGAGCCCAAGTGACTCCGAGCAACCTCCTCAGAAACCCGAACCAGTCGGTCCCATACACCACAGTCTCAATGATAAGCAAAACCTGAAAAACAAACTCACTTGTAACCGGAATAAACGCCTAACGCAGAATGACCTGGCTCGAGATCTCCACTGCCCCCTTTCCCACGTCCTTCTCTGCGATTGTCTCTTCAAAAACCTGCCTAGACTCAACTGGAATCAACGCCCTGAAAACGTGACCGATCGCCAAAAGCTCAGCCGTCCCGGACTCGAAACCTTCTCTACCGATGCTCCCCCTGTCAGGAGTCCTTCTCCCACAAAATGCCCCCTCAGTAACCTGGTCGGACGACGCCGGAAACAACGCACCCGAAGCCGGACGGAGCCGGAACCTTCCTCCACACGTCACTGCTGGCGGCGGAACCCTAAATCTGAGACCGAAGAGACGCGGACCAGAAACACTATTACTATAATAGTTATAACTAATGTTATATGATTCACAAAATAAAAAGTAAATATGTTTATCGAGAGCAAACTTTAACACTAATCGTGCGATTATAGAGCTTTTTAGTCCCGTACTTAGCACTAATGTTGTTTTTGCAACTCTTGTCGGTCTTGTCTTGTCTTTTTCCCTATTGTCGTAGTCCTCGCCATTGTTGATTCCTCCTCCCCCTCCTGATGCAAAGTTGTCTTTAAAGGCTCGGCGTAGGAGAAAGCCGAAGCAAACCCTATCTGGCCTTTTTTTCTGCGTCTCTAACCATACCGGTGATCCACCCCTACCATTGCTCTCCGCGGCTTTGGTGTCCTTTGCTCTAGGATCCTCCATGCTGTCAACGTCGGGGAAACCGCGAAAAGGCAGACCGATGAGGACCAAAGGCGTTCCTTCGATTGCAAGCAACCCACCACTGGCTCTTCCTCTACCGCCCACGACCAACTCTTGTCCTCCTCCTCATTCCGCGGAGGGGTCTTCTTCCATCCCTCCACTGCAACGGGACCATGCACGTGGGAAAGCGTCAGTCGACGCCAACCTGAGGTCGGCCTTGGTATCTTTGAGTGTGGGGATCTCTCTTCCTAACGTGGATAGGAATCCAATCCTTCCATCCATGCTCACCATTCCTGCTGGAATGATTCGTGGCCGGAAGGCGGTGCTATCCCTTGAGAAAACTCTCACGCTCACAGCCTCGACTTCACCTGATCTGCTGGCCTCCATGGCGTGTCTCCAAGACAGCCTCTCATCTTGCTCTCTCGAAGAGGAAGAGGTGGTGGAGGTTTTGATCCCATACTCTCCACTCTCCAGTTAATCCCTCCATTCTCGTGCGCCAACTGTACGGTATAGTAGGCAAGCTATAGGCGTTGAGATCTCCCCAGAAGGACGTCCTCCTCCGCATCATCACTAATACGTGGCGCCGGTCTACGGTGGGCTTGGTCATCAAAGATATTGGCCAAGGGATTTTTGGCTTCTTCTTCGAGTCGGTATAGGTTCGGTTTTGGGTCCGGGGTAATGAACCCTAGTGCTTTGACGGCCGTCCTCTCTTGCTCGAAGACATTGATCCCTGGGCCAGGGAGCTTCCTGTTTTGGACCGTATGCAACTTTGGGTCCATGCCCATGGTCTCCCGCCTTTGGTTCGAACGAAGACGATGAGAGAAACGATTGGTGCGACACTGGGAGCTTGTGTGGATCTCCCCTGTGATCAGTGGGGGATATGCTTGGGAGGAACAGTGAGGGTGCAGTTTTGGACCGCCCTCTCCGCCGTGTTCTCATGTTGCACTTCAAGGAGTTCCCGGACCCCATGAGAGTCGAACTCACGTATACGAAACTTCCTACATTCTATTTCAATTGTATGAGGAACTGTCATGGAGTTCGAGAGTGTAAGCTGGAGCAGCGTGGTACCCCGAGGTATGACACCTCCATACTAAAGCACTAGAGGGATTAATAGGTGAAGCATTATGCAACAGACTGGGAGGTGAAAGCATCGCCGACCATACCAGTGGGCTTCAAGTTTTTATCCCCAAGCATTTTATCTAAGGGCGTCTTGCCTCGAGGAAGGAGCCCAATTGTATACCCAAGCATTGTATCTAAGGGTATAGGACCTCGGGCCAGCACATAGGCTGGGAAGGTGGACCCCTGCTGGAAAATTTGGGTAACCGGCCAGTTCTCTAGTGGCAAGGAAACCGAAGTTTTAGGGCCCATTCGGCATGGGCCCAAAGATAGGGAAAGGGATGGTGTTGGAGGAGTGAAGAGGGGTTTTGCTGGTGAACCCTGGGACAATCAGGCGAGAGCTGGTAAGCAACCTCGCCAGAAGGGATGTTAGGTTCCTCTACCTTCAGGGACTGGCTCCTGAAGAAGTCCTTGGTACAAACTTTCAATTTTGTTTTCCACCCCCCAGTTGTATACCCAAGCATTGTATCTAAGGGTATAGGACCTCGGGCCAGCACATAAACTGGGAAGGTGGACCCCGGTTGGAAAATTTTGGTGACCGACCAGTTCTCTAGTTGCAAGGAAGCCGAAGTTTGAGGCCCCATTCAGCCTGGGCACAAAGATAGGGAAATGGCTGGTGTTGGAGGAGTGAAGATGAGTTTTACTGGTGAATCTCATGACAATCAGGCGAGGGCTGGTAAACAGCCTCGCTAAAAGGGATGTTGGGTGTCTAGGTTGGTGGTTTTGTTTTTACGGTCTCTGTTTTGTCTTTGGTTCATGTTTTTTCTGTTTTGTAGGAGGATGGTATATCCACCTTTGGTACTGCTGTTTGTTTCTTGTAGTTTGTGGTCTTGGCTTGTTTTCGAACAGACTGCCTATATCTCATTTTGAGAATAAGGCTTATAAAACATCTCTGATAAAAAAAAAATGTAACACTCTTGCTGTTTCATTCAACGAAAACTTGAATTGAAAGTGGAACTATAATATCTAACTAATTATTAAATAAAATTTTATCATCTCTTGTTCTTTAAGAATATGTAATGTCCCTCTCAAAAATTAAAAATCAAATGGTGTAATGTACGACCTTTAACTGCTCTTATCCATCCATGTAAGAAGATCAGCTCACCAATAATTAATTTGATTATTTAATTAATTAACTAATTAATATTTTATCTTTGTGGTCACTTTTTTAGGAAGCTTCTTGGAAGTGTCGTACCATGTAGCTTCGGAGAAGATGGCAATAGTGTCGGAAAAAGTTGGGGTGGATTGGTAGTCGAAAACGCGTTGACTGCGATAAATTTTATAATTTTCAGAAAACAAACTCAAACCTAAATTTGTTTTATTTTTAAAATAAAAGTTTATCATTAATGTTTTAGATACAAGGAACAGAGTAAAGAGGAAAAATATGGGTTAAAATATAAAATTATCCTTTTTCGTGTGTGTTGAAGTGTGTATCCCACACCGAAAGTGTGAATAAATTGATCCATTGATATACATCTTGATGTTCCTCCCATTAGTTCGAGTTTTGGGGTTGAATTGGACTGTAACATGGTATTAAAGCTAGTTCGGCCCACGATCCGTTTGTCACCTCCACCATGTGGTCTCCGGTCCATATGCAGATGTCCATTCCTGCTATAGCTCACGTTTAGATGTCCAGCCCTACACGTAAATGGAGTGTTGAAGTGTGTGTATCGCATATTAAAAGTGTGTGAATAGATTGATTCTTTGATATACATCTTGATGTCTCCATCCATTAATTCGAGTTTCTAGATTGGATTGGGCTTTAAAAGTGTAAAGTCTGGTATGAATGTGCCTCAAGAAGTATGCAATGTTACAGTAAATAATGATATTGAATTCAACATTTAAGGTTATACATCTCATTACACCAAGTTCATCTACATGGGTTTTCAGTCTGTTGTATAAGATTTATAATGGACCCTAAGGGATCGTAGCTCGATGTGAAGTTGTAGCTATATGTTCTAAGATACATAATGAAACACATTTATTAATGTTTGTTAGGCTTCAAATACAATGACTTTGCCGACAATATTTCAGCAAAACGTGAGATAAACCATGAGAGAAGGAGTTGATCCGTTGGTATGAGTCTCATGTGTAGGGTTGAGTATATGTACGTTATCGTCAACTATATATTAAAGGATCAAATCAACTAAAAATGTAAGTTCATACTTAAAAACCAATTCTAGTTTTTATAATCTAAGAGAATGGTTGTAGAAGAGCAACGATCTGTGCCTAAGATAAAATCATTCAACCTACAATAACTCGATAGGGGAACAGATATTGATTAGTACAATGACTAATAATATCGATAAAAGGTGTATGTTATGTATTATATTATGAAGAAAATGATACGTAGAAAATAGGGATAACTTCAAAAAACCATATAAAACTATACGCGTTTATCACCTACATACCAACTTCTATTTTTATTTCATATGACCCCCCAAACAATCCATATTTTATCACCGTTTGATTTTCTGTCAGTTTTTTTATTAGTTTTTTCAGAAATGACGAAAATACTCCTACCCTTATAAACCCTAATATCAACCATGACTTTCACATGATTACGAAAATTCCATTACACATAAAATAAGAAAATTAAGAAATCAAAATTAATTTTTATTTATTTTCAGAAAATAAGAAAAAAAAGAAAAAAATATTTTTTATTTACTTTCAGAAAATAAGAAAAAATAATTATTTATTATTTTCAGAAAATAGGAAAAAATCATTATTTATTTATTTTCAGAAAATAGGAAAATCGTTATTTTTTATTTACTTTCAGCAGATAAGAAAAAATAATTTGTCACCTAAAAAATTATTTTTTTGTCTATTTTCCACAAATTATTTTTTTCTGGAAATTATTTCCAGAAAAAATATTTTTTTTTATTTATTTCAGAAAATAAGAAATAATAATTTTTTATTTTCTGAAAATAAATAAAAAATAATTTTTTTCTGGAAATAATTTCTGGAAAACAAACAAAAAGTATTTTTTAGGTGAAAATTTATTTTTTCTTATCTTCTGAAAATAAATAAAAAATAATTATTTCCTTATTTTCTAAAAATAAATACATAATTTTTATTATTTCTGAAAATAAATGAAAAATAATTATTTTTTCTTATTTTCTGAAATTAAATAAAAAATAATTATTTTTTCTTATTTTCTGAAAGTAAATAAAAAATAAAATTTTTCCTTTTTTTCTGAAAGTAAATAAAAATTAATTTTGATTTCTTAATTTTCTTATTTTATGTGTAATGGCATTTGTGTAATTATGTGAAAGTCATAATTGATATTAGGGTTTATAAGGGTAGGAGTATTTTCATCTTTGCTAAAAAACTGACAGAAAATCAAACGGTGATAAAATATAGATAGTTTGGGGGGTCGCATGAAATAAAAATAGAAGTGAGTATGTAGGTGATAAAGCGTATAATTTTATGCGGCTTTTTGAAGTTATCCCTAGAAAATAAGTTGGTTCAAGTTCGATTGCTAGAGAGATTAGTTATGATGCGAGTCATGTTAAAGCCCAATCCAACTAAAAAACTCGAACTGATAGGTAGAGACATCAAAATGTATATTAAGAGGTAAATCTATCCACACACCTTCGATGAGGAACACACTTCAATACCCCCCCCCCCCCCCCCCCCCCCCCCCCCCCCCCCCCCCCCCCCCACGTGTAGGGTAGGACATCTATACATGGGCCATATCAGGGCTGGACATCTGCATATGGACCGGAGACCACAACATGGAGGTGAAAACCTGGTTGTGGACCAAACCAGACTATGATACCATGTTAAAACTCAATTCAACCCAAAAGCTCGAACTGATAGGTGGAGGCATCAAGATGTATATCAAAGGGTAAATCTATCCAACACTTTCGATATGGGACACACAATTCAACAAGTCAGAGAGACAAAATCATTCAACTGCTGAAGTCAGTAGAGACCGAATTTTGAGGTGGCCCTTCACAACACCAATACAAATTTGATTTAGGACGAGATAAGAAGACAACGTGTGCTCGATTCAAAGGTTAAGTCTTTAGGCAATCGGGTCGTGATCATTAATTATGTGGATCGCGATTCCGATAAAAGAGTTGTAGGAAGCAGATGGAGTTGGTTGTCAAATGGATGACAATGGAACTTGGGAAGGAAGAATTGTTGTAAAAGAGAGGCATATTAAGATGGTTTAAAACATCTGGTATCCACGTGCAAGGTTGGGGTAAGGAGAGTATTGAATCAGTGACACAAGTGATCGGTTCTGTAACGATGGTGCATTCCGAATCTTGTTCTCGTTCGAGTCTTGAAGAAGTTTGGGTCTCATCCTCGGTCATTGACAAGACTCTTATGGAAAAAGTGTATGACATTGGCCCTAAAACCAAACGTAGTGCGAGACATTTTTTTATCGACAAAACAAATATTATAAATCTCATACATTCAGTGATTGAATTAGACAGATCAAATACTGATTTCTAGCTACAGAAAGCGAAAGAACCAAGAGAGTACAAGGTTACAAATGTAAATATGAAAAGGGTAATAAAATAAAAACAAACTGAGAAGGCTTGCATTGCTTTTTGCATGGTTCACAGTTTCACAGTCCAACGGCAGATTCGACAAAGCTATTTAATTTTTCTTTTGTTTCTCGACGTTTTTGGTTGATTGCATCTTGAATTACTATCAATGACACTATAAAGGCCCGATCAACCTCAGGATACACCATCACTTTGTAGTCGCTCGTCTGCATTTTCAACCAATTAAAAGATAAGTCGATTATACGATCATGTGTTAGAATGCAGAACTATAACTGAGCATTCAACTATCAGTTTAAATCTTATATTAGCGACACAAATTTAAATCCCATCATCCACAAAGTTACTAATTTCTTCTATATTGATCTAATTTCCTTCTAATAGATAAGCTCATATCTCTTTTTTCAATAGTCATCGTTTGTTACAAATATTTCACATCCTAACCAGTAAGTTGGCTTGCCCATCTAGTATCAAAATATATTAATATGGTCGATCTTTATTTTATTTTATTAACCCTACTTAATAAATAAAAAGAAAAATATTTGGTTATTAATCGAAATTTGTTTCTATGACTAAACATAATGTAATACTTACACAATTATTAATTTTCTGATAAAAAATTAAACTTCATTATTTTGGTTCTTCACATATGAAAAATAATTCAGTTGAGATTTTTTTACCTATTTTCCTAGTGTATTCAAATTGTTTCAACAAAATATAGCTCATTACCCGTCCCAAAACTAATGAAATAAGATATCTTAATAAAATTATGCTTTTAAATCTATAAATGATTAATTCGGTTAATTGATTATTCGACTACTTAATTGCAGTAATAAAAAATGATACATGATTATCAACATTAATCAAATCATGTTTTTTTTTCTCGATTCGAG